>FR990017.1:21447563-21927176 GCA_905404135.1 Hesperia comma | reverse complement strand
TTTTCAGTGACCGAAAAATCCAACCTCCTGAAACGGGTACCATCGGATAGAATAGGCGAAGCTGAGTAGGAAGAGTCCAAACACGGAAGCTCTGCGACGTCTGGAGCGGGAGATATCGGCCAGCAAAGTAGAGGTTTGACAGTTGGGCCGCCATTTTGGAAAATTTAAATTCATCATATCTCCCTAACCAGAGGTCGTAGAGATCCGGGGTTTCTTCCTCGTAATATAGCTAGCCAAAACGAAGCCCTTGGAGCGACCCACACGCAATTCTGAAGAGTGCAAATTTTTGGGCCCAAAAACCATCCCATCGGCTAGATCTTGACGAGCCCAACCAGAAAACCCCAAACACGGGTAAAATCCGCCCAGTGGTTCCGGAGATATTCAAAATATCCGAAAACCAAGTTACGTATACGGACAATATCCGAAACTTTAATTACAAATATCTCCGCAACCGCTTGAGCTAGGTGGGCCGAGTTTGGGGTCAAAGTGTCGGGCTCGGCGAGAGCTATCTATTGGACACCAGGAACTGGCTCTAGCTAGAGATTTAAAATTGTACTCCACGCTTTTTCCCCTAAATTAAACAAATTGTTATAAAAGCTTACTTGGGGTGACTTACCCGTTTGCTTAAGGCCATACGTATTGTATTACTCAGCCATTTGGTAGAGCCGGATAAACAACAACTCCCTACGGCGCACACAGACGGATCTAGCAAAACATGTCTTCAAAGCAGGGCACTGGCACGCGACCGGGGGTAAAGACCGATCAAAAAGCAGCGGCTGGACCCACTTCACGGCGCACAGAACCCCATATACAAACTGGGACAGCTCGCCTCGAAGCACCGGACTTGGTGCTCAGAGAAGAGAAAAAGAAAGGAGCCCCCGCCAAACTGCCCCCAGTAGATCCAGCTAAACCAGTAAGCCTAAAAACGATCTTAACCTCAACGCCTAAAGAGCAGGAGAAGCAGGATGAACTAATATGCGAGCTCCCTCCAAACAAATCGGAGTCGCAGGAGATGTTACAGGCGCGATCTACATCTGCCCTGCTAAGAATACGCGCCCAAATTAAACAGGCTAAAATGGCAGAAGACCTACAAGCTATTGGCGACTCCGACTGCCCAGACTCTGATGTAGAGAGCATAACTGATCGCGGCTCATTAAATAGCTCCATAAAAAGCACTAGTACCCTGCTGCATGACTTCCCAAAGCGCGCCAACACAATCTTGCAAGAAGCCAAGGTCGAGCTTGAGAAGTCAGGAAACCTCAAGCGAGAAATAAGAGAAAACGTGGTCGGCTACATTCAGGAATTATATGAAATGATCCTTCGTCTGGCAGATTCACGCACTCTCTACATGCTGGAGGCACAGAGAGCAAAATCAAACAACGCTAAAACGACAGAACGACTAGCCCTAAAACATGCAACCGCCTTGGAGGCTGCACTAAAAAAACAAGAGTCCTTGAAAGAACAAATAGAAGCACTTAGCAAGGACACTGAATCCATAAGGCAAATAATCACCAGGGATGTTGCTGAAGAAATGACCATCTTCAAGAAGAAAATCGAAACTACAACCAAAGATCTCACAAGTAACAACACGGAACTGGTGAAACAGATGCAGGAGCTATGTGCTAAAATGAATGGGAATAGCGAGCATGAATGCAGCAAAACTAGTGGTGAGATCCAGGTAATGAACAACCATATTATGGAGATCCAGAACCAACTATTCAGTATGAAGAAGGACTTCACGACTACACAGCATGGAGCCGCACAAACAGTCGCCTTAGACCAGGAGTCAATAAAGATCATTCATGATACCGTAACGTCCCAAACAACCCCCACTGACCTCTCCCCAATAGCGACCATCTGTGATGACATAAAGAAGAGGATCTGCGCATTAGAAGATAGGATGTCCCAGATGGCTAATATGGCGCATCATAACCAAGAAATAGCACTCGCGGTGAGGTCAGGGGTGGGTGAAGTAAGAAGAGAAATCAGTGAACTCAAAGACACGACCGTAGAAGCAACTGGCCCTATCCGACAAAGTATGGAAGACCTGAAGTGCGACCTCGCAACGAGGAAACCACATACACTCTCCGAGACTGCAGACCTAGTCAAGCGAAAAGATCTCCCAAAAAAGCCACGAGAGATAGTACTAGGATGCCCGGTAATTCTGGAGTCCATAGATCCCAGAGACACCAGTGACGACATAATTAAGTCGGTTAAAGAAAAGATCGATCCAGTACATCTAGGTATAGGCATTAATAAAATAAGGAAAGCAAGAGACCAGAAAGTCGTAGTCAGTTGTGAAACCAAAGCGGACAGAGAATCCTTCTGCGGGGCTCTAAAAAACGCAAACCAGAGTATCACCGTCAAAATACCGCAGACGAAAAACCCACAGCTCAGACTGATGGGGGTTTCCAGCGATCTGAGCGACGCTAAAATCGAGGAGGCTGTAGAACTGCAGAACAAAAAACTATTCGAGGATATACCAAAGAAAGATGCTCGGATAAAAGTAATACGAAGGACTAAAGGCAGAATAAGCCAAATCAATAACGTAATAATAGAGGTAAACCATAAAGTTTGGGAACAACTCAGAGACAAGAAGATCAAACTAGGATATCAAGTGGTACCAGTGGTGGATCAATCACCTCTTAAACAATGTTACAGGTGCTTAGGCTTCGGTCACCTAGCAAGGGACTGTCGTAAACCCGGGAGCCAGTGCGGGTACTGTGCCGGAACGCATGACACAAGAGAGTGCATAAACAGAAATGGAGCTCCAACATGTACAAATTGCAAAAAAGAGGGAGCAGTTGATGTACACCACCCGGCGTATAGCACACAGTGTCCAGTCTGGGCTAGATGGGACAGGATGGCAAGAACAACAATAACATACTGCTGATACGGGCACCCCAGTGAACCAACTAGACACAGAGAGCAGAATAAAATTTGTCCAAGCAAATCTGGGCAGAGGACTTGCAGCAACCCAAGAATGCTTGATGGAGGGTACAAAGCAAAAGTATTCAGTAGCGTTAGTCCAAGAGCCGTATGTAGGCGCCGTAGGGAGAATGATTTCAAATCATAAAGTAATACAAGGCCCAGGCAATAAGGAGGCACCTAACAAAGCGGCGGTTGTCGTCCTTGACAGTAGTATTGGGGTACTAGAAAACCCACTCCTGGTGGATAGGAACGTGGCCGGCGTGGTTCTAGACATTAATGGAACCCGAGTAGGATGCGTTTCCTTTTACTGGGAGGATTATATAGACCTGCAGGGCCATCTATGCAAATTAGAAAAAATCATTCTAGCTATGCAGACACGATTCCTCATAATTGGCGGAGACTGTAATGCAGCGAGTCCCTGGTGGGGATGTGAAACGGAGGATGCTAGGGGCTCCGTCATAGCCGAGTTCATTGCACATAATAATCTACATGTGCTTAATGAGGGAAATGTGCCAACATTCTGGACTATCAGGAGAGGTAACATATGTAAAAGTATCGTAGATATCACACTTGGAAGTGTTGGCATAATGAACCTCATAGAAAATTGGAGAGTGGCTGAAGATATGGTCACAACATCCGACCATAGGTCAATTGTCTTTAGTGTGGGTCTGAACCAAAAGGATGAAAAAACAGAAAAACCCAGGAAAACAACCAGAATCTATAACACTGCAAAGGCTGACTGGCACACCTTCAGGGAAACCCTAGCCTCAGAATTGGAGACAGCCCAGATCACTGAAGGCACGATAAACCGTATCCAAAATAGCAGCAGACTGAATGAGGCTGTGGAAACGTACACAGAGTGTATAGCGCGGGCCTGTGAGAAATCGATTCCCAAGATAAGTAAAGTCAAAACAGCAAAGAAAATAAACTGGTGGAACCGGGAACTCGATGAGAAAAAAGTGGAAGTCAAGAGAATTAGGGCAAAAGTAAGACAGGCGAATCTGCGTAGGCGACCTTATGTAGTTAAGGATTATCTCAAGGCATTGGAAGAATACAAAGATGCAATCACCAGGGCAAGGACTGCGAGCTGGAAGGAATTTACAACCAAACAAGACCGGGAGTCGGTTTGGGATACATACAATAAAATTATTAAATATGCGGGCCGGAACGATAATGATGTCTTGCTAAAAAGTGGAACCACAGTATTAGACCCTCAAGAATCTGCATCACTGTTGACGACTACATTCTACCCCAAAGACAACCTGGAGACAGAAACAGAATACCACAGGGCAATAAGAACTGACATTAAGAGGTGGGAAGAAGAATACATGGGCACTACTGGGAGTACTATACCATTTACAGAAATAGAAATGAGATCAGTGGCCGAGCGTATAAACCCCAAAAAAGCACCAGGATATGATGGATTTACAGCAGACATCTGTTTACAAGCTATTGACACAAACCCAGCCATATTCCTCGCAATACTAAACCGTTGCCTGCAAATACACTGCTTCCCCCGTATATGGAAGATTGCCATAATCAGAGTACTAAAGAAACCCGGAAAAGAAGACTACCAGGCACCCAAATCTTTCAGACCCATTGGACTCCTTCCAGTATTAGGAAAAATTCTAGAAAAAATGATTTCCACAAGGATCCAATGGAGTCTAGGGGCTGAGCACAAGTTGAGCAAAAATCAGTTCGGTTTTACCCCGCAAACTAGCACGGAAGATGCTTTACTAAAGGTGACAGATATAATAAGAACAGGAGTAAACAACGGACAAATCGTGGCCATGGTATGCCTGGACATCGAGGGGGCATTTGATAACGCCTGGTGGCCAGGAATACTATGGCAGTTAAAGGAATTTGAGTGCGACACTAACATATGGATGGTAATCAATGACTACCTTAGGGAACGAGTAGTGAGACTGCAATATGCGGGGGAAACAGTAGAACAAAACACCAACAAGGGTTGTATCCAGGGTTCTACAATAGGTCCGCTAATGTGGAATATTCAATTGGACCCACTCCTAAAGAAGAGCGCATGTCTTAAGGCGCATTTGCAGGCTTTCGCAGACGATATTGTCGTAGTAGCATCTGCTGGAAATACTCAGCAGCTGAACAACTCCGTGAACGCTGCACTTGAGGAGGTTGCTAAATGGAGTCGGAACCACAAAATGAAACTTGCGGAGCATAAGACAAAGGCAGTAATATTCACCCGGAAACTAAAATATGAGGAGCCTGACTTCAGGATAAATGGAATAAAGCTGGATATAACCCCCGAGCTAACTCTGCTGGGTCTCACCATCGATAGAAACCTCACATTCAAATCCCATTTGGCAAAAACAACGGCCAAAGTCACGAGGATTTATAAAGCTATAGCAGCAGCTGCCAGACCTACTTGGGGACTGAGCCCAGATATAGTCAGGACCATATACATAGCGGTGATTGAACCAATTGTGCTGTATGCAGCCAGTGTCTGGGCCCCTGTGGTTGACAGAAGTTATATAAAGAGAAAACTCGACAGTCTAACACGAATATTCGCTATAAGAATCGCGAGAACCCACAGGACTGTCTCCTTCACCTCCGCTGTACTGCTGAGCAGAATACTCCCGTTAGACCTTAGAGTGAGTGAAGCAGCAAAGCTGTCCAAAATAAAAAAAGGGGAACCGATGGAATCTCTCCCTGATTGCCCAATTGAGAGAAGAATTAGCCCCTACAAACTACAACACCCAGCTGAAAGGGAAGTGATCACGCATAAGCTTCTTAACAACGAAGAAGAGCTAGGCCAACTTGAAGACGAGATTCCGAAAATCTTTACGGACGGCAGTAAGCTGGAGGGGAAGGTTGGCGGAGCTGCGACATGGTGGGCAAACAGGTCAGAAAAAAGATATGTCAGCTTCCGCCTAAACAGTTACAACTCTGTATTTCAGGCAGAACTTCTGGCAATCTTAAAAGCTACAGAGATGGTGGCCAAATCCGCAACACCAAAGGCCTACATTATAAGCGACTCCAGATCTGGGCTACAAGCCATCAGCGACACCGAAACAAACCACCCACTAGTCTTCGAAATACAGAATAAGTTAAAAGAACTAAGAACAGTGGGTAAGTCGGTGGATCTCTTTTGGATAAGGGCCCACGCGGGTATCCCAGGCAATGAGAGGGCTGACGAATTGGCCAAAAAAGCTGCGCTGACCAAAAAAACAGCACCGGCCTATGACGGAGTCCCAGTTTCCTATGCTAAATGGACGCTGAGGCAAAACACTCTGCATGTATGGCAACGCCGGTATGATGAGTCTGAAACGGCAAAAATAACAAAAGCTTTCTTTGCCGATGTTCGCCAGGCCCATCAGACACTAAACAAGATTGTAATGAACAATATACTAGCGCAAGTGTTAACAGGTCACGGTGGGTTTGGCGAATATCTGCATAGATTTAAACTTAAGGATGACCCTAGCTGCATATGCGACACCGAAATAAGGGAAACAGTATTCCATGTACTACTGGAATGCCCCAGATTTGGAGCAAAAAGGATGGAAGTGGAACATTCACTTGGGGTTGCACTAAATGCTTCAAATCTGGGAAACCTGATCCGGGACGACAACCGAAGGGAAAAATTTTTAAGATACGCCGAGTATGTAGTAAAAATAACCAACAACCACAAAAACAGTAGAATAAGACACAAAATCAGCGATTAATTAAATTAAGTACCAATAAATTAAGTTACAGTTATAATTATAATGGAATGATAAGTATTGTGGATTAATATATTATAGATCAATTGTAATGTAAATACAATGTATGTGAAATGTAATGTAAATCAATGACATGCCGTGATAAAACTATATATTAAGATAAAATAGATGTAAAGTGATTAATATGTAATGATTAAATTGTACTATGAATAATGTAATAAAAAAAAAAAAATAATAAAAAAAAAAAAAAAAAAAAAAAAAAAAAAAATATATGAATAACTAATTATTTTGTTTGCATGATTATAATGATTAACATGGTGCTCCAAAATCAATAGGAGCAGTTAGGCACAGGAGGGAGGTTTTAGTCCGTAGGCTACTGAGTCCCCTTCTCAGTAGAGTCGGGCATATCGTTGAGCCCGGGCTCCTCGATATCCATGAGGATTTCCTCCCGCCAACGTAAAAAAAAAAAAAAAAAAAAAAAAAAAAAAACCTAACCTAACCTAACCTAACCTAACCTAACCTAACCTAACCTAACCTAACCAGTCTGACTGTATCCGCCGTCCCAAGCGCCACGAAATTGAGCCGCTCCGCATTAAAACAAAGCTTAGAAATAGTAAAAACGCTCGGATTTTCGTGAAAACAGTGTTAAAGTGTGTGTTACTGTGTCCTTAAACCTGTGGAAGTGTTTACAAAACTTTTCTATTAAAACTGAACTAAATTTGAACTAAATTAGACGAAAAAACCACATAAACAGTGTTTTCAAAAGTTAAAATATTGAATATCTCACGTTTTAGATCTGTGACAAGTATATTAAATAATACTGATCGACGCAGTTTTTCAAGGAGAACAAATCGACGTATCTCCCGGATTTTTCCGGTGGGAAAATCGGGAGAAAAGAACGAAAAACTACAAACCACATGACAAGGTGCTACAAGAACCAATAGACTTGGAGTAAATCTGTATATATCATTTTATAGAGGATAAAAAGACAAACATACGACACTTTTTCTTTTTCGGAAAAGTTGGAAAATAAAAAAGTTACAGAGCAAAAACGCCTTTGTATAAAAACAAGTAACTTCCAGGACGGATATCCCAGGATCGAATCGGATAACGTATGTAAAAATTTATTAAACTAAGTAGCCCATTTCATAACGAATATAGTGACACCTTTTTCAAAATTTTTCAAGCACAAACCACCAAGATATAACCAAAAAACCGGAACAAGGGAGTGTAAATTGGAACCGAAGTACATTCCAGGACGGATATCCCAGGAACTATTCAGATAACGTATGTAAAAATTTATTAACCAAGTAGCCCATTTCATATCGAATACAGTGACACCCTTTTCAAAATTTTTTGAGCACAAACCACCGAGATATAACCAATAAACTGGAACAAGGGAGTGCAAATTGGAACCGACTAGGTAATTATATTTTGAAAAATACCTTTTATCTTGGCACTTTCTTCAAAATTTCTTACCCTGAAATATCCAAGAAAGTGAGGTCATCATAATATATAATAGTTTTAAACAATATATTTCCTGGAACTACTAGAAAACATAAAATTTAGTAAGAAATTTTTCGACCCCCGATTTTCAACGCATCTCCCGAGACACTCCGAACACCAACAACCAGAGACTATATATCAAAAGATAGGAAATTTTCCGAAGATTACGGCAGTGAAAGTCCGGTCCCGATCGGACTATCCTACGAGCAACAGGAACCATCCGCGCAACACTCATCATTTGACCTAGATATCAGCATGGCGGTGACCTACTTTTGAGGAATGCAGGTGACTGTGCCTATCACAGGGTTATAACTTGTAAGGAAAAATATTGTAACTTGTGACAATTCTAACAAAATTTTAAAAAATCAAAAAACTAACTAACAAGTAATTATTGAAAGGAAATTTATATGAGATACTAATTTGATATATATAAGGAATTTTATCACCATCACTTTACCTCCCCACTCTTCCCCTAAACCACTTACCTAACGACTCCTTCTTCCCCCTGTCAAGATTAGACCGTAAATCGTAATTTAATAGTATATATAATAGTTACATAGTAAAATAAAACCTTTTAAAATAATAAAAAATTTTATGTCACGGGTCCGGGTTCGATTCCGTAAGGAATAAAACTACATATCTCCGAAACGGCTCAACCTACGGCAAAAAGACAAAAATTTTCGCCCTTTGGGTGTCAATTTTGTCTTTGTCCTCATACCCACATAACACCCCCCCCCCTCCCCCCATTTTTACCCCCCAAACCACCCTAAATTCAACATTTTTGTTTCTCAAAACTAAATTAATTAGTAGGAAAACGTCTAAAACCGCAATACCTAAAGTATCAATCCAATAGAACAAACCGTACCCGAGATAAACGGAAAAAAGTTTTTTCGAAAACCGAAAAACCGATTTATCTCGGAAACGGTACGTCCTAGGTCAAATTTACTACAACCTACTATATATATAGTACCTTAGTCATTGACTTAGGTAAAATCCATTATCATTGAAAATAATAAATTTCTATTCAAGCGCCCCCTATCGGCAAACTAAAACATTAATTTAGAGAAAGTTAAAATAAAATACTTATAGATTTACCTTCCCCATCAGTGACCTGTAAAATTAAAGTTAACCTAGGTATTTCAGAAAATAAAAGTAAACTAAATTAGGCATAAACAGGAAATTAGCAATAAAAATAAACCACTTAATTCTTTCAAACAAAGTAGTTATAGCGCCCTCTGTTAAACAAACGACTAACTATTACCTACCAATAGTTATTGAACCAAATCGTAGGATTGATACTAGCGTCCCCAGTAACTTGTATAACAGGAAAGCGAATTTAAATTAATTTACTCAGGTATTGGAAACATTTAACGAAATAATACAGTAAAATAGGGAATTAGTTTTGAAAATAAACTAATAGCTTATTAAGGTACTGGTTACGCCCTCTGTCGGCCAGAGTATTTTAACCAGAGTTAAAGGTGTAAATTCTAAATAAAAAATTTTTTTTTTTTTTCTTTCAAAACATTAGAAAACAATTATAGGAATATCCTTAATTAAATATTCTAAACTTAAAAAGGTAACTTCCTCGTAAAAAATCATTCTATTATATTTATTTAGACCAAAAGTCCGACGGAGCTAATTCATAAATTTGTAATAAATAACTTAGAAAAATTTTAGTAGCAAAGAATAATAAAGTAAAAATAGGGAATCAATACCAATCAATTAAATTAAACAAAATCAATAAAATAATAAAACGTTATCTTTTATCAAGGTACTGGTAGCGCCCTCTGTGAAACAAGCGACTAACTTCTATCTACCATTTATCCGTTTGTTCCATATCTAACTGAACCCAAACGCAGGATTGATACTAGCGCCCCCCCAGTAAATTGTAAAGTAAAATAGGAAAGCGAAATTAATTACTCAGGTACTAGAAATATTAAACGAACCAATAGAGTAAAATAGGGAATTACATTAAAAAAAAAAAAAAAAAAAAAAAAAATCAAACTATATAAAACTAAATAAAGTAATAGATTAATTGTTATCAAGGCACTGGTATCGCCCTCTGTCAACTAGAAGACTTAACTAGAAAAATAAGAGTATAAACTTGAATAAAAATTTTTTCTTTTAAAAAACATTAAGAAACAATTATTGGAATACATTTATTTAAATATTTTGAACTTAAAAAGGTAATTAATTCGTATATTTATCGTGAAAATTATCCTAAGCATATATTAGAAGGGAAAGTCTATTCCCATAACTAAAAAATCACTTACATATTTAAAATAAATTAATAATTAAAAAATTAAAACGCGTACAAAAGTTAGAAATAAAGAACGAAAGTTTAAAATAATAAGAATAAACTAAAATACAATAATTAATAATAGATTAATAAAAACAAACAATAATAAGAAAAGTCCTATTCCAGTGGCGTTGGCAACAAAAACAGTTTAGATTAAAAATCTTTTAAATTTATAGCATTGGTAACCAAAACAAGGCACATTAAAAATCCATATATCCATAATCCTCTCCACTATAGGATACAACAAACCAGAGACTTCTACTGAAATTTGTATTGTTTGTAATAAGTATTGAAGTTGTTTTATTTACTCCACTTTGATTACCATCTAACAAACTATAAATTGTGACTGCTTGTTCTTTCTATTATCTGCTGTATTAGTAATAAATAAAGTAAACCTAGACCTAGTCTCAACACTTATAGGGACTTATATGGTATTTCCACCCTGATTAAATTCACATATACATCCTGAAATAGAGGAAAAATTATTAATTTATTATTAAGTTATTAATTTAAGATAGATTAAATATCCCAACTGTTAACTTCAAAGTAATAGGATCCTAATCCATTCAATAGCGATTTCTGCTTCCTCAAAAATTAATACAAAATAAGTTCAGCATACGATCCATCCATATATATCTATCCATATATACCTTAGTTCACATAGAAAAATTAGGAATTACAAGAATATTACGAGGCGCTGGAGGCGGCCATACATTAGATAAATAGAGGTGGCAAATAAATAGGACAAGACGGTGGAACTTCAAACAGTCAGAAGCTCTATACACTCCTGACTGTTTTAAATAGAACCAACCGCCCAGTTAGACATTAATTAAGTATTTTAATCTCTTTACTTTACTGACAATTTGCACTATTGTGTAATATTGACTATTTGTTTACTACTTTTGCGTTTATTATATACATACAATTACTGACGAGGTATATTTAAAAGTTTATTGTTTACAAATATAGTTATTTAACTATATACTATAATTATATTGACATTGACGAGTTCCCTGTCCTAACAAAATGATAGGCTTCCATACACCAGTCAAGAAGAACGCGAACGCTGAAAGAGACCGAGCGGAAAGGATGGAGAAGGCTGGCCCCTCTGATCCTAGCACCGTGAGGCGCAGTATTGGAGATTGGGAATCCGGGAAAGTAGGACCGGCTACTAAATCGCCCAATCCTCCAAAAACGACTGCAGCCCCATCAAAACCTGAGGGGAAAAACAACCTTAGTCCTGCGCCCCAATTAAAAACATCAATCCCCAAGGCACCGATAGGGGAAACGAGTAGCCCCAAAGGAACAAAAGTCACCCTCACCACTAGAGGCATTGAAGCCCGCGCCTGCCGAGCGAAGGCAAGGCTGCACTTGGGGAACTCAAGGAACCTCAAGACAGACATCAAGAGTGAGGTGACACAAGCCATCGAACGTCTCTACCAGCTGGTAATAGAGGCAGAGGCCGATAGGGAAAAAAGTTTAGAAAAAACGGTGCGAAAAGAGCAAGTAGAAGAGGGACAGAAGGAAAGAGTAAACACAGGAAAAGAGGAGGAACTTCTAAAACGGATACAAGAACATGAAAAGCTCCTCAAAGAAAACAACCAAAGATTAGACAAAATCACCGAGATGCTGGGAAAACACAATGAGGCCTCAGAAGGAAGCACAAACACGTACGCTAAAGCCACCGCGAGTAGTATAAAAGGACAATACCAGAAACCCACCTTACACTCTATAATAGTCTCCTCCAAAGACGAAACCGACACAGGAGAAAAGGTGCTCGCGCACATCCGCGAGGCAGTGAACGCTACGGAGGGATGGGTGAAAGTAGATAGAGTGCGTAAGGCGAAAGATAGGAAGGTGATAGTGGGTTGTGGCTCGGAGGAGGAGAGAGAGAAAGTAAAGCAGAGGCTGCAAGGTGCGAGCGATAAGATTATTTACGAAGACGTTAAGAATAAGGACCCTTTATTGATCCTCAGAAACGTCCTGCAAGTGAACACGGACGAGGATATACTGAGAGCACTGCAGAATCAAAATAAAAACATCTTTAGTGGTCTCGAAAAAACTGAAGTGCGAATGGAAATCAGATTTAGAAAGAAAACCAGGAACCCGCACACCTGTAACGTGATAATGAGAGTATCACCACTAGTATGGAAGAGAATGGTAGAAGCAGAGGCAGTCCATGTAGACCTCCAAAAAATCAGAGTAGAGGACTTCTCACCCATACTGCAGTGCTCACAGTGCCTCGGATATGGTCATGGTAGACGTTTCTGTAAGGAACAGGACACAAAATGCAGCCACTGCGGGGGCCCTCATATGAAGACCGAGTGCGCAGACTGGCTCTCCAACGTAGAACCCACATGCTGCAATTGTAGCAATGCCAAACTGGATCAGCTGAACCATAACGCTTTCAGCGAACGCTGTCCTGTTAGGCGCAAGTGGGACGCGTTGGCTAGGGCCAGTATAGCGTATTGCTAAGGGCACCCCCAGGAACTCCAGAGTCACAAACACCACAACTGCTAGCGTTCCCGCCCCGTATGTGATGGCCCAGGCAAACCTCCAGAGGAAAAGGCTCGCTACTGATGAATTAATGATTGAGTCAGCGAAACAGAAGATAGCGGTAGCGTTGCTTCAGGAGCCCTACGTCGGAGGTATTGGCAGGGTGAAACAGTACAGGGGGGCCAGGATCTTCCAGAGCACGGGAGACGGAGACGGGACTGTAAAGGCGGCAATAGCCGTCTTTGATCATGACCTTGACGTCATACAGTACCCAAAACTCACCACCAACAACATCACGGTGGTGGGAATCCGAACAAGAGCCTGGAGGATCACTGTGGTCTCCTATTACTTTGAACCCGACAAACCTATAGAGCCATACCTGGAGCATATCGCCGCTATTGCGAAGGAGTTAGGGCCGGGGGCCATCATAATGGGGGGTGATGCGAACGCAAAGAGCTCCTGGTGGGGTAGTATGGTTTTGGACCAGCGAGGCGATGATATGGCAAGCACACTGCATGAACTTGGCTTCCAGGTGCTCAACTGTTGCAACATACCAACTTTTGCCACAGTTAGAGGAAGCAAAACTTACACAAGCTTCATAGATGTGACGGCCTGCTCAACAAATATATTACATCTGGTGAGCGACTGGAGAGTTGCTCAAGGCATGACGAGCTCGGACCACAACGGCATAATATTTAAACTAAAACTTTGTAGAGAAAAGGGGATGGGTATACAAAGAACCACACGAAGGTATAACACCAAAAAAGCTAACTGGAGTCAATTTGATAACAAACTGACACAGTTAAACCAAAGCATAAAATTAGAGGATATTGCACAAATAAATGATAGGAAACAACTAGATGATACAATAAACCAGTACACAGCAAATATCCAAACCTCGTGTGAGGAAAGTATACCTACCAAGAGTAACAAAGAGATACTTACTGTGCCGTGGTGGTCCGATGAACTCGCAGCCGCGAAGCAGATAGTTAACACCAAGCGCCGACGCATTAGGTGCGCAGCGCCAGTGCGAAGGGAGAAGGTCGTAGCCGAGTACCTGGAAGCAAAAGAAGAATATGAAAACATGGCCAGAACAGCCCAAGTTACCAGCTGGAAACAGTTCTGTAAAAAGCAGGATCGCGAGGGGATGTGGGAGGGCGTGTACAGGGTCATTGGCAGAACCACCACGAGAGCGGAGGACACACCCTTATGCAAAAACGACGTAATACTCAGCCCAAAAGGATCCGCAGACCTGCTAGTTGAGACCTTCTACCCCGATGACCGTCAATCGGAAGATGGAGCTCACCACCGCCGAATTAGAGAATTAGCACAAACCGTAAACAAAAGGCACGATAATGATTATCATGACCCGCCCTTCACGGCTCATGAGCTGACGTCGGCGGTGGAGAGTTTCAATCCGAAGAAGGCCCCCGGGGCGGATGGTCTCACAGCGGACATCTGTAAGAGGGCGATTTTCCAGGACCAGGGGATTTTCCTTGCCCTGGCCAATAAGTGCCTAGAAATAGGTCACTTTCCTGAGTCTTGGAAGGTGGCTACAGTTGTAGCCCTCAGGAAGCCGGGCAAGGAAAACTACCTAGACCCCAAATCGTACAGGCCAATTGGACTGTTACCGGTTCTGGGGAAGGTCCTGGAAAAGATGGTGGTGGCGCGTCTCAAGTGGCACCTGATACCGGCGATGAGTACTCGTCAGTACGGCTTTATGCCCCAAAGAAGCACCGAAGACTCCCTCTATGACCTGATAAAGCACATCCGCGAGAAGCTCAGCGAAAAGCGAGTGATCGCGCTTGTGTCTCTGGATATAGAGGGGGCCTTCGACAGCGCTTGGTGGCCTGCTATAAAGGTCCGACTGGCAGAGGAAAAATGTCCAGTAAATATCAGGTGCCTCTTGGACAGCTACCTTAGTAATCGGAAAGTGAGGCTGAGGTGCGCCGGCGAAGAGTCAACAAAAACCACCAGCAAGGGATGTGTCCAAGGCTCCATTGGAGGGCCTATATTATGGAACTTGCTCCTGGACCCGCTGCTTAAAGAGCTCCAATCCCGCGGAGACTACTGCCAGGCCTTTGCGGATGACATTGTGTTAGTATTCGATGGTGAGACCGCGCTGGAGATTCAACGTCAGGCCAATGCCTCCCTCGAGCATGTTCGGAAGTGGGGGATCAATAATAAACTGAAGTTTGCGCCTCACAAAACACAGGCCATGGTGATTACCAATAAATTAAAATTTGACTCCCCACACCTGACCATGGGCGGGGTGGACATTGGACTGACGAAAGAGATCAAGATACTCGGTCTCACCATAGACAATAAATTAACTTTCAACACCCATATACGTAATGCATGCCGCAAGGCGCTTGGCCTATATAAACAGCTCTCCAGAGCAGCAAAAGTTCAGTGGGGCCTGGAGCCAGAAATTATCAGGACCATATATGTGGCAGTGGTGGAGCCCGTAATTCTGTACGCAGCCAGTGCATGGGCGCCTGCAGCCGCAAAGTTGATGTCCAGGAAAGCGTTTGACGTGGTGCAACGAGGATTTGCGCAGAAACTGGTTAAAGGATATAGGACAATCTCTCTTAACTCGGCACTAGTGCTCGCCGGACTGCTCCCACTGGACCTGAGAGTGAAGGAAGCAGCCCTCCTCTATGCCGCGAAAAAGGGATATGCCGGGCAAGAACTGGGAGACCGGGAAATAGAGCGACCTGTAGCCTTTGCCAGGAGAGCGCACCCTGCGAAGTATCAGCGCCTGAGTTATCACTGCGTGGTAAACGGTGCAGACTTAGACCGGTACAGGAACGATAGTCTCGAGATATATACGGACGGGAGCAAAATTGACGGGAAAGTCGGTGCAGCGATATCTTTAAGAGATAACGATGTTGAAACCGGCTCCCGGAAATTAAAGCTGGAACCGTACTGCACCGTTTACCAGGCGGAACTCTTGGCGCTGCGTGAAGCGCTAAAACTGGCTCAAATGAGCTCTGCCGCACGTTGTAGCGTCTTTTGCGACTCAAGGTCGGCCTTAGATGCGGTCGTAGGAGGGGTTTCCCTCCATCCTTTAGCGTTTGAGGCTCACGCAATAATCCAGAACGCAATTGCGACCGGTAGCATAATAGAATTATACTGGATTAAAGCCCACGCAGGATTGGAGGGAAATGAAAGAGTCGATCAACTCGCAAAGGACGCTGCAACGAAACTGAAAGTGAGACCTCACTACGATCAGTGTCCGGTTTCATTCGTGAAGAGACAAATCCGTATGGACTCCCTTGACGAATGGAACCGGCGCTACAAAACCAACACCACAGGACGGATCACTAAGGTCTTCTTTCCGGATGCGATAAGAGCTCATAAAACTTTGCGGAAAATATCCCTAAATCCAATAACAGTGCAGGTTATGACGGGGCACGGCGGATTCTCAGAGTACCTGCATCGGTTCAGGTGCAAGGGGAGTCCGTCGTGCATCTGCGACCCAGCTGTGGATGAGGGGATACTGCACGTCCTACTGGAATGCCCTGCCCACATCAAAGCGCGAACCGAGCTTGAACAGAAACTGCGAACGGATTTAAGTATAAATAATATACCCGCCATAATTGAAGATGACAGCAAAAGGGAAACATTTACAAATTTTTGTATCAAAACAGCTACAATCGTAATAAATAGGAATAAATAAACAGTAAAAAAGAGGATAAACTAAGGTATATATAATGATATATATATAGTATTAGTTCCAAAAGTGTAAGACAACATTCATAGGAAGTTCAGAATACAAAAACTGTAAATATAAATAGATAATAAAGTGAAGTAAAACAAAATTAGGGATTAAGAACCAAAAATCACAGCTGGTTCATGCTAACATAAAAACTGTAGGAACAAGACTAAAAATAAAGAATAGGAAAATAATAGGCTGGAAATAAGAAATAGAGGAATAGGAAATAGATTAAGAAATGTTGACATAAATAAAAATCAAAGTTGTAATACTGGTAGTTGTAATAGACATATTATATAAGAATAGTATTAAAATAAGATTGAATAAGAAATAAGAAAGTAAAATAGACCAAGATGAAAAAGTAGATCGAAGATGAAGTAGTAATAGAAATATTATATAAGAATAGTGATAAAATAAGATTGTATAGGAAATAAGAAAGTAAAATAGACTAAGATAAAAATGTATAAGAAATATAGTCATATAGTTGTAATAGTCGTAAGATTCCAAATATGTATAGAAATAAGTAAAGTAAGGAAAAGATGTAAAAATTAATATAAGTAATAATCATGTAATAGATATAAGCATCTCTGTAAAAATAAATGTGTGCTTGACCTTAAATAAAAATGCCAACACAGTCCCTATCTACGGTAGGGGATACATTAGCTCGCGGGCCGGGCCTGAGAGCGCCCGGACAGGGAACATAAAAAAAAAAAAAAAAAAAAAAAAAAAAAACCTAACCTAACCTAACCTAACCTAACCTAACCTAACCTAACCTAACCTAACCTAACCTAACCTAACCTAACCTAACCTAACCTAACCTAACCTAACCTAACCTAACCTAACCTAACCTAACCTAACCTAACCTAACCTAACCTAACCTAACCTAACCTAACCTAACCTAACCTAACCTAACCTAACCTAACCTAACCTAACCTAACCTAACCTAACCTAACCTAACCTAACCTAACCTAACCTAACCTAACCTAACCTAACCTAACCTAACCTAACCTAACCTAACCTAACCTAACCTAACCTAACCTAACCTAACCTAACCTAACCTAACCTAACCTAACCTAACCTAACCTAACCTAACCTAACCTAACCTAACCTAACCTAACCTAACCTAACCTAACCTAACCTAACCTAACCTAACCTAACCAGTCTGACTGTATCCGCCGTCCCAAGCGCCACGAAATTGAGCCGCTCCGCATTAAAACAAAGCTTAGAAATAGTAAAAACGCTCGGATTTTCGTGAAAACAGTGTTAAAGTGTGTGTTACTGTGTCCTTAAACCTGTGGAAGTGTTTACAAAACTTTTCTATTAAAACTGAACTAAATTTGAACTAAATTAGACGAAAAAACCACATAAACAGTGTTTTCAAAAGTTAAAATATTGAATATCTCACGTTTTAGATCTGTGACAAGTATATTAAATAATACTGATCGACGCAGTTTTTCAAGGAGAACAAATCGACGTATCTCCCGGATTTTTCCGGTGGGAAAATCGGGAGAAAAGAACGAAAAACTACAAACCACATGACAAGGTGCTACAAGAACCAATAGACTTGGAGTAAATCTGTATATATCATTTTATAGAGGATAAAAAGACAAACATACGACACTTTTTCTTTTTCGGAAAAGTTGGAAAATAAAAAAGTTACAGAGCAAAAACGCCTTTGTATAAAAACAAGTAACTTCCAGGACGGATATCCCAGGATCGAATCGGATAACGTATGTAAAAATTTATTAAACTAAGTAGCCCATTTCATAACGAATATAGTGACACCTTTTTCAAAATTTTTCAAGCACAAACCACCAAGATATAACCAAAAAACCGGAACAAGGGAGTGTAAATTGGAACCGAAGTACATTCCAGGACGGATATCCCAGGAACTATTCAGATAACGTATGTAAAAATTTATTAACCAAGTAGCCCATTTCATATCGAATACAGTGACACCCTTTTCAAAATTTTTCGAGCACAAACCACCGAGATATAACCAATAAACTGGAACAAGGGAGTGCAAATTGGAACCGACTAGGTAATTATATTTTGAAAAATACCTTTTATCTTGGCACTTTCTTCAAAATTTCTTACCCTGAAATATCCAAGAAAGTGAGGTCATCATAATATATAATAGTTTTAAACAATATATTTCCTGGAACTACTAGAAAACATAAAATTTAGTAAGAAATTTTTCGACCCCCGATTTTCAACGCATCTCCCGAGACACTCCGAACACCAACAACCAGAGACTATATATCAAAAGATAGGAAATTTTCCGAAGATTACGGCAGTGAAAGTCCGGTCCCGATCGGACTATCCTACGAGCAACAGGAACCATCCGCGCAACACTCATCATTTGACCTAGATATCAGCATGGCGGTGACCTACTTTTGAGGAATGCAGGTGACTGTGCCTATCACAGGGTTATAACTTGTAAGGAAAAATATTGTAACTTGTGACAATTCTAACAAAATTTTAAAAAATCAAAAAACTAACTAACAAGTAATTATTGAAAGGAAATTTATATGAGATACTAATTTGATATATATAAGGAATTTTATCACCATCACTTTACCTCCCCACTCTTCCCCTAAACCACTTACCTAACGACTCCTTCTTCCCCCTGTCAAGATTAGACCGTAAATCGTAATTTAATAGTATATATAATAGTTACATAGTAAAATAAAACCTTTTAAAATAATAAAAAATTTTATGTCACGGGTCCGGGTTCGATTCCGTAAGGAATAAAACTACATATCTCCGAAACGGCTCAACCTACGGCAAAAAGACAAAAATTTTCGCCCTTTGGGTGTCAATTTTGTCTTTGTCCTCATACCCACATAACACCCCCCCCCCCTCCCCCCATTTTTACCCCCCAAACCACCCTAAATTCAACATTTTTGTTTCTCAAAACTAAATTAATTAGTAGGAAAACGTCTAAAACCGCAATACCTAAAGTATCAATCCAATAGAACAAACCGTACCCGAGATAAACGGAAAAAAGTTTTTTCGAAAACCGAAAAACCGATTTATCTCGGAAACGGTACGTCCTAGGTCAAATTTACTACAACCTACTATTTATAGTACCTTAGTCATTGACTTAGGTAAAATCCATTATCATTGAAAATAATAAATTTCTATTCAAGCGCCCCCTATCGGCAAACTAAAACATTAATTTAGAGAAAGTTAAAATAAAATACTTATAGATTTACCTTCCCCATCAGTGACCTGTAAAATTAAAGTTAACCTAGGTATTTCAGAAAATAAAAGTAAACTAAATTAGGCATAAACAGGAAATTAGCAATAAAAATAAACCACTTAATTCTTTCAAACAAAGTAGTTATAGCGCCCTCTGTTAAACAAACGACTAACTATTACCTACCAATAGTTATTGAACCAAATCGTAGGATTGATACTAGCGTCCCCAGTAACTTGTATAACAGGAAAGCGAATTTAAATTAATTTACTCAGGTATTGGAAACATTTAACGAAATAATACAGTAAAATAGGGAATTAGTTTTGAAAATAAACTAATAGCTTATTAAGGTACTGGTTACGCCCTCTGTCGGCCAGAGTATTTTAACCAGAGTTAAAGGTGTAAATTCTAAATAAAAAATTTTTTTTTTTTTTCTTTCAAAACATTAGAAAACAATTATAGGAATATCCTTAATTAAATATTCTAAACTTAAAAAGGTAACTTCCTCGTAAAAAATCATTCTATTATATTTATTTAGACCAAAAGTCCGACGGAGCTAATTCATAAATTTGTAATAAATAACTTAGAAAAATTTTAGTAGCAAAGAATAATAAAGTAAAAATAGGGAATCAATACCAATCAATTAAATTAAACAAAATCAATAAAATAATAAAACGTTATCTTTTATCAAGGTACTGGTAGCGCCCTCTGTGAAACAAGCGACTAACTTCTATCTACCATTTATCCGTTTGTTCCATATCTAACTGAACCCAAACGCAGGATTGATACTAGCGCCCCCCCAGTAAATTGTAAAGTAAAATAGGAAAGCGAAATTAATTAGTAAAATAGGAAAGCGAAATTAATTACTCAGGTACTAGAAATATTAAACGAACCAATAGAGTAAAATAGGGAATTACATTAAAAAAAAAAAAAAAAAAAAATCAAACTATATAAAACTAAATAAAGTAATAGATTAATTGTTATCAAGGCACTGGTATCGCCCTCTGTCAACTAGAAGACTTAACTAGAAAAATAAGAGTATAAACTTGAATAAAAATTTTTTCTTTTAAAAAACATTAAGAAACAATTATTGGAATACATTTATTTAAATATTTTGAACTTAAAAAGGTAATTAATTCGTATATTTATCGTGAAAATTATCCTAAGCATATATTAGAAGGGAAAGTCTATTCCCATAACTAAAAAATCACTTACATATTTAAAATAAATTAATAATTAAAAAATTAAAACGCGTACAAAAGTTAGAAATAAAGAACGAAAGTTTAAAATAATAAGAATAAACTAAAATACAATAATTAATAATAGATTAATAAAAACAAACAATAATAAGAAAAGTCCTATTCCAGTGGCGTTGGCAACAAAAACAGTTTAGATTAAAAATCTTTTAAATTTATAGCATTGGTAACCAAAACAAGGCACATTAAAAATCCATATATCCATAATCCTCTCCACTATAGGATACAACAAACCAGAGACTTCTACTGAAATTTGTATTGTTTGTAATAAGTATTGAAGTTGTTTTATTTACTCCACTTTGATTACCATCTAACAAACTATAAATTGTGACTGCTTGTTCTTTCTATTATCTGCTGTATTAGTAATAAATAAAGTAAACCTAGACCTAGTCTCAACACTTATAGGTACTTATATGGTATTTCCACCCTGATTAAATTCACATATACATCCTGAAATAGAGGAAAAATTATTAATTTATTATTAAGTTATTAATTTAAGATAGATTAAATATCCCAACTGTTAACTTCAAAGTAATAGGATCCTAATCCATTCAATAGCGATTTCTGCTTCCTCAAAAATTAATACAAAATAAGTTCAGCATACGATCCATCCATATATATCTATCCATATATACCTTAGTTCACATAGAAAAATTAGGAATTACAAGAATATTACGAGGCGCTGGAGGCGGCCATACATTAGATAAATAGAGGTGGCAAATAAATAGGACAAGACGGTGGAACTTCAAACAGTCAGAAGCTCTATACACTCCTGACTGTTTTAAATAGAACCAACCGCCCAGTTAGACATTAATTAAGTATTTTAATCTCTTTACTTTACTGACAATTTGCACTATTGTGTAATATTGACTATTTGTTTACTACTTTTGCGTTTATTATATACATACAATTACTGACGAGGTATATTTAAAAGTTTATTGTTTACAAATATAGTTATTTAACTATATACTATAATTATATTGACATTGACGAGTTCCCTGTCCTAACAAAATGATAGGCTTCCATACACCAGTCAAGAAGAACGCGAACGCTGAAAGAGACCGAGCGGAAAGGATGGAGAAGGCTGGCCCCTCTGATCCTAGCACCGTGAGGCGCAGTATTGGAGATTGGGAATCCGGGAAAGTAGGACCGGCTACTAAATCGCCCAATCCTCCAAAAACGACTGCAGCCCCATCAAAACCTGAGGGGAAAAACAACCTTAGTCCTGCGCCCCAATTAAAAACATCAATCCCCAAGGCACCGATAGGGGAAACGAGTAGCCCCAAAGGAACAAAAGTCACCCTCACCACTAGAGGCATTGAAGCCCGCGCCTGCCGAGCGAAGGCAAGGCTGCACTTGGGGAACTCAAGGAACCTCAAGACAGACATCAAGAGTGAGGTGACACAAGCCATCGAACGTCTCTACCAGCTGGTAATAGAGGCAGAGGCCGATAGGGAAAAAAGTTTAGAAAAAACGGTGCGAAAAGAGCAAGTAGAAGAGGGACAGAAGGAAAGAGTAAACACAGGAAAAGAGGAGGAACTTCTAAAACGGATACAAGAACATGAAAAGCTCCTCAAAGAAAACAACCAAAGATTAGACAAAATCACCGAGATGCTGGGAAAACACAATGAGGCCTCAGAAGGAAGCACAAACACGTACGCTAAAGCCACCGCGAGTAGTATAAAAGGACAATACCAGAAACCCACCTTACACTCTATAATAGTCTCCTCCAAAGACGAAACCGACACAGGAGAAAAGGTGCTCGCGCACATCCGCGAGGCAGTGAACGCTACGGAGGGATGGGTGAAAGTAGATAGAGTGCGTAAGGCGAAAGATAGGAAGGTGATAGTGGGTTGTGGCTCGGAGGAGGAGAGAGAGAAAGTAAAGCAGAGGCTGCAAGGTGCGAGCGATAAGATTATTTACGAAGACGTTAAGAATAAGGACCCTTTATTGATCCTCAGAAACGTCCTGCAAGTGAACACGGACGAGGATATACTGAGAGCACTGCAGAATCAAAATAAAAACATCTTTAGTGGTCTCGAAAAAACTGAAGTGCGAATGGAAATCAGATTTAGAAAGAAAACCAGGAACCCGCACACCTGTAACGTGATAATGAGAGTATCACCACTAGTATGGAAGAGAATGGTAGAAGCAGAGGCAGTCCATGTAGACCTCCAAAAAATCAGAGTAGAGGACTTCTCACCCATACTGCAGTGCTCACAGTGCCTCGGATATGGTCATGGTAGACGTTTCTGTAAGGAACAGGACACAAAATGCAGCCACTGCGGGGGCCCTCATATGAAGACCGAGTGCGCAGACTGGCTCTCCAACGTAGAACCCACATGCTGCAATTGTAGCAATGCCAAACTGGATCAGCTGAACCATAACGCTTTCAGCGAACGCTGTCCTGTTAGGCGCAAGTGGGACGCGTTGGCTAGGGCCAGTATAGCGTATTGCTAAGGGCACCCCCAGGAACTCCAGAGTCACAAACACCACAACTGCTAGCGTTCCCGCCCCGTATGTGATGGCCCAGGCAAACCTCCAGAGGAAAAGGCTCGCTACTGATGAATTAATGATTGAGTCAGCGAAACAGAAGATAGCGGTAGCGTTGCTTCAGGAGCCCTACGTCGGAGGTATTGGCAGGGTGAAACAGTACAGGGGGGCCAGGATCTTCCAGAGCACGGGAGACGGAGACGGGACTGTAAAGGCGGCAATAGCCGTCTTTGATCATGACCTTGACGTCATACAGTACCCAAAACTCACCACCAACAACATCACGGTGGTGGGAATCCGAACAAGAGCCTGGAGGATCACTGTGGTCTCCTATTACTTTGAACCCGACAAACCTATAGAGCCATACCTGGAGCATATCGCCGCTATTGCGAAGGAGTTAGGGCCGGGGGCCATCATAATGGGGGGTGATGCGAACGCAAAGAGCTCCTGGTGGGGTAGTATGGTTTTGGACCAGCGAGGCGATGATATGGCAAGCACACTGCATGAACTTGGCTTCCAGGTGCTCAACTGTGGCAACATACCAACTTTTGCCACAGTTAGAGGAAGCAAAACTTACACAAGCTTCATAGATGTGACGGCCTGCTCAACAAATATATTACATCTGGTGAGCGACTGGAGAGTTGCTCAAGGCATGACGAGCTCGGACCACAACGGCATAATATTTAAACTAAAACTTTGTAGAGAAAAGGGGATGGGTATACAAAGAACCACACGAAGGTATAACACCAAAAAAGCTAACTGGAGTCAATTTGATAACAAACTGACACAGTTAAACCAAAGCATAAAATTAGAGGATATTGCACAAATAAATGATAGGAAACAACTAGATGATACAATAAACCAGTACACAGCACTACCAAGAGTAACAAAGAGATACTTACTGTGCCGTGGTGGTCCGATGAACTCGCAGCCGCGAAGCAGATAGTTAACACCAAGCGCCGACGCATTAGGTGCGCAGCGCCAGTGCGAAGGGAGAAGGTCGTAGCCGAGTACCTGGAAGCAAA
Source organism: Hesperia comma (assembly GCA_905404135.1). Lineage (NCBI taxonomy): Eukaryota > Metazoa > Arthropoda > Insecta > Lepidoptera > Hesperiidae > Hesperia > Hesperia comma. The sequence goes on along the minus strand of FR990017.1, from coordinate 21,902,558 downwards.
AGAAGAATATGAAAACATGGCCAGAACAGCCCAAGTTACCAGCTGGAAACAGTTCTGTAAAAAGCAGGATCGCGAGGGGATGTGGGAGGGCGTGTACAGGGTCATTGGCAGAACCACCACGAGAGCGGAGGACACACCCTTATGCAAAAACGACGTAATACTCAGCCCAAAAGGATCCGCAGACCTGCTAGTTGAGACCTTCTACCCCGATGACCGTCAATCGGAAGATGGAGCTCACCACCGCCGAATTAGAGAATTAGCACAAACCGTAAACAAAAGGCACGATAATGATTATCATGACCCGCCCTTCACGGCTCATGAGCTGACGTCGGCGGTGGAGAGTTTCAATCCGAAGAAGGCCCCCGGGGCGGATGGTCTCACAGCGGACATCTGTAAGAGGGCGATTTTCCAGGACCAGGGGATTTTCCTTGCCCTGGCCAATAAGTGCCTAGAAATAGGTCACTTTCCTGAGTCTTGGAAGGTGGCTACAGTTGTAGCCCTCAGGAAGCCGGGCAAGGAAAACTACCTAGACCCCAAATCGTACAGGCCAATTGGACTGTTACCGGTTCTGGGGAAGGTCCTGGAAAAGATGGTGGTGGCGCGTCTCAAGTGGCACCTGATACCGGCGATGAGTACTCGTCAGTACGGCTTTATGCCCCAAAGAAGCACCGAAGACTCCCTCTATGACCTGATAAAGCACATCCGCGAGAAGCTCAGCGAAAAGCGAGTGATCGCGCTTGTGTCTCTGGATATAGAGGGGGCCTTCGACAGCGCTTGGTGGCCTGCTATAAAGGTCCGACTGGCAGAGGAAAAATGTCCAGTAAATATCAGGTGCCTCTTGGACAGCTACCTTAGTAATCGGAAAGTGAGGCTGAGGTGCGCCGGCGAAGAGTCAACAAAAACCACCAGCAAGGGATGTGTCCAAGGCTCCATTGGAGGGCCTATATTATGGAACTTGCTCCTGGACCCGCTGCTTAAAGAGCTCCAATCCCGCGGAGACTACTGCCAGGCCTTTGCGGATGACATTGTGTTAGTATTCGATGGTGAGACCGCGCTGGAGATTCAACGTCAGGCCAATGCCTCCCTCGAGCATGTTCGGAAGTGGGGGATCAATAATAAACTGAAGTTTGCGCCTCACAAAACACAGGCCATGGTGATTACCAATAAATTAAAATTTGACTCCCCACACCTGACCATGGGCGGGGTGGACATTGGACTGACGAAAGAGATCAAGATACTCGGTCTCACCATAGACAATAAATTAACTTTCAACACCCATATACGTAATGCATGCCGCAAGGCGCTTGGCCTATATAAACAGCTCTCCAGAGCAGCAAAAGTTCAGTGGGGCCTGGAGCCAGAAATTATCAGGACCATATATGTGGCAGTGGTGGAGCCCGTAATTCTGTACGCAGCCAGTGCATGGGCGCCTGCAGCCGCAAAGTTGATGTCCAGGAAAGCGTTTGACGTGGTGCAACGAGGATTTGCGCAGAAACTGGTTAAAGGATATAGGACAATCTCTCTTAACTCGGCACTAGTGCTCGCCGGACTGCTCCCACTGGACCTGAGAGTGAAGGAAGCAGCCCTCCTCTATGCCGCGAAAAAGGGATATGCCGGGCAAGAACTGGGAGACCGGGAAATAGAGCGACCTGTAGCCTTTGCCAGGAGAGCGCACCCTGCGAAGTATCAGCGCCTGAGTTATCACTGCGTGGTAAACGGTGCAGACTTAGACCGGTACAGGAACGATAGTCTCGAGATATATACGGACGGGAGCAAAATTGACGGGAAAGTCGGTGCAGCGATATCTTTAAGAGATAACGATGTTGAAACCGGCTCCCGGAAATTAAAGCTGGAACCGTACTGCACCGTTTACCAGGCGGAACTCTTGGCGCTGCGTGAAGCGCTAAAACTGGCTCAAATGAGCTCTGCCGCACGTTGTAGCGTCTTTTGCGACTCAAGGTCGGCCTTAGATGCGGTCGTAGGAGGGGTTTCCCTCCATCCTTTAGCGTTTGAGGCTCACGCAATAATCCAGAACGCAATTGCGACCGGTAGCATAATAGAATTATACTGGATTAAAGCCCACGCAGGATTGGAGGGAAATGAAAGAGTCGATCAACTCGCAAAGGACGCTGCAACGAAACTGAAAGTGAGACCTCACTACGATCAGTGTCCGGTTTCATTCGTGAAGAGACAAATCCGTATGGACTCCCTTGACGAATGGAACCGGCGCTACAAAACCAACACCACAGGACGGATCACTAAGGTCTTCTTTCCGGATGCGATAAGAGCTCATAAAACTTTGCGGAAAATATCCCTAAATCCAATAACAGTGCAGGTTATGACGGGGCACGGCGGATTCTCAGAGTACCTGCATCGGTTCAGGTGCAAGGGGAGTCCGTCGTGCATCTGCGACCCAGCTGTGGATGAGGGGATACTGCACGTCCTACTGGAATGCCCTGCCCACATCAAAGCGCGAACCGAGCTTGAACAGAAACTGCGAACGGATTTAAGTATAAATAATATACCCGCCATAATTGAAGATGACAGCAAAAGGGAAACATTTACAAATTTTTGTATCAAAACAGCTACAATCGTAATAAATAGGAATAAATAAACAGTAAAAAAGAGGATAAACTAAGGTATATATAATGATATATATATAGTATTAGTTCCAAAAGTGTAAGACAACATTCATAGGAAGTTCAGAATACAAAAACTGTAAATATAAATAGATAATAAAGTGAAGTAAAACAAAATTAGGGATTAAGAACCAAAAATCACAGCTGGTTCATGCTAACATAAAAACTGTAGGAACAAGACTAAAAATAAAGAATAGGAAAATAATAGGCTGGAAATAAGAAATAGAGGAATAGGAAATAGATTAAGAAATGTTGACATAAATAAAAATCAAAGTTGTAATACTGGTAGTTGTAATAGACATATTATATAAGAATAGTATTAAAATAAGATTGAATAAGAAATAAGAAAGTAAAATAGACCAAGATGAAAAAGTAGATCGAAGATGAAGTAGTAATAGAAATATTATATAAGAATAGTGATAAAATAAGATTGTATAGGAAATAAGAAAGTAAAATAGACTAAGATAAAAATGTATAAGAAATATAGTCATATAGTTGTAATAGTCGTAAGATTCCAAATATGTATAGAAATAAGTAAAGTAAGGAAAAGATGTAAAAATTAATATAAGTAATAATCATGTAATAGATATAAGCATCTCTGTAAAAATAAATGTGTGCTTGACCTTAAATAAAAATGCCAACACAGTCCCTATCTACGGTAGGGGATACATTAGCTCGCGGGCCGGGCCTGAGAGCGCCCGGACAGGGAACATAAAAAAAAAAAAAAAAAAAAAAAAAAAAAAACCTAACCTAACCTAACCTAACCTAACCTAACCTAACCTAACCTAACCTAACCTAACCTAACCTAACCTAACCTAACCTAACCTAACCTAACCTAACCTAACCTAACCTAACCTAACCTAACCTAACCTAACCTAACCTAACCTAACCTAACCTAACCTAACCTAACCTAACCTAACCTAACCTAACCTAACCTAACCTAACCTAACCTAACCTAACCTAACCTAACCTAACCTAACCTAACCTAACCTAACCTAACCTAACCTAACCTAACCTAACCTAACCTAACCTAACCTAACCTAACCTAACCTAACCTAACCTAACCTAACCTAACCTAACCTAACCTAACCTAACCTAACCTAACCTAACCTAACCTAACCTAACCTAACCTAACCTAACCTAACCTAACCTAACCTAACCTACCGACCGACCGACCGACCGACCGACCGACCGACCGACCGACCGACCGACCGACCGACCGACCGACCGACCGACCGACCGACCGACCGACCGACCGACCGACCGACCGACCGACCGACCGACCGACCGACCGACCGACCGACCGACCGACCGACCGACCGACCGACCGACCGACCGACCGACCGACCGACCGACCGACCGACCGACCGACCGACCGACCGACCGACCGACCGACCGACCGACCGACCGACCGACCGACCGACCGACCGACCGACCGACCGACCGACCGACCGACCGACCGACCGACCGACCGACCGACCGACCGACCGACCGACCGACCGACCGACCGACCGACCGACCGACCGACCGACCGACCGACCGACCGACCGACCGACCGACCGACCGACCGACCGACCGACCGACCGACCGACCGACCGACCGACCGACCGACCGACCGACCGACCGACCGACCGACCGACCGACCGACCGACCGACCGACCGACCGACCGACCGACCGACCGACCGACCGACCGACCGACCGACCGACCGACCGACCGACCGACCGACCGACCGACCGACCGACCGACCGACCGACCGACCGACCGACCGACCGACCGACCGACCGACCGACCGACCGACCGACCGACCGACCGACCGACCGACCGACCGACCGACCGACCGACCGACCGACCGACCGACCGACCGACCGACCGACCGACCGACCGACCGACCGACCGACCGACCGACCGACCGACCGACCGACCGACCGACCGACCGACCGACCGACCGACCGACCGACCGACCGACCGACCGACCGACCGACCGACCGACCGACCGACCGACCGACCGACCGACCGACCGACCGACCGACCGACCGACCGACCGACCGACCGACCGACCGACCGACCGACCGACCGCCCGACCGACCGACCGACCGACCGACCGACCGACCGACCGACCGACCGACCGACCGACCGACCGACCGACCGACCGACCGACCGACCGACCGACCGACCGACCGACCGACCGACCGACCGACCGACCGACCGACCGACCGACCAACCAACCAACCAACCTTAAAAATACGCCTTAGCGGCGCGAATGCATTTCTAGTTCATTTTAATAATTACACTGGTTATCCCTTAGGTTATCCGTGACAATAAATCTGCACACCTTTATAATTTTCATGTTATATTATTAAGTTAATAATAATAATAATGGGTTTATGTGGGTATACAGAGTAGACTATTTTATGTCAGAATAAACTTAAGTTCAGTAAAGATAATTTATTATTGCTAGTCATGGACCTGTAAAGGAGTTGCTAGCTAGTACAATATTTTGTAACGTGTTATGTGCTACTTACAAAATGTGCTTTCCTGTTATTTGTGTGTGTCAAGCATCACCTGTCAAGTTTCTTCTTTGCCATGCTATACGAGAAGAGATCCCTCAGCGCCACCTATGAATAATCACCTACATTTTGGAGAAGCATTTGCCATGGAGGTTGGAAGGAGCGCTGAGCCGTATAGAATTGCGTTTCCAAGTTTAATCTGAATTAATCTTGCTGATCGTCTTATTTTCACGCGGGAAAACTCTTATAACGTCGAGGATTCAGGATTCGAAACTCGACATTGGAGTTTCGGACACAGTAGCGGGAAGTGATTTCTACAGCCGATACAACGATCTGTTACAGATAGTCTATGTAGCCATATCTGCTGACTCTGCTCACCTATTTCTGCACCTTCAGCACATCTACTCCTTCCCCTCCGCTCATCCTTCCATTCCAGTCAGTCTCAATCCATCATCCACACCAATCGGTCGTGTCGCCTCAAACAATTCTTACAACATATCTTTTAATAGAACAACATGGTAAATTTGAATTCAAACACAAAAGAGACCATACATACCCAACCCGCGCGGCAAGGCAACCTAAATTAGCTGTACCGAAGGTCAATAATTATTATGGCCGAAGAGCAAGGCGGTGGCTAATACCAGTATTAATAAACGAACTGCCACGTCATATAATTATATAACCAGAACACAGAACAATGTAGCAAAAATGCGCTTAAAAATATTTTGAGAAAACACTATCTGTCTCAGTGTCCGTAGCTAATTAATTCTGTACCGTCAGTGAAAAGTAGTATAACTCGACTTATACGATTTTTTATTTTTTTACGTAATAAAATTACAAAAAAAATTACCTACCGTTCTGTATATTCAGATTAGTCCTACGCCAAATAGAAACGGAGATATTTTTTGTGGATAGTGGTATAAGTAAGAGTTTTTTCGTGTTTATCCATATAACTTTACTTATATTATTATAAAATATTTCTTCGCTACCTTATAAACGTGTAAACTGATATAAATTATGTTTTATTTTAATTCACAAAATTAGTTTAACAATTAAGTTTGTGTTAACTAATACAACTGTACTTGTATTAGTTTTAAGTCTGTAGATTATTACTTAGTTTGTGACTATTAAGATTGTGTAAACTAATACAACTCTACCTACTTGTATTAGTTTAATGAAGATTATTATATAGTCTGTTACATAATAATATAATGAGTAGTGACTATTAAGAGTGATTTCGTTTTGCTATATCCTACTGCTCTTATAAAGGCTAATTTGATTTCTTCTTTCTCGTGCTCATTATGCCTATTTTATTTTTGGTCGGCGCAACATGTTCTTTTCTTTTACTCTGCCTTATCAGTCGTCATCTAGACATTAAGAACTTGTTTCACCACTTCCTGATAAAGTGTGAGATAGTTATATGGCAGTTACCACTATCCACCACATTGCCTTTCGTTACTACTACGTAAACTTTCGTCACTTGAGAAAAATTATAAAAACTTAAGTAATCAAATACTTTTAGTTAAAAATAATTCAAATAACGTCTTTATCAGTCATTTGAAGCGCTGATAACTTATCCGACAGTTAATCTGCCAGATAGTTCTATCCGAAACTAGTGGAACGAAAGTTGTAATTTATATGGAAAATAAGTTCCTAATTAACTATTAGGGACTTTATCAGGAAGTGGTGAAACAAGCCCTAACTCTCTTGTTTTCCATCTTCTTTCACACAATCGATCCATCTTTTTTTTGATCTTTCTCGTCCCCTCCGTCCATGTACATTCATATCCATCTCTCTTCTCGTCACATAAGTATCCATTCGCTTCGTGACATGCCCCATACCACGACATTCTGTTCCCTTTCAACTTTTCGGTTATTAGTGCTACTCTCAGACTTCCTCTAATATATTAATTTCTTACTATTCGCGTCACTCCACACATCCACCTTAACATTCTCATCTCCGCCACATGCAATCGTCCCTCATCCGTCCTCTTTGCAGCCCAACTTTCTGATCCATGATACATTACGACAGGTCTCATGATAGTGTACCTACTATACGAAACCTAGTATACTATAGTATACCTACTATGCGAAAGAAAAAAGGCTCTCTTTTTATTTTGTAGGCATGAGCATGACTCACTTTATGTACCTACTCTTTGAGACGGGGAGTTCATTTTTGTTTGATAATTAAAAATTTTCAGTTTTTGTTGCCAATCTGCACATTTTACACAGAAAAATACATAAATATTTTGGTGTAAACCAATATAACTTTAAAAAAGTCTCTGTTATCTAAAAAATTATGTAAACATCCTTTGTATGGCATAATTTTTTACAAAATTTGTTTTACATAATTTTGATTGTGTCTTTTAATTGTTCAAAAAATCGTTTTTATTCGCGACTTGTATTCTTAATCTCCATATAGAAGCCACGTGTAAATTGATACAAATCAATTTACATCATTAAACACAAAAGTAAAATTCGTGTCTAGTGATACAACTCGCATTTTTTTTTAATTTCAAATTTCAAAAACCAAGATGGATAAAAAATAATTAAATATTGAAAAACTGTTTGATAAACACTAACTATTGAGCTTTCATTCAACACTCTACATGAAATACTGACGAAGTAATAATTTTTCGAAAATTTTAAAACTTCTTTTTGAATTTCCCAACATTTCATATTTTAGACTTATACTGTTTTTCACTGACGGTACAGAATTAATCCATAGTCGATTAGATTAACACATGTGTTCATCCACAAACATTCACACGCTCACAAATACATAGTCTCACAGACACACACACACACACACACGCACACACACACACACACACACACATGCAGACACATTACACACAACCGTACAAGCTAACATAGTAGGTATATATTAAGGAACAATAGTATATATATTTTTTCTTACAATAATAGCATAGGCGTATAGCAATAAGTATAATTATGTTGTAATCCACGAGAACTACTGCCGACAAACTGCTTTGCAGTTTGGCAGACATGTCACACGTGAAATTGTACTTGCTTGTTTAATAAATAAAAAAAAAAAAAAAAAAAAAATCTTTTTTTAAAAAACCCTTTAACCCTGAGGCTCGTAACAGATCGACGAGCGTGTTTACAGTAGGTACCCGCATAGTGTTTGGGTGTGTACGTAGAGTATGAATGTAGATTAACGAATACAATCAGTTCTCGAACCCAGTAGTGCTGATACATAACATTTTATAAACAAACTAGATAAATAGATGAAACGCTCATAGCCCGGTGTCTTGCGTCGATTCGAAGTGATCGACAAAGTAAAGCAACTGCGGGTGCGGTTGGTAGTTGGATAGCTAGTTTAAAAATTTCTTTAACGCTTCAGTGCTTCGGTACCTAAATTCGTTGGTCCCGGTAGTTATCGATAGATATTACTCCTTAAGTAATGTCCGAGGTCTTCAGGCGACATGAAAATTTCCGATTCTTGGGTTAGCCACTAACCCCTCGACCAATCCGCTCTGGAGCAGCGTCGTGCAGTATCCTCTAGGATGGGGGGAGACCCGTGCTCAGTAGTGGGCAATTAATTATCATCATCATCTCAACCTATCATGGCCCACTATTGAGCACGGGTCTCTTCTCAGAATGAGAAGGTTAAGGCCATAGTTCACCACGCTGGCCAAGTGCGGATTGGCAGACTTCTGACACCTTTCAGTTTTGAGAACTCTCCGCATGCAGGTTTTCTCACGATGTTTTCCTTCACCGTTTGTAGCAAGTGACATTTAAACGCTTAAAACGCAGATAACTCCGAAGAGTCAGAGGTGCGTGCCCTGGGATTCGAACCCGAACCCTCCGAATAGGAGGCCGAATTCTGGCAATTCCGAATTCGGGCTATTAATGTGAAGTGGCAATTCCAAAATTCTCGGCAATTCATGTACCCACAGACTGCCTCTGCTCGGGCTAAAGTGTCAAGCAGTAAGTATTTGACGTAACCTACTCTACGTTGTTTACCAACTTGATCCTTGTATCGGTCCTTGCATGCGCTTTGGGTGTTCTGTTGTTCATTGTCGCTGTTTTAATCCATTATAATCTTGAATCGTTACAGAATACTACTGGATTAAGAACTACTGCGTCACATTGTTATAGGATGAAACATTAAATAGGTTTATGAATGATTCGTCATTGGCGTGGATAATTTTTTTATATATTTAGGAATGAAATAGAAAAGTATAACTACTTGATTTTAGCCGCTAGAGACGGCCAACGTCAAAAACCATTAAAATTATCCCACGGGCACTTATCACCAGATATAAAGTTTTCTATACGTACAAGTTTAGTAAGATATGTATCATTATGCTTAGCTTTATATCCCTTCCACTCTACTTTTCGCCTCGTTAAGAGATAAGTTCGGGGAGAAAATATATACAAATCTCAAACTATCTGCATTCAAAATTTCATCCCACCTCGCTAATAAGTACGTAGGGTTCTTCTCATAGGGGTCATTCTTAAGTTATTACAATTCCAAATGCTTGAACTGATAAACAAAAAAAAAGCCAAAAGTTCATTTCAAATATTATATTTTATTAATCGAGAAACATGTCACACATGTGGCGGTCCAAGGTGTTCTTACACACTATACATACAGTTTTTTTTTCTCTGAGAGAGCACATATACATTAAAATAGAAGAACGATAAGTCGAACATTTATTTACATCTTTTTACATTCCCATAGAGAGAAGGAATCATATTAACAACATATGCGTCGTGTCAACATTTCCAAACAATAGACTTTAAGTCTTTATAAACACGTTAAATCACAAAACATCGCTGGTCTTCACTGATCACTTTATTTGATGGCGGAAAAAACATCACCAAAACGCTTCTTGCGTTTGCTTAATGTAGTCCACCGATACATACGTAACGTCAGCAAATATATTGTCCAAACGTTTAAGAGCACCGGCTTGAAGAGTGTCGCTGGAAATACAGTGTTCCGCTGTCGTCAGTCGCTCCCGTCGCCGAGGGCAGGTGGCGACACTGGCGACCGCGTACAGTAATGACTGTATACATAATAATTATACCCATTGTCAGACTTGGTCAGACTTTTAGTATTAGTAATTTCTACTCATAGCGTATTCTTAGCTTTGTACGGGTAAGAAACGTTTGGGTTTGTAGCAATATACGTAAACGACTCTATCAGTTTTAATCCGTCGGTTGCCAGCGTCCCCTATGCGCGGTAGTGGCATCATGACAGCAACACGGGATGCTCGACTGACTGTCTGCGTCAGAGCGCGTGCGACGTGCGACGTTGAATGTGTGTTGTAAAGTACGTGTATCCTTGTTATCATGAATATTTTCGCCATCGGCGACAGCGGAAGACTGTTTCCAGCATAAAGGCGATAATTAACTTCAGTTATCGGCCGCGGCGTCAAAAGTGGAGTCGCGCGTGGCCGTTCCACCGCGCGGCTGCAGGCGGCGCGTCAGCCGAGGCCAGCGACAGTTCCGTAGAGGGGGAGGAGGCGGGCGGCGCGGGGTAGTAGACGGTGGGCGCGGGGGAGGCGGCGCGGCGCGGCCGGCTCAGCCGCGTCGACCGCGTGTCCGAGCGCCGCAGCGTCCCGTTCCGCGCCATGCGCAGGGACACGCGCTCGCCGCAAGACGCGAACGAGTCGTCGCGAGTGTGCTCGGGTGAGTCTCGCGTCATCCGCGCCCGCAGCCGCGCCGCACAGAACATCTTCAGAAACACCCGCTTAAACTTCTCTCCGAAAATTACATAAATGACAAAATTGACGCTGCTGTTTATCGTGACTAATAGATTGCTGGTTTTGACCAGTGGATCGAGATTGTCGAACGCATCGCCGAGAAAGACCTCGAAAGCGTTCGTGACGAGCGGCAACAAATTGCAAAGGAAGAAGACCAACACCACGACGAGCAGCATAGTAGCGAGGCCGAGCTCGCGGCGTTGCACGCGCGACAGTCGAGCGCGCTCCGCCTGCGCGCGCCGCACTTGCCGCACGATGCGCGCATTCAACGCTGCCAAAGCGGAGAACGGCACGATGTACATCACCACCAGGTACATCCAATGAATGTAGACGGCGACGTAAGTATCGGTGCGAAATTCCATGTCGGCTCTCACGCAGTATATTATCTCCCCGACGCTCGCATCTCCCTCCGCGATCACTTCCGCCTCGAAGAACTTGGGGGCGTTGTAGGCGAACGCGAAGGCGGCCGTCCCGAGCACGTACCAGCGCGCCCGCGAGGACGTGCACAGCGCTTTCGCCCGGAACGGATGGCACACGGCGACCCAGCGCTCCACCGTCACGATGAGCGTGAGGTACACGGACATGGTCTGCGCGACGTTGGCGATCGGGTAGGCGAAGGGCGTGATGTGCGGGCACACATGGTAGTAGTAGTAGCGCATGAGGCCCGTGTACGGGTAGACGGCGGTGAGGCCGAAGAGCAGCACGGAGGTGAGGATGAGCACGGTGTCGCAGGCGGCGAGCCCCACGAGCAGGCAGTTGATGGAGGAGCGCATCTGCGGGCGCGACAGCACGAGCACGGAGAGCGCGTTGCCGAGCAGGCCGCCCGCGCCGATGCCGTTGAGCAGCACGCCGTGCACCACGAAGCGGAACAGCTTGTCGGAGTCGGGCACGCCCACGTCCGTGTCGCACTCCAGCGGCGCCGAGCGGTTCATGTCGCGCCGCGCCGCCGCCGCGCCGCCGCCACCATGCTACCCGCCGCGCCCGCCGCGACTGCTGCGCCCGCCTCCCATCTGTAACGACAGTATTCAATACGTCAATATCAACTAACACTTGAAAAATGTCTACAAAAATAGTACAAATGCTAATGTTTAGTAATATTTTTCTTTTCACACAAGTTGAAAATTCTCCAGCAGGTATGCCAGTATAATATTTACGTGCGACTTATAAGCGACAAACAACAAGATCTATGTTATTTGCGAACAGTTGATAAACTTAAAAATAACTTAAACTTTTTAAAACTGTTCTATTTATTTCTGCTGTTAAATTTTAAAACTATGTCGTTGAAACATTCTGGTGTAAAATTAATTCTCACATTACATCCAGAATATAAATGTTACATACCTACATAATAATGTTATGCCAAGAGGGACAATGTGCTCCAAATAACTTCAAATACCAAATACATTTTAACTGTCTTACTAATGAGTTCCTAATGTTCTATCCGAATGTTCCTTGCATATACATTTTAACTGTCTTACTAATGAATATATACCATTCAATACACCTTGTATAATGCGGATATAGAAGAATACTAATACAACTAATATGCGATAGTAGAAGATACGTGGAAGATGCGACCTTCACCCATCTGATAACTAGATTGGAAGTATTTTTAAAATGAAATATTTTTGATTTTTAGACACGCCTTTACTAGCTTGCCTATGGAAACTTTTCAGCTTGCCTACTGATTTCTGGTTATAGCTATCAGGCATGATCTCGCGCCAGGCGAGACGACATGCCTGGGGGACGGCCGAGGCCCCAAGTAAATGCTCTTGGAGCGTTGTAAATATACGGGCGAAATACAATTCTTCGATAGCGTGATTCAGGCTTCGGTGACGTCACCGTATCACGTGTGTATGAATTATCGATGTAACGTTTTCGATATCATGAACTTCGATGTAGTGGCATTCGATGTGGCGTATGGGACCCGTATAATGTCGCCATACGGGGAGATAAACTTCACCGATATGACAACCAGCAACATTAGTATCAGAAAAAAGACAATTTAATTACAAAAATAATAGTACCTTACCAGTAGGCTTGCCTGCAAAAAGGCGTTCAGAGTTCGTAGAAGTAGTCCTTCTTTTATATTTTTAACATTTTAATCGTAAAATGTTCATAAATATCATATTTGCATCTTCACTATTGCCGTGCTTTTAAGTTGTAAAATCGGAGCGATTAAACTATATTATGTGCGAGAAAGAAAGTAAGCCGTCCATGTGATACGAACACGTTACTTTTGGCTGGACCTTAGAGATCTAAAGCGAACAAAGTTTACCGACACAAACATCGAATGATTTTAAAAATAATTTCTTTGGTAAGCAGCCTAAGTAAATTCTTCTTTTGTATTTTAAAGGACTTCAGAAAAAACAACATGTCAATAGGACGTCTGAGTTTAGTCAATGAGAGTTAGATGTCACCGCCCAATGTCATCTTATGCAGACGTCGCTTGATATGAGGAAGTGCAAGTAGCGCTGCCCGGCATGTGGGTGTTCGCGCTGGCGGCGCTGGCGGCGCTGGCGACGCTGGCGACGTGCGCGGCGGCCGGGAGCGCGGGCGAGGGCGCTGCGGGCGGGCGGTACACGTTCTACCGCGACATGGGAGCGGCGCGCGGGGCCGGCGGGGCGGACGCGGGCGGCACGCGGCGGATCTTCGGCGGCGACGCGGCGCAGCTGGCGCAGTTCCCGCGCGTGGTGGCGCTGCTGGACCGCTACTGGGCGGCGCGCTGCTCGGGCGCGGCCGTGGCGCCGCACTGGGTGCTCACGGCCGCGCACTGCGTCACCTCGCGCCTCGCCTACGTCAAATACAACACGCGCCGACCCGCCTCGCTCGACGGAGACTTCGCGCCCGTCCATTATCTTTACCGACACCCGAAGTGAGTATACATCCGTTCTAATGATATAATTATCTTAGACATCCCATCCGAGATCAGTTAGCGACCCCCCTGCATGCGCAGGTTCGAGGTGGTGCAGACGGAGGGGCCCGCCGCGGACGTGACGCTGCTGCACCACGACGTGGGGCTGGTGCGCACGCGGGACGCCATGCGCCTCCGCGCGACGCTGCCGACAGACCTTTACGCCGAGTTGACGCTTTATAATCCGATGAATATCCCCGATGAGGAAGTACAGGTCGGTGTACCGAGAGCTACCGTGGGTGTTTGTATCGTAACATCGAGTTCAGTATATGTGTAGCGAGGGCGGCGGTGCTGGTGCAGGTGCTGGGGTTCGGGCGCACGGAGCGGTCGGTGCTAGGCGAGGAGCTGTTCGGCGTGCGGCTGCGGCTGGCGGCGTGCGGCCGCGGCGACTGGCTGCACGTGGTGTGCGGCGCGGCGCGCGGCCACCCGCGCGGCGTCTGCTCGGGGGACTCGGGCGGGCCCGTGCTCTACGGCGACCACCAGGTGAGAGTTGGCTTCACAAATCTGTTTCCATCTTATTAAATGGGGTGGTTACTCGTCTTCGAAACATACCTAAAATAGTTTATGTATCGTATGCATGATAATCTTCTGTGCACATGTTTCTATGTTTCGTATTTAATTATCTTACCGCCGCACTCAGACTCGTTTAATAGTTACTTAACTCTTCCTTAGTATAGATTTAAAAAAGTTCACTCTCACAGTCAGTTAACGGAGCGTTAGTGTCCCATAATGATCATTAAATTTAAGTAGAGTCGAACCCTTACCTAACTATGTAATGATTGATTTTGACATTTGCGTTTTGAGGTTATTGTGTTAATTTTATCAGTGAATTAATGAGAATCAGTTGCATTGTGTTTAAATATTCAAAAATGTCTGATATGAGTTACTTTAAGTTTGTGGAATATGCTAGAAGGTTTAGAGAAGTGGAACAGAGGAGGTATTTACGCGATTATTCAGACCCATTTACAAATAATAATTATTGCTTTTTACAAAAAATAACAAACTTCGACCTTGATAAGCAGAGATAACTCAAAAACTACTCGCCAGATGGCGCTCAATTCAACATGTAAGTGTAAAGTTCTCGTCATTACAAATTAATCAAGCCCAAACATTAGATAACTGCAGTAAATCGTTGAGGAGTTCCCTCGACTGTCTTTAGGCTTCATCAGATCGACTTCATGAAATGGTAGCGCTTAAATGTACTTATGATAACATGAACAAACACACTAGTCGTTCATACAATTTTCGAAAGTTCCCCTCGATTTCTCTGAGATGCCATCATCAGATCCTGGTGTCCTTATCAGCGGACTCTACTGCGCATATCTACTTTACAACAAAAAAAGAAATATCAAAATCAGCCCATAAACGACGAAAAAATCGCTGAACACGCATAAAAAAGCATATACAAGGTCTGTTCAAAAAATAACGCGACTTTTATGTTTTTTCGAAAATTATTTATTTTTTCATCAATCTTTATTTTGTGTCTTTTAAAGTAATTCCCGTTAGATATTATACACTTGTGCCAACGTTTCTTTTACTCCTCGAAACACTTTAAAAAGTCGTTTTTTGTGATCTAGTTCAGCTCCTCCTGCGATGCCGTCTTTATCTCGTCAAAGGTAGCGTAGTGTCGTCTTTTTATGGGCCTTTTCAGTTTCGAGAACAAGAAAGAGTCACAAGGAGCCAATCTGGAAAATACGGTGGCTGTCGTATCATTAGAGTGGTTATTTTGGCTAAAAATCACGCACAAGTAACGATGTGTGAGTAGGCCCGTTATCGTAATGCAAAAACCAATTTTTGTTCTTCCACAAAGCCGGGCGGATTGCTTCGCGGTAATTGCGCATAACTTGCAGATAATATTCCTTATTGACAGTTCTACCCTTTGACAAGAACTCATGATGCACCACGTACTGCAATCCGTACTATTTTCTTCGTTTTCATTAATGCTTTCGTCTGTTCTTGACGTGCTCGGGCGTCCGACACGTTGTTCGTTATTCACATCTTCTCGGCCCTCTCAGAACATTTTGTATCACCGATATAAACGTTGCTTGAGTCCAAGGTAGCTTCTCCATAAGCTATAGTTAATATTCAAAATCCGCGCGTTTTATTTCGTTTTTAACATAAAATTTAATAAAGATTCTTTGATCCATTAAACATGAAATTAAATACAAACAAACCTTGGAATTATTAAAATTTACTATTATGACATTGACATTTGACAATGACAACAAGTCTTATTGACAGCAGTAAGTGTTCCCATAGAAAAAAAAGTATAAATCGTTCTATTTTTGTTCAATTAAATAGCTATTTCCCATTGTATTTTAGTAGAAACTAACAGTAAAAGAACTAACTTTCAATCATATTCCAATTAATAATGAGTTTACAGTTTTATACATATTTTTTCGTTGTGAAATAAAAAATATTTTTAAGCGTGGCTACACCAATGCTTTATCGAATTGCAATCGATACGGATGCACCGCCCTACGGTTACTTAAATCTATCATTAGCAAATGAACCCTTAAATATTGTTTCTGGGATGAACTGATAATTAACAGATTTTATGGCAATTAGTTAAGTAATCATTAGGTCTAATTTAATGAACCTTTCTGAGTGCGGCAGTTAGTAGTCTTTCTTTAAATCAATGTCAATTTTATGACGATATAATCTGGGCGTGGCCAGCGCCGCCGCCGAGCCGTTTTCGGAGGTTCCAGCCATGTCCGGGATTATTGCTTTGGGCCCACTCGGATCTATTGCAACCAAATAAAATTCCGGTGGCGTTGGTGCGGCAGGTGGGCGTGACGTCGATGGGCCCGGTGGAGTGCGCGCGCGGCGACGGCGCGCCGGCGGGCGCCACCAGCGTGTTCACGGCGCTGTTCCCGTACGCGGCGCTGGTGAACGCCACGGTGGCCGACACGGAGGCGGCGCTGCGCATGGCGCGGCTGTCGCGCGCCGCCCCCCTCGCCCCCCGCGCCCCCCGCGCCGCGCTCGCCGCGCTCGCCGCACTCCTGCCGCTCGCCCTGCTGCTGCCGGCCCAATGATCGCGAATTTGGACACTAAATAAATCAGTTTCCATATTTGATATTGTTCATTTAGTGTCGAATATAGCTTTCATCCCTTGACTGTAATAGACCTTTATAGGTACTTCTAGTTCACATAAGTCCTATTATAATTCAAAGCGCTTCGGACCCGATGACTTAACTGAGATGCGTGATTCAGTGGTGTCTCCGGTGCCTCCAACGCTCAGGTGGCTGGTGGAAATGAAGTTCGATCGATCTTTGAACTTGTCTTTAAGAGTAACCTAAATAGTGCGGAGTAAAACATGGCAGTTTTCGATGAAAATTTTGATACGACCTATACCTTTTACTTATGTCGCGTCGCGCGACAAAAGCGGTGCCTCAATAAGTGACCGCCGCCCTCTTCCGTCAACTCGCAGCGATACCGCGGTACGAGAGGAGCACTCCTGAATTAGTTTAATAACAGTAAAGTAGTTTCAAACCTGATGAGAGTGTCTACAACTATTATTTCAGCAATTATTTAGAAAGTAAGTAAGGACTCAATCGAATCTAAGGATCAACCGGACAAATAGATGGAAGATCGGAAAACGAAAATTTTATCATGTGACGTGTTTGATAACTAAATAAAAAACTGTAATTCTGTGTCTCTTTCTGAGGCTTCATAGTTCGTAAATGGATGAATGTAATCCATCACAATCAAGGGCCTGCCTTAAATAACAAAACAACAGCGTTAGTAAGTACGGCCACGCGGCGACGCGGCGGCGACGTCGCGCCGTCACAATTCACGACACTGTGAAGACGAAGCGGAATGAAAAATGGTAGATCGAACGTCGATCGGACACGAGAAGTTCGAGAGATCATTGTTCCTGGGCCGAGAAATAGAAACGCTTTCATGTTTGTAAAGATATTCTCCGGATTTTAATTTAAGTTTGCCCTACTCGAGAGTTTTTTTTTTTTTTATTCGGTTCACAAATTGGATGTAACACTAAATAACTTTACATGAAATTGGTAGGCATATAAACATAATTTCACATAGTGTTCATCCTCAAGCAGTGAACACAGCATGCATTAAAAACAAAAAACATATTGAAAACAGTTTGACACGAATCAATTTCTCCTACTTTATTAAATCTTTAAGTTGTTTTTTGGCCGATTTTAAAGAACCGTTGAAAATGTCAAATGATGAACATGTATGATTATAAAACGACAACATCCTATAAAGCGGAGAATGTTGACCCGTATTTGTGCGATAAAAAGTTATTAAGCGCTGGCAGATCGGCGCCGGTAACCAGCGTTCTATTTGAATGCGCCCCGCTTGCATCTAGAACGGCAAGTTTAGTGTAGGTGGAGGTGTGTTTAGGAGCCGAACGCGGTTGTAGCGAGCTAGCGAGACTATCACGTGGCGAAAATTGAAATATTTGATGCGGGCGGCCGACCCTATACCTCCAATCAATCCGATTGGTATTCCGAAGCCCGACACTAAAAACGGAAAACATGAACTTATACATTCAAATCAGACAGATTTACTTTCAGAGAGAGCAGAATTTTAAATTAGATGTTTCAGTTTGGCATTAATTACATTTTCTGATAAAAGATTTTTCACAACTTGAAACGATTAATTTATTCTGGTCATCGTTGAACTTTGTTAGATCTTTGTGGTAATTCTCAAAACTGGAATATTAAAATGAAATTCTGAGACCGTTACTATTTTAATTTTAATATAAAATATAACGTTATAATTCCACTAACAAAGGTCCATAATTAATTACAAAAACCATTCAAGTGCGAGTTGTGCTCTCTCGCGAAGGGTTTCATTCCACAAAGCAATATTTACTTTAATTTGGTCAATAACAAGACAATGTCTAAAACAATATTTTTAAAGGTTTTCCATTATTTGTTGTGACAGCTCCCAAAGTAGGTAACACGCATTCCGAGAATCTAATTCCGGTCGAGAGATAGAGCCCCGAGTCAAGTAGACAGCGAACACGTATAAACAGGATCCTGTAAAATCCTGCAAATTTGCTGATAAATAAAATTACATCATTGGCATTCATTAGTATCGCAGACGTGTAAAGTGGCAATATACATTTTTATTGGAACCGCTGTCCGTTACACCGGTCATAAATATGTATATTGTCCTCGTAATGAAGTCACTGTTCACTTGGTTCCAATACTCCCGGGCTTGATGCTTGCCATCGTGACATTGTTACACGAGTTTACGACGTGATACATTGTATAATTAAGTACTAAATTATCACCGGCAGCTTTGCCCGCCTTTTTAACTACTAAGGGGGAAGGCGAGTGAGAAAATTTCCAAAATACAGTTATAATCTTTTGAACTACTCCCACAAACATGCCAATGCCTATTTGTTACAATAAAATTAATTTGGCAAATGTGAGCACAAGAGAATTATGTAAGACCTTATAATGTAACCACATTTTAGCAAATAAATATCATTATCATTATGAAAAAGCCACAGGACTCTTTGTTAAATTGTAACAGTAGGGTATTACACTTATTTTTGTAAAGTGTTTCAGTTCGGTTATAACATGCTAATATACCTAACACTAAAAACAAAAAAATATTCAAGTGATAACTGGACCTACCACTTTAATAATAATATACCATTTTTGCTACGGTTATAACACTTATGAAGTGACTCTATCACATAACCGCACTAACATACCTAATAAGTAACCTGAAGACAGGACCGTTAACACTCAAAAGTATTTACAGACTTGTACAGAATAGGCTAATAAATGCGACTTTTCTTTTTTGTAGGCAGGTTCGCGCTGCGCATATCTGTGTCGCGTCGTGTCCGTGTCGTCCCGCGCACGACCGGCACGACACGTCGCAGCCTCGCGGCGCTCACGTGACGCTTTCCTCCCGTTACCTTTCTTACATTATATTATGACGCCGCAGAAAATCCGCCTTCGGAAATCAGGCATTTATTCCATTTGCACAATCAGGTCGATCCCGGATAAAGCTGAGTAAGTAAAGAAATAGACGTATAAGTTGACATCTGAGTTGGGGAATTGAACGCCAGGCTTATATTATTTATGTTTATGTCGATGGAGCAGCTGAGTACCTAGTGCTAGGTACGTTTATTGAACTTTAATAAAAGAGTTTCTAACTGGGAAAAACATTTTTATTAACGAAGAAAATTTCAAAAAACTTAATAGTAGTAGTAGTTTAAATCATTAATTACCGTAAATTCTTATTAGAAATACATAATTATTTAGTTTAATATATTGTGGCTGAATGTTCGGTGCCTCTAGACTTAACCTGCGCGCGCATAGTTATTCAACCAAAGATACGGCGCGCGAAAAAATAAACCGCGCCATTTTGTACAAACATTTGTTCGTTTATAATTTGCTGATTTGTGACTGAAAAATGTCGATACCTAATTGTTTTTTTCCTCGCAAGTGTGTTGAAAAACGTCGTATGATACGCGTGTGCTTTGTTCATTACAGTCTTGGCTCTATTACAGCCCTCGCCTTGCGGCTCGGGCTCAATTCCGCCTCGACTGTAATGACCAACTTCGCCCACTTGTATCATAGACATACATAATATAGACCGGCCTTGCACGTTCGAATGTGTGTCAAATTGTAACAATCCAATTTTGAATTGAATCGGTTTGTGCGTGAAGTTGGCGCAATGGAATTTTGTTACTATATTTGAAAACGAACAGATTACATAGTGATATCTCGCTTCCGCGTTTGGAAGTTTTAGTCGTGCTGTCTCTGTCACTCTTACATATGTCACACGCCATTTTAATAAAGTTATTATTTTAGAAATAGTGAAAATAATTTACAATTCAATGTTTACATAATGAAATGTGATTCCTTTGGACTTTATTTGTGTTTCTTGAATTGAAAGAATATTTTTGAAGGCACAGGAAGCCCTATTTTCTACATTTGCGGACGTAATTACTGAAATCAATTTTGAGTAAGGAAGATGTGTACCTCGCTGCTGTCTACAACAGACTGACTTGATCAATCACACAACCTAATGTTGACCACTCGTCGTGCGCCTTATGTATGTTACGGGCCCATCTTGACTTTCTACATCCATGACTTGTATCATAATGTACTATTCTTTAATTATTCTACAAAAAACAAGAAAAGATACTTTCTTTCATTACGAAATACTCTCCAACCGCGTTATCCAGTGCCGGGGACTGGGCGACGCCTGCGCTGTCCTTCTGCGCTGTCTTTCTACCATATAAGGGGATTTGTGGAATAAGCCAGGGTTTGAACTCGCGCTCTTGTAAAATGGTGGTGGTGTCCATAACAATATTTACAATCAATAACAATATGGTTGTGTGTTGCTCCTGGTTCCTGGTGCTCATATTGGGCCGAAGCGCGGGTACACTCGAATACGTAGACAGCTGTTAGATACTACAGTCGTGTATCCAATACAGGGTTATACACGTTCCATTATGTATTATTCTTTATTCCGCGAATTATTTAGTGCGTAACGAGATGAAGCTGCAGCGCTAACGCGAGGAGATTCACGGTACAAAAATACCCGCACGAATAAATTTAATATCACTCGCGATCGCGCAAAGCAAAATACATCAAATTTAATATTAAACTTTTCAGTTCCAGTTGCGAAAGTACTACAGTTAAGTGGAGAATCGCGTTTCGAGAAAAGTCTGAGAGTGTTACTTATATTAAAGAACAGCTTAAAACTAATCCTAAGTAAATGAACAAATCATAAGTTGAACAAGCGCCCGGAGCACGTGATTACCCCCCGCGCCCCGCCCCGCACCCCGCACCCCGCCCCGCCCCACCCCCGCGAGCTGCAGGCTCCAGCGTACAGTGGTACAGCGGTGCTATTGTCCTTTGTATCCTATTATGTGAACTGTCATAATTTTATAAAATGTAATCATATTTTCGTAATAATTTTATGAAAGGTAATCTTATTTTTATTAAATGGCAACACTACTCGACCCCGCCACTCTTTTGTGACAACTTCCGGTGAAAGGATTGAGAGTGGTGGGGTTGAAACAGCGTTTGGATTATTGAGTCAGGAGCTCGGCCAGTCGTTCGATAATCGTCGAGGTGATAAGTTGTCTAGTTGTTGAAACTATGCTAGTTGACTAATAAGCAATTATATAATAATTGTTAAAAAGTGAAATAAAGTATTTACTGTGCTGAGAATTGGATTTTTTTCTGATATTTCAGAAGTGAGATGTAACTTCACGTCCCACACATGGCGGGCTAGGTTATTTAAGTTTTTCAGGTTATAATTGTCAGATGATAATATTGTGAGGCGTGGATGGCAAGTGAAGAGATGTGAAGATCATGCCATGGTAAACCTTAATAATTTTGAAGTTAAATGGCAAGTATCGGTATGAAGGATTTTCAAGTAAGACGGCGAGTATTGGTATGGCATAATTTTTATTTCATTACGTCCGAGGTGATATTTCAATGGTCTATAGAAATATGAATATTTCATTGCTTAAATTCTTGTGTAAACTGGATTGTGTGTGTGTGTCAAATAGTTTGTTAAACAATCTTGAGTGATTAATAGTAACATGAATCTCCGGTTATAATGGTTTAAGGCAGCACTGGTAGCGACTT
The DNA here is from genome assembly GCA_905404135.1 of Hesperia comma. Lineage (NCBI taxonomy): Eukaryota > Metazoa > Arthropoda > Insecta > Lepidoptera > Hesperiidae > Hesperia > Hesperia comma. The sequence continues at coordinate 21,880,162 of FR990017.1, read as the reverse complement.
TATTTTCTTTTGTTTTCTTTCGCTGAAAAAACAAATCATTCAAATATCTTGGTCGAAGCCAAAGTTGCAAGGCTTTGATTTAAGTGTAGTTTAACCAAGTGTCACACAATGAAAGATGGTAATAATTTACGTTCCCTTTTTTTTTTTTTAAATTTTATGAGGGTAAATTTGGGGTTAGATTACTAGGCTGCCTGAGGGTCAAGTACGATTTGAAGTATTGTGTTATAAAGAGTGAATTTGAGTAGAGTATGTAATAGTGACGAATATTAGTTCAGCTGATCGGCTCTTTGTGTTTTTTTGTGAATTTGAATTTGAATATGTTTTCGATTTAAAATTGAAAATCTACGTTCACAAAATTGTTAAAGAAAAAGGGGGTAAGGTACTATAAGGTCGTGGTCGTGCCTAAAAAGAAAAATAAACGTTAGATGTGATAGATTTTGTTATTCGATTATATATACATATATTATAGTATATAAATATATTTTCAATTGAAACCATGGTATGGTACCTATACAGTGCAGTAAGTTGCTTTTAATATACGTGTTCTTTCCTTTCGTGACATGTGTTAAATTCTTATCATTATAGCTTGGCAAGAATGAGTATCCTTTTAATGATTTTGGTGTGTGGTGATTTGAAGCGCCCCATATTGCTGAAAAGGGTTATTTTAAATAAAAACTCACAAAATAATTTGCTTTATTGGTGCTCAACTGGACGAAGTATTCGATTTAACGAGCACAAAAATAATTAGCGTACAATTTCAAAAACTGAACGGTTTGGTTTTTCACTGGTAACGTAGTTCGAATTATAATCAAAAAAAAAATGTTCAATTACAGTACAGCTTATTTGTTTACGTTGTTTTAAAAGTGAAACACAATAATAATTTTCCAAGTTTTGTTTACTATGTGACGTAATATTTTGAAGCTGTCTTAGTTTTCAGTTCAGCTTTCGAGGATGTACAGGTTATTTCAATGACGATCGGAAACAAGAGCAGCTCGCGCAGGTTACACGCGTGTTATGTGGAACGGCACGAAAGTTGCGTGCGAGGTGGAGTGCATTCGTGTGACATTGGACGACGAGGTTTGGCAACCATTGTTCCGGGAAAAGGGTAACCCATTATGCCTGTCTGGAGTTACTGCTGCGGATCTGACGGAATATATAGCAGGTGATCTGTATTGTTTGTTTTCTTAATTAATCAGTCGAGTTCATAAATGAGCTTTGGTTATTGATTGTTGGTTGTCGGAATACTGGTTATAACAGAATATTTAACAGGAAGAATAACTCAATATAACATATCTTCGGGACAACAAATTAATTGAATTAAAGTTTTTTTATAACATAAGGTAAACACCAGAATTACGGACAGTTTAAGAAACTTTTTCTAGTATTCTTGAAATTTTACCAATGTTGTGAAAGTTACAGTACTGAATATTCTTAAAGCGTAAAGTCCGGTCATTTTTTTTAAATAATCAACTGTGTTACGCATGAGATACAGAAAAGCTGGTTGCAATTTATTTGAGAAATAAAAAAAAATCTAGTTTTTATCCAGTTATGAACATAACCTAGTTGTGGACATCCAATAATGAACATAATAAATCGGACTTTTACCAGTAATTTTGTTTTGCAAGTTTATTCTAGGCACAATACTTATACAACACATACAATTTATACAATTACATACAGTACAATACTTACGATTTATTTGCTGCTTCGGATAATTTTAACCTTTTTTTTACTGCTTCGATAGCGCCCAGCCCATTTGTTAAGGCGTATAATTTTCTTAGGAGACATTTTTTTTAAACAAAAAAAAAATCTCTATCATTTTATATCACAGTCCATTACAGGATTTCTATAAAATATCCAATAATGGACACATATGTCCATTACTGGTACATATGCGAATTTTTATAAATTGCAAGGAATAATATTTAGTTAAACTAGTTAATAATCAGAATACATGAAAGTAAAATTAAGTTTCGACACTTGTCCATTATTGGAACTATTCAATTACAGCACATCAGTTATAAACATCATTAAAATATATAAAAAAAAAAAAAACCATTTCCCGGAGTAAGAACACTGTGCGTTGCTATCTTAATTTCATGGTTAATAAAAGAAATAAAACAGATTTTGATTAAAATACAACAATACTAGTTTCCAGACGAAACTTTTTTCTCACTACACCAACAAATTCCTTAAGAAAAGCTGCTAGTATCAATTGAGGATCACATGAACACTCACGTTATTTTGTCTATCTAACAAACCGAATTGAATCAAATTTTAAACTTAGAGAGCTCGATATCTATTGTACATATGTCACAGTGTTACGAATTAAAATAAAATATTTCATGTCCTTATTTTAAAGGATTAAGTACTTTATTTTTTGTCCATTACTGGTGCGTTTACGGATGGAATTACAACTAAAAGTACTCCATTAAGTTATTACTAGAGTTACCGTATGGGTTTTAAGGTAAAAAAGTAATCTGTTTACTATTATTTTGTCAATTGAGCTAAACCAAGTAGTCACAATTATTTATTTTTTTTGAGTTATCTGAGTTTGAATATTAATGAAGTGAGAATTTTGATACAATGAAACTAAAATTATCAATAATGGGTCTTGAAGTTTATCAATCAGTTGTACCTAAATATTAAGATGAGAAAGTAATTATTTGTTTTGATAATTTTGAAGTAACAAGTTACTAGGTATGTAACATTTGAGGTAGGTACCTACCGATCTGTGATATTGTCTCGAGGGGCATTTCATGACATAATTATATCATGATACTTGGCAGATTTAAGTTATACTTAGTGAGACGTCACAGAATCGATTTCTGAGTGAAGGCATTATATCCTGCAGTTAGTCATGATATGGACTAGTAATTTATTTGGACTATTTTATAATGATTCAGTGAATGGAATTTAATAGAAACTTCTATAAAATGTTCAGTATTAAATACTGATTTTTGAAATTATTACTAAATGATATAACAACGAATTACATGACATTATATTACTTTAATTTTTTTTTAAATTTCACACTTATTATTTATTTATTGAATAAAATTCAATTTATTCATTAATTATAGCGATACAATATAGGTATTATTTATTATTATTATGAGAATTTATTAATACGACAATATTTATACGTCATTACATTTTGTTTTTAATTTACTTGGCAATGGAACAAGTTAAATGCAATTGAATTAATAGCTGATAATAATCTGAAATTGACGCTAAAGCATCCTCCTCTCTTTTAAGTTGCCGTGCCCGACAGGGTCCATGATACTAATGTAAATAATTATATTATACTTACCACCTATTGTACCTATCATGCGGGATCTTAAAATCCAGGCATGTACGCCCTTAGGAAAAAAAAAGGGAGGAAACTGGAGTTAAAATTACATTAAAATGCAAAATATACGCAGTGGGGTCCCCTGATAAGGACACCAGGATCTGATGATGGCATCTTAGAGAAATCGAGGGGACCTGTCGAAAATTTGTATGGACGACTAGTGTGTTTGTTCATGTTATCATAAGTACATTATAGCGCTACCATTTCATGAAGGTCTGGAGTCGATCTGATGAAGCCGAAAGACAGTTGAGGGAACTCCTCAACGATTTACTGCAATTATCTAGTGTTTGGGCTTGATTAATTTGTAGTGACGAGAACTTTACACTTCCATGTTGTATTGAGCGCCATCTGGCGAGAAGTTTTTAAGTTATCCCTGCTTATCAAGGTTGAAGTCGGTTATTTTTTTGGTAAAAAGGAATTATTTCGATACCTACTGTACAAATACGACACTATTAAATTGCATTTGATAGGGGCTACTCTCCGGTAATGCACAAACTGTTACACTGCTATTCTCCAAAGATGCAAATCATGCATATACATATGTTACATAAGACTTTTTATTGAGATCATCATTTACATCAATAATAAAAATATTTATTTACTGACTACTGATTTACTTTTAAAGCATTAAATGTGAGTTTAACTCGTAATTGCAATTTAATCTATGTATATTAAATGTATACTACCTATTTTGAGTTTTAGACGTTTTACGTGATATTTGGAAATAGAATATGGGTAATGATAGCATAGTTATACAAGCGAGAACCCCCAATAAAGAAAAACTAAAAGACGCTTCTATTTTATTATTTATGAGACTTTATTTTTGTGCGGGTCTTTTACTTACTTTTTAATTTTGTATTGTTGTCAGTTGGGATTGAACGCGCTTTGAACGACTAAACAGTGGAGAACAAAGACGATCGCGGGATAATGATTGAGCGAACAATGATGTTCGCTGGATAATGATTGAGCGAGCAATGATGTTCGCTGGATAATGACTGAGCGAACAATGATGTTCGCTGGATAATGATTGAGCGAGCAATGATGCTCGCTGGACTGGAAGAAATTGTTGGGATTGAACGCGCTTTGAACGACTAAACAGTGGAGAACAAAGACGATCGCGGGATAATGATTGAGCGAACAATGATGTTCGCTGGATAATGATTGAGCGAGCAATGATGTTCGCTGGATAATGACTGAGCGAACAATGATGTTCGCTGGATAATGATTGAGCGAGCAATGATGCTCGCTGGACTGGAAGAAATTGGTCTGTATAGTTTTTAAATAATAATACGAGCAAACCACAATATCCATATTTATTACATGGTTTGAAGTTAAAGACAACAATTACATTTAATACAAATTTAGAACATATATGTTCGGAGTTGCACCGAACAGCTGATCGGTCGCGCGTTTTGCATGTTTGCATTTTAACTGCCGCGCGATCACTTGCCCTAGTTTTAAGTTAATCTTATAAGTAAAATAAGAGTTTTGAGTGAGTACGTGACCAGCAGCCACTCAGGCGCCTCGTATTCCTAACCATTTAACCATTTTACCAATTACCAATTTACCAGTTTAATATTAATGTCTAGTATAGTAACCATTTAACCAGTTGTGATATTTTGTCAATCTAGCTTAGTATACATAGTGTTAATTAAAACCATTCAAACCATTTACATCTTTCCCTATCTCTTCTAATAACACCTATTAGAAACTTTGGTAAAGGGATAGTCGTCCACACCATACCATACCAGAGACGCGCCCTTTACAATATATATTTTAAATACACCACAGAAATGAGTAAACTTTGATGTAAATAAGAGAGACTTAGACATGATTCTAGGGATTTAATGCATTTAGGTAAATGAAGTACTTGAATCGTAACATTTTTGATCTTATCATTATTTTTTTTGTTTTATATCTAAATATAAGAGTTGAATGGATGGAAAGCTAGTCAGAGGAATTTTCAGATTTTCAGATATGACGTCATACGATGACCAAGTTAGAGGTACGCCACCTACGACTCCACCAAGGAAGCGTAAGGACGCAAAACGGAGGAAAGTTAGAAGGAAAAGAACTAAACATGAAGTGGAGAAAAAAAATGTTCACTGGATACTGATTGAGCGAACAATGATGTTCGCTGGATAATGATTGAGCGAACAATGTTCGCTGGATAATGATTGAGCGAACAATGATGTACGCTGGATAATGATTGAGTGATCAATGATGCTCGCTGGACTGTAAGAAATGAGTGAACTTTGATGTAAATTCGAGAGATTCAGACAATTTGAATAGTAACATTTTTGATCAAACTTTTCATCATTATTTTTTTTTTTATAAATAGGAGTTGAATGTATGGAAAGTTAGTTAGAGGAATTTTCAAATGATGTATGCATACTTAGTACAAAATCCATACTAATATTATAAATGTGAAAGTTTGTTTGTTTGTGGCTCTTTCACGTCGCAATGTGGCTATTATATTATGATATGGTTTATGTGTGTGGAGATAGTTGGGAGGGTGAAAGGTGCAGTAGGATACTTTTTTTTTCCGGGGTAAAACATCTCATTCCCACGGAAAGATCGATGTTTTGTTAGTTGCTAAATATTTTGTTCTGGATGTTGTTAATAGATGGCGTTAGTAATTAGTAAGATTCATTTGCAACAGGTAATTTGCTGAAGTCATAGATACTATAAGTTGACCAGAAATATAAAAAAACCTCGCCATATTGCGGTAAACTCATGGAACTAATTTATTTTACTGGCAACGATTAGTTTCTAAACGTCAGTCGTAAATTGCTTGTCAGTGAGTTTGAATGTCACAGTTTGTCTCGTGTTTGTCTTTTTACTGTGTTTGTCTTTTTACTTTGAGTTTCTATTTAGTTCTAAAATGACAAAAACTGTTCATATTCGTAAAAGAAAAGTGGTTTTCTATGCGCTAAAATAACATTTCGTATAAATAACATTTCCGATATAGTTGTCAAAATGACAATAATAACACGAGCGTTACTATAGTTACAGTTGGCTGTGCTGTTGCCATATAAAATTAAACTTTAGAGCCCTCATGACAGGTTTTCTATTTTTCTGGTCAAGCAATAATAATATTCTCAATATTTCAATTTCAATATTTCATAGATACTAATACATCCTAATAAATTCAATTGCATTTTAAATTCGCGCTTGATAATTTGTTGTTTCGATTTTATATTGTTATATTGGAATGTAAAGGAATTAGAGTACTACAATAAGTACCTACGCTTTGATTTTGGTTTTGATTCACTTCGTGAATTGCTTTGGTTGACTGTTGTTGTTTTGGTTTAAAATAGAAATTAGTTTTATGGAAAAGTACTTTAGATATTTTATGAGATTTAATTTGTTAAGATTCAATAGATTTTAATTAGTTGTAGTCACTTATTTATCCACCAGAAAAATGTCATGTATCTTAAACAACTCATTGTTAATTCTCTTTGACCATGCGAGCGAATAATTGTATGTATAATTTAACAGTCACATGAAATCTTTTAAAATGTATAGAAGCTACCTTAATTATTTAAATTTAGACTAAAATATAGGTACTTCTATGAGATTATACTTGTTTAAATCAAAATTAAATTAAGATTTTATTCTATTCGCTTCAAAATAGTAATGAGTAACTTAAGTTAGTAAGTAATTTATTGGCAGAGTTCCTGATGTTTTTAGTGTGCCGGGAGGCTACACATTTCGTAGGATGGCCGAATGTCATAATTTTATAAAATGTAATCTTATTTTCGTAATAATTTTATGAAAGGTAATCTTATTTTTATTAAATGGCAACACTACTCGACCCCGCCACTCTTTTGTGACAACTTCCGGTGAAAGGATTGAGAGTGGTGGGGTTGAAACAGCGTTTGGATTATTGAGTCAGGAGCTCGGCCAGTCGTTCGATAATCGTCGAGGTGATAAGTTGTCTAGTTGTTGAAACTATGCTAGTTGACTAATAAGCAATTATATAATAATTGTTAAAAAGTGAAATAAAGTATTTACTGTGCTGAGAATTGGATTTTTTTCTGATAGAACTTTTGTGCCATTTCACTACACTTCCGACAATTATGTCAGTTCATGTTTCCATTAATACAAAACGTTCGTTCGTCCCATGTAGATAAGTTTAATTTGCTTTGATTTAAGTTGGTTAAAATTTCGAGCTAGTTAAGGATTCGAGCACTTCAATAATCTTAACGAATGGCATAACTAATTGCAGAACTCGTTGAAACGAATCAACAATATATTTCACTCATTTTTATCAAGTTCTTTTAGTTATAAAATTTTTCGCTGCTTAATTATAATTTCTGCGTAATACTCGTAATTAGTCATGCCTCTCAGGGTTTTGGAAGGGTTTTTGTGGTCGTTAATTTTAAATTTCTGAATGTCGGAACATCTCCTTTGGAATACTAAGCAGCCTTGCAGGTGGGCGCTAGTCATGGTCGGCGGGCGCGCGGGCAGTGAAACACACGAGCGCGAGCGGCGTCAACTCTTCCCAACGGTATCCTCGAAAGGTTCCGGGTTCCGGCCCGCCCCGCGACACTCAAGGTCACGTACGACACAAAGTTCTTTCATAATCAACTTTGCAGACCAGTACACTTGAATGGCACATTTATAAAAGGAGGGCAGTATCTGAAGCGTGATATTATCTGGGTTCATGGTAGAATGTTCTGCAGTAGCTCTCTGCGGTTTGCTCCAACTTTAATGAATCACTTACAATATTGAAGGTTCAAAACAAAGCAAAATAAGTTAATTTATGTGGTGCGATGTGCTATAAGGCCCTTCTCACACTACGCTATTTATTAGCTACGCGACTGCAACAGAATCCAAAATTCGTCGACACTGACACCTTGTCATTGACAGGACACGCATCGTAGACGCGTCGCCTGCATACATACATTTACAAGATCCTAATCGCTTGCAAATAGCATTGTGTGAGAAGGGCCTAACATTAACTTCAATTACTTTCAGTTAACTTTGAATGCATACAATAATAATCATTTCCTTTGCTACACAATTTTTCCACGAGTTAGTAACTGGTCCTTCGAGTCGCATTGGGGACCAGGAGGAAATCAAATGCTACAGCAGCGCCCCGCCCGGAGCCAGCGCGACCGTCCCGAGCGAGCGCCGTATATTATATTACTCGGGAGTGAACACGCATGCTGTAAAAGCTCCGGAATTTCATAAGAGTACGCTGTTATCAGGAGCCCGGGGGTGAACGAACTACGACAGTTTTCTCATGAGCGTCACGTCCGCGCGCGATTCGCCGCCATGAATTAAACATGGCGTCACACTCTGTATGATAATACAAATAGTATCGCCGCGAGGTAATTCATACAAGTGATTTAAAGGATCAGGCACTCGTGAGTCGTAGTTAATGAAATTAATTTTTGCAAAATGTTACGATAAGTTTTAAAAACTGGATGCCCTCTTAATCATCACGTCAATTAAGTACCAAAATGCTTATGATCTTGTATATGTGATGTACTGAACATTTTTATTGGGATAAAATACGAAAACAGGTGACTAGATTTCATTTATGAAAAGGTTTAACCAGTAGGATCATCTTAGGATTAAATAGCTAGCTACAACCCACTATTGGCCCACTACTGAGCATGGGTCTCTCCTCATTACTGAGGAGGCCTAGAGCATACTCCACCACGCTGCTCCAATGCGGATTGGTGGAGGGGTTAGTGGCCAACCCAGCGTCGAAAGTTTTCAAGCCGCCCGAAGGCCTCCGACATGGCTTAACGACTGCTATCAATCGATAACAATCGGGACCGACGGTTTTACGTGCCCTCCGAAGCACGGAAGCGCTCAAGAAATTTTGCCACTAGCGGTCACCCATCCGACTACCGACCGCGCCCGCTGTTGCTTAACTTTGTCGATCGCTTAGGATCGACGCAAGCCGCCGGGCTATGAGCGCTTCAGGCTTAGGATTAAATAATACTAAATGAAAACCTGAGAATCAGTTTCTTTTCTATTGGCCAGTGGAACCTTAAAGATAAAAATGTAAAGAAGGATCAATCTGTACTAAAGTAAGTATACCTAGTACCTACAAGAAAATAAAAGCTCCCGGCATAAAAGCAATCGTCGATAATTTATGGTGTTGTTGAATGTTTTTCAATTGGGAGATGATTAATTATCCACTAACCGCTCTCGTCTATCGTCGCGTTTGGTGATGGATGGCGTCGCGTTCTGTACCAACTCTATTCCGGCAGACGGCGCGCGGCGCGTCCGCCACTCTATTACTATATTCAGTAGTGTATACCTACGACAAGATATACTAGTAAAACCATTACTATGTGAAGACCTCGTCCTTCTGTATCTTAAATTGCATTGCATTACATTTTATTATATCTGCACGATAAGAAAGCACTTCAATTAGGTATATCTCTCGACGAAAACGCAAACAATTGTAAAAGAAGGGAAATAATACGACTATTTTTACTTTAGGATTTTATAATTTTCTGCTCAATGACAATACATAGAATCGAATACCAAATCAAATTCGTCAACGTCACATCTTTCTTTTTCAAATAACATCAGTTCATGCAAAAAGTATCGTCAATGGCTACAGATAAAGCTAAGGTTATGGCTTTGGCTTTATTGACACCTTCCGCTCCACCGTCTGGCTGTGACGGCTGCCTGGCTGTGGCTGGAGGGAATCATCAATATGGCGGGCGGTGGCTTTGGCTTGGCTTTGCTTTAACTAAGGCTAAGGCTACGTGATGCGTTGGCAGGCGGCTCCTTTAGGCACAATTTAGCTGGCGCTGCATCAGCTTACGTTACGTCCGTTACAATCGGCCATCCTGCAACAATTGCGTCCCGCAATTGGAACGCACACAAAGGGTTATTAATTTAACACAATCAGCAACAACTTGTACTTGTACTGGCACAGCATGATGACAGCGACATGAAATGGCATACATCACCTTTTATGCTGAGATATACTCCTCCACGTAATGATCATTTTTATAAAACTGATAGGCATTCACTGATTTCTCTTTACATTTTGACAAGGCTCTTTTCTTCAGTTAGACTGATTATGGATTCTTATTGAGGGCTTTCCCAAATTTTATCTGACAGATTTGACAATTTTTCCTTTTCAAGTAAATATGGCATTGCATCTTGAAAACTATTTTCCATGTCGTAGTAAGTATACTTATCAGTTCGTCATTGGCTTAAAAATTTAACTCTGTTCAGCTGTTCCACGAGATCTATCTTCAACATTTCTCTACTAGCGGCAATACGCACTTGGAATTGAACATCACCTGTAACAAAAAAACACAAACGCGAGTATCTCTCCACGATCGACCCTTCCAGACCTACCATGAGATATTTCCAAAAAGAAATCCTGTCTCTGCCCAACTTTATTAATGTTTGTTTCCAAAATCACGACGGCATTCTCAAAATATCATCTCCGTCCGACCCGATTCATATTTAGTTCAAACTATCAAAATCTCAACGAACTTTCAAATCTTGAATTCAATGAAATTTTAATCCCGAAGCCATGTAACTACTGATATTATTTCTCCAGTTGATAATTTATTCTGTCTTAACGACATCCCTTTTAGATATGCAGACGAATTATAGCATTCAAGTCCCATTTTTAAGTTCTCGTAATACCTTATCTGGCTAAACATTAAAGTAAAAACAATACAGAGGTCACCTAATGTCCAGAAGCGCTGATCCACATCCAAAGCATTACAAGTACACGTCCAAGTCTCCCCTCCTTTAATACTTTTATCGCTTTCAATTTCGACCATTGATTTTAATTCTCTCCAGTATCAGGACGTAGGTATATTGTTTTTTTAACATTATTATCCACTTCTGAATGTAAAAGAAGGGAAATAATACGACTATTTTTACTTTAGGATTTTATAATTTTCTGCTCAATGACAATACATAGAATCGAATACCAAATCAAATTCGTCAACGTCACATCTTTCTTTTTCAAATAACATCAGTTCATGCAAAAAGTATCGTCAATGGCTACAGATAAAGCTAAGGTTATGGCTTTGGCTTTATTGACACCTTCCGCTCCACCGTCTGGCTGTGACGGCTGCCTGGCTGTGGCTGGAGGGAATCATCAATATGGCGGGCGGTGGCTTTGGCTTGGCTTTGCTTTAACTAAGGCTAAGGCTACGTGATGCGTTGGCAGGCGGCTCCTTTAGGCACAATTTAGCTGGCGCTGCATCAGCTTACGTTACGTCCGTTACACAATATTTACTGATTTAAAAAGTCATTTACGATGCTACAGATGTAAGTTTTTCATCGCGGGTCCGGCACACACACACACACACACACACACGCTTACCACAATATTTTCCAAACTGACATGCAATATCATTCGCGTGACGCGTCTGATTTCACTAGTGTTTAACGTATCACATTCGTTTTAAATAACAGTATAGCTCGTTTTAACTACAGTTTTAGCTACAGGAGAGACGTCATGTTAATCGTGCTTAAAAATATTTTCGCACTGGAAATATTTCATATTTTGAATACAAATAACCATAACGTTGGCCATCAAAAATAACGCGCGTACGCTTCACTGTGTAACTAAAGTGTGGAATCATATTCCGTAACGCGCAATTTTGCACGCGCACGTGTGAAAACTTGTAACCCTATATTCATATATTGGTAGTCCCGAAATTCGAAGAGCTTATGAAAAAAATAACAACTACTATAGCACATACACATAGTACATACAGCCAGCAAACCTTCATGTCTGTGTCCGTTCTGAAATAAGTACCCGGTTATGTAAAACACGAAACGTCCGGAGATAAGGCTCAATGAGGACCGGATTACATTAATAAACCGCGTCCATAACACACGGACATACGATATGTTCTGCGCCCTCGTGTGGGGCAGAGTCGTTCGGAGTAATGTCGACCCGGGGATTTAAAAACAACACTGAGCGCGTAGTACAGTGGCGCCCCCGCGCCAATTGTATTGTTCGACCATCCGTCACCGAAACTCGCTCACCATCTATACGAACAGTCAGTTTGTGTTCCGTTCCCGCAGCATATTTCGAAAATGTAAACAATAACGGCCATAATATGTACGATCTCCGTTGTCCGCTAATATTTCACATGTCGCTATGTTTTTCAATTTTGCCGATCTATGTTGTGTAAAAGATAACGTGATTTAATGTAAATTTTTGTCAGCTTGTTGAAGTCTCGCTGGCAGTCGGCTGAGTTAAAGTTTCATGGTTCGCTATTTTAAATTTTAAGATAAGGGATAAGGTTTTGTTACATCTTAGTACCTAACATCTTTAATTTTCGGTTTCAATGTTTTTTGAACGACCCCGACGGTGTATCAAGACTAGGGCCTGACAAGACCATCAGCAGAACAGTCGCTAGTAAAATATATATGGTAGGTAAGTACAGACGACGTACACAGATAACATTTTTCTCTTGTCCAAACATTTCGCATAACATTTTGAAAAGAATACTTTTGCGAATGCCACAATGTGCTGGTAAGTGAACCGCCCGTATCTCTGGAGGCACGCCGTTTATCCTACAACCTTATAGTAGTTTCTGTGATTCCTATATATTGGTGTAGAGACGTCGTATTGAATATCAACTACATACTTTCAAGTTTCAACAAACATGATTGCTTGTTGTGTCCATAAATCACTCAGATAATGTTTAATATACATCCACTAATGTGCGCATCTGTTTGCTAAGTGGATACGGAAACGTGGATATATGTTTACGGTGCGCTCGTTACCATTCATTATGGATATTTTATGTGCTTGTATTCATTACTTCCCCACAGTACATGCAAGTCCTTGAGTTCCGTTATGGCTACGTGAAATGAACGAAACGACAAGACAGAAGAGGGGAGGGTAGTAGGTAGCCAGGTAAGTAAGGACCTGCGTTGAGATGCTGTATGTGCACCGTCGGGATTAACCAGGTCGGTCGGTCCACGCTCGCGCGCAGTGGCTCCTACCATGGCACAGAGGGAGGTTGGCTTGAACCCAGAGGACGAGACTCCAATTCTCTAAAATTGGTTAAAGTAATACCTAACTTAGGTGAGTCAATGAGTAATTGTCATTTTCTTATTTATTTATCAATTTAGTAAGCGATGTCCTAATCTATAATATCTACCTATGTTTTATTTTGAATGCCGATATTTCGACCCAATTGCGTGACTTGGGGTCATGACTGAACGCATTAAAAAATAAGAATAAATAATTATTATAAAATGTGTCAATCCTTTACGAGTAGTTTAAAGGTGCTCCTTCACCGCGAGCGTTCGCGTGTAAGTAATGTAACATTGGACGCCGCGGCGCCGGCGCCGTGCCGACGGCGTCCACCGGTGCTCTTGGTGTCGAGCAGCCGCAACCGCAGGCCGCAGCCGCAGGCCGCAGCCGGCGGCCGCACACACGCGGCTGTTTCCAGATGGTGATTGATTCGTGGCAGAAGCGCCACGTCACGGTCCACATTTTTCACTCCGCCCTTTGTTACAGCATCATAAAAGTTTTTCAAACCATTTTGTGGCATTTCATCGTCTAATTTACGTGCCCCTCCATCCATCTGGGGCGCTGACCACTGGCCACGGACACTTCACGCGTTTACATTACAAAGAAAAATTTATGACAAGATTTATACTGCTACAATAATATTATGGGTACTCACATAATACCTATGAAGTTACTTCGTTTTTTGGTCCATGACTTCTGTATGCTACCTTCACCTAGTAACCAACAAGTAGGTATTAAAAATATTTTTCATGAATTGCTAAAGAGTGTCTTTGCGGCCAATTAATAAATTTCTATACAGAAATAAGTTTCTTAAAAGCTTCAAATAAATAAACGTGTGACGGAGTCCCCCCCTCCCCCCTGCGCCGCAGCGTGTCCTCCTCACGTGGCGGAGTGAGCCTACTGCCTACCCAATAATTAAACATAAATTTGAGCAAACTTTGAAACGAGCGCTAACGTTTATATCTTGTGTCAACATACATAATTAACCACGGAGACACGAGAAGTTTATATGAAATATTTGAAGTTCCCCGCCGCGGCTCGTCGGTAGAAGGACATACTGGATACTCGATTTATATAATTTATTTTAATGTCATGTCGAATCATATAGAAAAACAAAATATCTGCGGTGACAAAGACAATGACTGCACTCCACATTCTTTCTATACCTATTTAGGTATAGTATACCCTTCTCTGCATCAGAAATAATTACACAAATTATCTAGAACATTTTTTACATAATAAGTACGATTATTTTCCTTATAATTCTTTTTGACAAACTTGTGTAGCGCTCCAAGATAATTGGAATATATTGTTGCTCTTGTATTGCCCGGCGACGCAAGAACGTATCGTTAGTTCGAGTAGAGCTTAGCTGCATGCTGCTGGCAAACAACAACGCTAAGTATTGAAATACCGAGTAAAGGAAAATATACCTAATAGACGACGGCATACTCCGGTGAACCGTAGAGCAATACTCTCAAGCAGGACGCCGTCATTTGAATACGGTCGTAAAAATAAAGGCAATCAGCAGGGGCACAGTTACTACAGTTTTATATCGGTTACTTGGACATTTGTAGATTTGTAAAAACGTATGTATTGCTTTAGTGACCAAAAAAGTAACAGAGGACCGTCATTATTTCTACTTCTCCGACTTTACAGAAACACGAAATAATATTATTTGAAAGAAAGAAAGAAAGAAAGAAATTGGTGGTCGATTTGTAAGGGGAGTGATAGCCATTCGCGAGTCAGGCCCTCCTTCCGCTCCCACCACGTCCTAGTTCCGTCATGATCAAGCGGGCGATGCAGACCAGAGACCAGCGGCCTGACACGCGACGAGCCTGTCACCGGGCCGCTGGTAAGCAGGAGGTGCTGCGGCCTCCACCTGGATGGAGCCTGGTACACCACAACACTATTAAATACATCTTAATATATATAAATCTCGTGTCACAATGTTGGTCCGCGATGGACTCCTAAACCACTTAACCGATTATAATAAAATTCGCACACCATGTGCAGTTCGATCCAACTTGAGAGATAGGATACTTTAAATCTCAAATTATAGTCGCTATTTTAATTTATTTCTAATTATTTGTCTCTTATTATATGACAGTATGACAATTGACATGGCAGCCTTATTCACAGATGAACAGACACCTAGCGCCACACAAGAGAACTAAATTAAGAGTGTTATTATTTGACAGTCACAATTATATGTAACAGATGTCGATACCTTTCGACTGGGTTGAGAAAGTAATCAATAGATGGCGCTGCTATGGTAAATCTAACTTGCACCCGTGCGAAGCCGGGGCGGGTAGCTAGTATCTTAATAAAATATACTCAAGTGATGCCATTATAATCATTACACGTCGTTTGATATGCCTAGGTAAGATTAAAATCCAATGTTTTTGACACTGCAGTTATAGGAGTAACCTAAAGAAATATCAAAAATTTATTTAAGTAGTAGAAGAAATGGACCGGTATCAGCTAGTTAAAGACAAATTCGAGCCAGCGCGGACTGCGATATCAATTACAGCGAGCCGCGCTGCGGTGAGGTTTTCTTCGTTAATTGTACAAAGTACTACTTTGCCTGGAGTTTAGACACTAAGTTTGTAAAGCAACAGCAGGAGCAGAGCGGCCCAATTTAGTTACTTTGTAACGAAAATTAAACAAAACCGAAGTATTTTCAAAGATACACAAAAAGTATAAATTGTACCTATGCTGATTTGGTACCTCGTACATTCCTATACCTACATTACAGGGAGCTGGTGGAAATTCTCTGCTCTGTGCTAGTTGTCTATTGTCGGCATCACGTAGGAGATGGCGCGGCCGCTACAATAAACGTAATCAATTCTATCAACAGTACAATAAAACAATCACACCCATAACGTTTCTCGCGTTATCACACGTCCAATGACACTATACTACGCAGCTCTTGATATTGAATCAATCTCAACACGATGAAAAAGGGCAGAATGCGCCAATCATTGCCTGTGGCCCTGTGGCCTAGGTACTCGGTTAGAGGACTATTTAAAGAAATAAGCAAATTAACTGTTACATCACAGCACATTTCAGACTGCCCTGCATCGCATTCCACTTCATTTTATCGACGTTGGGCGCCGGGCACTCGCCGTATGCGTTCCGTTCACCACTGCAGACTATCAAATGGGTATGTATATGGGCCTAAACTCCTATGAAATCATGGACACCAACTTTTATGTATATCCCATACATTTCGTTTTTCAAATCAAAGCCGATCTAACATCCGATTATAAAGAAATCTATATATACTTTTACAGAAGTTATTGAATAGGTCAGTACCGTGGTCAGTACAAACTTGCCGATTCAAGATCAATTTAAATAAATGTCTTCGGCAAGCTACTAACTTAATTCAATAAAAAAAGTAAATATGTTGTTCATGACAACGTTGCAGGTTGCAGTTTTGTCCTCCGGACGAGACAATCCCGTATTTGTCTATAAATTAAAGACAACAGGATTAGAGGTATCTATTCGCTGCATGAACCCAGATTCCCCCTTACAACGTTCCCACTCATTTCGATTTTAAGTTCCTAAAAACTTTTAGTGTAGGTAACTCATTACTACAATAATTACATAATATATCTTTAAAATATCCAAAAAAACTATATGACCCCGTTACGAGACACACGAGCTTACCGCTTGCAGCTTATAAATTGATTTCAACGAAAATCTGCAAGACAAATAGAGCAATGAATTTGATTGAATTTAACAGTTTATTTGCAAGCGCAGATTCCCATGGCAGATATTTTTATAAACGGGTTATTTATTAAAAACTCCAATGATTTTAACAAAAAAGTGTATTGTATAAGATATCGAACAATAAGGTACATAATAAATTATAATCCGCGCGACGAGTATGGGATGTGACTTTTTGGAAGGACGTTGGCAAAGTAAATCGAAAATTACAGTTCTCAAGTAGCGTTGAGAAAAAAGTGCTGAACAATTAATGAAATAACTATTTAAGTATTAGCTAGTATTTATTATTTCCTTATAAATTATTTTTGCAATTTATCATACTAAACAGAAAAATATTTTATAGATGTAATCAATTTAATAAAATAAGTATTTAGGTACATTATTTTACACTTATTCCAACTCTCCAATGCCACTCACATGTATTTCATGAGAATCATTATTATTTATTACTTAATTGCTAATTATCTCTCGTTCAAAATGAAACTCAATCAGAAATC
The DNA here is from genome assembly GCA_905404135.1 of Hesperia comma. NCBI lineage: Eukaryota > Metazoa > Arthropoda > Insecta > Lepidoptera > Hesperiidae > Hesperia > Hesperia comma. The sequence continues at coordinate 21,862,578 of FR990017.1, read as the reverse complement.
CACGCGTACAGGAAACGCAATACAACTGACCAACGAGACGTGCGCTTAAACTTTTGTAGATTTACGTTTTTAATTTAATGTTTTTCAATGCTACGGGTTATTTGGATAAATAACGAGGTGTTCGTACACATTGTTCCTGCTCACGTCAAAATATTCATGAACTTCAGCGTCTTGTACGAAATGTTATCGGTTTGGTCGCGGGGCGGCGGCGGCGGGGGGAGAGGGGGCGGCGGGCGGTGCACTGACGTATAAAATTGCACATAAACCCGTTCATATGTTCTACATACGGTAACATATTGACACTTCGACATTCGATAAGGCACGGAGTGGCACATGGCGCGGGCGCGGTGGCGCGCATACATCCGTTCAATTATTTGCTACGAAAATAATGCGACAGGAAAGCGACTGCGACTGGGTGAGGATGGTGACGGGCATGAAGTTAGATCGGTTAAGAATTTATGACACAAAGGTTGTATCTGTACTTTCGCGCCCTAAATCGTTTGTTTCTTAAAATATAGTTTTATGCAGGATGCAGGGAAACCTAGTAACATGAATTGCGGGAAATATTGGCTGAGCGGATGGAACGTGGTCGCGGTGTAATCGTAAAATTAATTGCACATAAAATAACGCAACGTGATGAAAATGTTTGGTATTCCGGCACCACGTTCGACTGCTTCACGCCGCAATGTTGTCGGTCGGCCGCGTCGTCAAATGATGCGGACAAACATGTTAAGCACGTGCTATTTATTGGAAGAGTGAATTACTTCGGTAGCGACTGTATTCGGTAACGACTGCAAAACAACACAAAAGAAGGTATTAATTTACTTTTGTGATATTTAAACATTCTCTAATAATATCACCACGTCAAGGCCGTGCGATGTTTTTACGCGACAATGTCATGCGTGCTAACGTAATGAAATGCGTGTGTCGTGCGTCATGCGTCGTGCGTCATACGTCGTGTGTCGCGCTTCATGCGTCGTGCATATCACCATGATAGTGATTGCGTGAGAGGGGAGACAAACAATACAGAATATTTTTCTGCTTTGCGACAAAGCGCGTAGCATTTTGCGATCCTAACGCTTTGTTCATGCGTACGTTGCCGGCGCGTAGCGGGCTGCCGGACCGCGTAGCACTCGTAGCGATGCTGGTGAGGTAAAACTGTACGTAGAGCCATTTATAATAATTATATCAGGAGGTTTATGAAAACACGTTTATTGAAACTTATTCTTTAATCTGCAGGCACAGGTTACTTATCTTTCTCTGTAAGAACCTTCTTACGAAAATACAATGAGCTTATAGTTCTATGTTTTTTTATCTTTTTATCTTTATCAGAAAATAGAAACGCATGATAATAAAACACATATTATTTTTTAATAACATATACTTTGATTCTTACTTCTAAACTGATTACGAATACGCAGCTCTCAACGACGACAGTACGACTGCCGGACTGTGCGACAGTACGACTGAACGACTGTACGACTGAAAGCCTCTAAGAATGTACGATAGAGAGTTCAAGATCTACGAGTTCGAGTGACAAAAATTGTTATACATAATGTACAACTTTTTCTCATATTGTACTTTTCCTGCCACAAGACCCTAAAAGTCCGTAGGGTAGACCACGACATGACCACCTCCGAAGTACCGAATTGGAATGAACATCAGTATAAATACAAAAATAGTGAGTACCTGTATTATATCAACTTTACTACGAACAGACTGAAGAATATTTTCTTCAGTGTGTTCGTATTATACGAGACATGTGGAGCTCAGCTCGACACGAATAATTTGGCCGATTTAAACACAGAAATGTCAAGTGTTTGTCGGTCGCTGTAATCAGTTCCACTTGTTACTGCCGCGGGTCCTGTAGGGAAGTTTACAACACGCCAGTATTTGGACTCTGCAGCGCGACACTTTCGTATAAATGTTGTTAACAAAAACTGTGCAGCAACCCACGACCCGAGCTAGCGAGAGCGAGAAATATTCCGACAGTGTTAGACTATTTACTGATAGAGTTTCAGGCAGGAGTTGCGGCCATAAACTAATCAGGTTAGTGGCGACGGGACTCGGGAGTGCGGCCGGGTTTATTGCCGACTTCGGGAAAAACATTCACGAATGTTGCGAGACAAAGTTTGCTCTCGGCGGCGCGCGAAACACACAAAAGAAAACCGATATTGGAAGACAGTTTGCGGGTTTTTTTCCCCGCGCGCCCTCGCCACATGGAAGTTCACTGGGACTCAAAGTTATTCCGAGACGAGTTCCCTATCTTCTTGCAATGCCTATTACAAAAAGAAAAATATTGGTGAACAATTTGCTGCTACGTTTATAACGCGATAAACATTCACGAAACTTGGGCACACCTGTTTTTAATAAAATGTTTTTCCTTAATATCTTTTTAAAAGAGCTATTAAACTGCAAGTATTATAAAACCGGCTTTAAAATGTAATTGCTAGACAAAAACCAAAACTTAAAAATTCTCGACTGTAAATAGTATTAAATTTGTCATAAGTTTGGTGGACTGTAAATTAATTATAGGCTTATTCTTAGGGTGTCTTTCATGATTATTCATTTATTTAAAAACTAGTATGTCTTTATAATAATTCTTAACTAGCAAAGAGTACATTAGCGCTGTGAAAAGTCTACCTAATTAAAATAAATATAAAAAAATCTCCACAAGTACCTCTTGAAATTGTATAATAGTCTGTAGATATAAAAATAAAACCGTTTCCCGCAAGCCGCGTAGTTTGTTTAGCTACAGTTCCGTTTTTAAAGAAATCTCCAGCGAAGAAGCTTTTAATGATTCCGCGAGGAGAAAATCAAGCATTCTGTTGAACAAGTTGTTTGTTTGTTCCAGCGCTAGCTAGGCCGCGGCCCCGGCGCCACTTGTTCAGCGACGTTTAAACGTAAACCAGCAAGCACGGAGCGTTCCGCTGCGTTAACCCGATCTTCATATTTATGGGATGCAAAGTGACCGACATAAGTATATTAAAATTTAAAATACTAGCGTTTGATGCGATAAAAGTCTCTCGCTGATGAATATAAAGGTTTTATAGTTGAGCATGCCGAACTTTATTAGCATTTAAATACGGTTAGCGCTCGGCGCCGCGGGACGGTGGCCGTGTTGCGAGTGCGGGCACTAGCCACTGCTCATCCGCAATATCCGTGCCTGCTCGTCAGTAACGCATTTATAAGGCACGATAACAACGGTCCGTTATACTATTACCAACGACGACGAATTTAAAAGTCCTCCCAAGCAGGGAATAGTGTACACATACCTACATAGCAACTATGACACTATATGGTGTTTTATTAGACCCATCTCCACCGCTAGGGTGAGTTACTCGATACCAGAATGGGCACATGAAACGTTGAGGTATCAAACAATCTATTTATTTAGTTTTAGTGCTAAAATAAACTTTATCTTCATTATTATCAAACACAACTCGCGATAAAACATCGTTAAAATAAAGAGAAGAGTAATATCCGTCGCTACATGACGTTTGACCGGAGAACACGCGTAGGAGTCGTGTTCCAACTACCCTACTCCCACGCGTCGGTCACTTAATTATGAAGCTAAAACAGCAGGAAATAATTCAAGTCCCTTGTCAAACAGACAAAAATGCAATTTGGAGCGAACGTCGGCAAAATGACGTCAGATAGAGCGTAGCTTGCGTTAATTGGTTCGCGGCGGCGCGGCGTTTCCTACGGTGTCAGTTTTATTAATGCCACAATATGAGGCGACGACAAAACCATCGCCTAATAAGAAGAAAAAAAAACAATGGAACAAAAATTTAAAAGTGTAAAATCTGTTTCAAAGCAGCTGTTACGATGTCACAGTGTGAGCGCGGCGTCAGACTGTCCGACGTTAATAGTCCCATGACGTCACCGCGCGCGTCACGACGCGTCATCGCGTCGGTCGTTACGACGCGGCGACGCGGCGACGCAAGCAGCGGAGGGCAAAACGTTTAACCTCGATACATCGATTACATGCATTACATTTTCACAATATTATGAGATCCCGCGGAGTTGTCATTTTATATTTGTTTACAGTTCATTAACGCAATTTACATGGTTGTAGAAGAGTGGTATATTCACTAAGGGTGTGAGTAACTATATAGTTCAGTTTGAAGTCGCGATGGTGGAGGTAGATGTAAGTGGGGGTTGTGATACTTTTCAATATTTATAAATGAAAAAAATACCTGTCGAAGGAATAAAACAGGCTTGTTGTTGGCCTGGATTATATCAGTCACAACATGAGGGTGGAAACCAGGCAGAGGCAAATTAACTCTTTGTGGGAGTAATCAAAACAAAATCTTAATTTAATCTTACAGTTTCGAAATCCATTAGGTATACCTATTCACAAAACTTTCCGAAAATATTAGTGTTTCGTTTTGCCCTTGGAGGTATATTAACATGTTATTTTCCTCTCATTTATTGTTCGAGAATAAACGTTCTTGTATATTTTATGTTTGAAGCGAACAAGAATAACGAAAGAGTGATATTAAAATGGATCCTACGATATATCAGGGTATTTTATTGTCGTTTCGGTCCGTCGGCACGTCGTCGTACCGGCGACCGCCCACGGCCACTGTCGCGCCGCTCGCGGACAACGTTATCGGCGCAGCGCTCACGGCGCGAGGCCTCGTCGCTGACACATTGATGAGTCCACGAAACGGTCCCTCGGCCCTCGGCTCCCCAGCCGAAGGGACTCTGTTTACAATACGTCCGCAGATATGACTAGATTTCCATATCGTATAGTTATTGTCTTGTTATCGAGGTAACAGAGATAGAGGAGCACCATAGTGAACAATATATCATGGCAAGATTAGGCGCACAATATAAATGCAGATCAGCTGTAGAATATGCACCGAAAGCTCGAGCCGTCTCTCTGCTCCCCGGACCCCGGGCGGTGTCTGCGAGTGGGTATATACTCGTAGTAGGTACATATTATGTAGGTGTACCATCAGTTATTGTTTATACTGCAGTTCGCTAAATATACATATTGCCTATTTGTTTCTAACTTGAAATTCATACCGCCAAAAAACCGACCGTTGTATTTTTTGCGGGTAGTATTTTTGCCGATATTCGCATAGTAAAATGCGCCTACAGATCCGCGTCGAACTTTCATACATACTGGATTATCTAATGTGGACGATAATCATAAACTTTCGCTTCCCATAGCGCTGGCGATATTCTCTGAGGCGCAATCAGTGGGACTATCGCTTACCCACTTCAGTACTGTTAACCTCAGCGGCCGCCGATATTTTCGCATATTATGGGGCCTATTTAAAGGTTTAAAAAAATAACTACCAATCAACTTATCATTCTCGTGGCACATGAACAGAAATGAAGCATGCTCGTATCAAAGGCAAAATCGTATCAATCGTATCAAAAAGGCCCGAGGGATTTCCTGGTAGCGAGAGACTAATATTAATAACAATTACTATAACGACCGCCGCAACACATGTGCGGCCTTTGTATGAGTAGGGCCTCACGAATGTTTATTTGGACCGGGCGGTCGGGCAATTGGGCGGTTGGACTTTTGAGCAATCGGTCGGTTTTACAGTCGAGCCATTGGACAATCAGGTCGTTCTGCGACCGGGTCGTTGTGCGAATGGTTGTTGATTATAATGGGAACAAAACGACGAAAGTCGCAACTTGAAGTCGGTTGAGGGTCTATAGAAAACTGTTAACGTAATCGCCTCATCGGCGCGTGCACCGTGATGGACAGTGACTCTAGATACAGCTGGAGCGGACGTCCCTGTGGCCGCGCGCTGCACACGACGGGCTCATTAGGTAATGTTTAATTAGATAAATGCAGAAAATACTCGCCTTATGCCGAGCTGCCGCCAGTGCGCGCTGCCGGCGCCGCCAGTCGCCGCCTGCAACAATCACAACACAATCGTTCACCACACAGACACAGACAAAAAAAAAATATGCACGCTTTACGTTGATCAAATTATTAAAGTTAATATTAATATTTCTTTTTTTTCATTGTAGGTACAGTACAGACAAGCTGCAGACCAATCTATGTAAGTGGTTTGCGAATGCACTCGCCGAGCAGTTTCTTGGCGTACTGCAATACATGAAAAACCACGCTGAATCACATTTACGGACGTCGGTACACGATAAATATGTCTATTCGAAGAACGTTTCCCATTTATCATATTTTTTATCTCTTTGGAGTCACAGGTTTTAGAACAAATGGAAAAGTGGACAGCAAATGATTGCCTCCCGCCGCGAGGCCGCGAGGCAGCAAACCTTTGTCTCTGCGGTCTGCAATACGTTTTTAGAATTGTGCCAGTCGTTGTTTTATTGTTTTCTTTTTTGCATTCGCAGTGTAATCTACCGTCAAATTGCCGAGGTTGAAGATTTGGTTACAATAAAATCCGTCCGTATTTATCGAAATAGCCTTTTACTTTGCGTAAAAATCCATCAATTCGATTTACGAGTTTCATCCGTATATTTTGCACAACAAGGGTCCGGGACGTGTTTACCACCTCTGGCTCGCGTGGAGGCGCCGCCCACGGTAGCCGTGTTCATTCGGGAGGAATATTGAAATCGGTTTAAATGATTACATCTATTACCCCAATTCTTCGAAATATCAAACAGGTATGACTACTTACAGAAAGCAAACATTGAAAATTTTCCATTCAAAACCAATATACATGTTCTCGAGGTAGTCGATAGCGACTGAATTCTCGCCAATTGGTCCTCAACATCCGAAGATATCGAAACTGTTGAGTAATTATAAAATTACGTAATATCTTATCAGATCATTAAAGATATGGACATCATAATATTTTCTCAATGTAATTTGAAAACTATCAGTCTGATTTGTATCCCGCAGTGAGCAGAGAGAGCGGGCGGTTAATACACTCACATTTTCCCCCTTCACGAGAATGGATTTTCCCTGCTTTAGTAAAGCGCTGCTTAGTTCCAATTCACTCGAACATAAAAGCTTCTATTACCCAAACATTTGGATTCTTTTTAGCGTAGGCCCTACATTTTGATAGAGACGGATCGTAGCGATGCGTCTCTTTCGCCGCCCTTTACCAACCGAATCTCAAACCCGGTAACTTTCCACAATCTGCTTCTTCTTCTTCCAATAAGTTAGAGCTAACGGAAGGGATTTGCTGGAGCAATGGTGATAATAGAGCAATGCCTTTCGCAAACGACGTATTTGTAAAACAAAAATAAAATTAGTTTCATTTAAATTAATGTCATTTCAGTCATCTAAATGTAAATATCTCCAAGCGAGCGCCGTGATACTTTCACTTGAGTCATACTGTATCTACTATTGTTACAATAAACAAAACTTTATGATTTTAATGAAAGATTTTTCTTGCCGCATACAAATAGCCGAATGATGAAGAAGATGAATTTACATGAGCGGCGCTCGCGGAACTACTACGCCGGGCTGCGCTGTCGATATAATAACACAGCCGGCGCTACGCGATGTGTCTATTTGTTTGCTAGATTGGATATGAAAACGGTCTGCGCCGACCTCACTGCGAGTGATATCGCTGTATATTAGAAGCGCGCGAACTAATTGATAGCAAATACAGATTATGAGATGAGCTCAAAGACGTATTAGCTGCGCTCCGCCGCGCGCACTCGGTACACAGTAAACAGCCGATGTGGCAATACGAACAAAGTAACAGAAAAAAATATTCCTTGTTAATAAAGGGAAAGTCAAAAATAATTGAAACCTGATAGTCAATGATAGCATACATTCCCATTTCCGTCACCCAAAAATCTTGGACTTTTCAATTGCTAGCATCTTTCTTTTCTTGGAACTTCATTCCACGAAACAAGAACTATCAAATACCTCCATTACTCAAATACCCGGTATGCATAACGACGTAGCAAATGACTGAATAAAAGTAATGTATAAAATGGTATGGTAGTTATTACGTAGCAAACTTAAGAAGTTGAAATTATAAAGCTGAATGTACGAGAAGTCAGAAGAACGAAAAACTTTTGTATTTCTTTAGGAGTAGGTCGTGTATTAAATGGCTTCGGACAACGAGATCAGAATGCTCAATGCCGCGTTCCTACGCCGCCCCGGCGCGGCCCGGCGGCCTGGCCCGGTGGCCCGGCGGCCCGGTGGCCCGGTGCGGCCCGGCGGTGCCCCGGACTGCGATAATTTGCTCTCATTACGGTCGACATCTGACTTGTTCTTTCGCGTAGTTCCTCCGACTGCTGCATATTCAATATTCAGTTAAGCACTTACCAGTGATGTTGCATTATTCATTTTCCCTTAGTCGTTTTTTCTGTGCGTATTAGAATAAACGCCCGAGTGGGCCATTTTACCAAGAAAATGGTCTCTAGCGAGGTTTTCAGAATTGATGAGTATTTAAAGACCACGCACCGGCATCACCCTGCTTATTGGAAAGTCTATTCACAGTACCTAACTTATAACGAGATGGTTTCCAAGAATTTCACCCTGTCCGATACGAACCGCCGGTAAAGTTATTGGCGATAAAACTTGTTCTATTCAAACGTTAGATCGGTTATCTTTATCACCCCTCTCTCACACCGCGATGAGCTTACTGCATTCCAAACATTGTATTGTTCGTATCGGAGCAAATTTTCCAATCTCACATGATACTTGATGTCTTGGTAATATCAAGATATTACTATTAAGAGGAAAAAGAAGAACTTCATAGAAGAAAGATTATTAATAAGAAAATATGAATTAGTGTTAGAAGCATAGCTTGCATACAACTAATTAGAGTGATGGCCATACTTCCCAATAGTTTCAATGTTTCACTCCTACTCAAACTTTGCGTAACGGTTCTAATTTTTTTGCTCCGTTAGATTAATTTCTTCAGCCATATCATAAGGTAAGTACAATAATTATCGTAATCGTAAACTGTTAAAAAAAAGACGTGTGGCACTCGGAGACTGCCGCGGTAAAGCTATTGCATATCATTATATTACTATTGATGCTATCGTGAAAACGCTGCTTTAATAGTAAATGCGCATAACTCTATTAAATACAGTACTTGCGGTCATGTTTTACTTACAATTTGGTATTACGAGTCACAAATTTGACAGATGCTATAGTAAATTACGTTACCCGTAGTAGTTACGGCACTCACGCTATTTTCTAAGGTGAAAAGTCACTATCGAAATTAAATGTCATTAAATATTGCTGTATATTTAAACAAAATCATGGCTAGGCACTATTTTGCTTGGCAAATGATTCACGCAACCGAACGCAGAGATGAAAATAATGAAATTTTGAACTTGCGAGATCAACAAAATATTTAGCAACCTTTGATGTTTTAAATGTCTAGATTGAGCGTCGCCCTACAATGAAAACAAAAAAAAACAAGGCAACATTATCAAGCATGTGTGCGTGCAGACGATGTTTTACCCGTTCGTCTATTGTCTATGTGTGCGTAATGATATTGTTAGGAGAAGAGTGACGTATTTCCTGTCAGTATGAAGCTATGAAGTCTATATAAGCGTTGGCGAGCTCAGTCTGCGGGCAATTCACGTCGAGTTCACTTGGCAAGGGGAACCACTGCTCGTTTGAATGGTTAAACTAAATATCCTGTCATTTAAATTTGCGTGTAATTAATTGTTAAATGTGATTTTTATTTTGCGTTCACTTCTAGTTGCTAAAAATATAAAAATTGTGGCTAACAGTTAGCCACAATTTTTGACACGTTTGCGCGGATTCGATGTCCCATCTAGATATTTAAAACATCAAAGTTAGCAACACTTTGACACCACAGTTTGACACTGAATGCGACTGACGCAGAACGCTAATGTAATTAAATTGAAAAGGTACCAAACCGCCATTAATTCCACTCTTCTTTCACATTTCCTAATTTAGTCGGGTTATAGAGCATCCATGCGTCTTTACGATACCCGCTGTACTAGCCGACCACGATAATTAGGCGCATGTCAGTTAAGACGTCATTGGAAATAGGGATGGGAATACGTAGTACATTCTGCAGTAGTACCAAAAGTACCATGGTGAATGTTTAATGGAGGTACAATTTTTTTTATGGAATTAAGATAGCAAACGAGCATGCAGCACCACCTTCCGCTGCCGCCCATAACAACTGTGACCGACCCAGAACTAGACTCAATGAGTCTCGTTCTAATTCGGTCACACATGCGTTGCTACCCCTGAGGACTGAGATGGTCGCCTGTAAAAAGTGTAACCGGCACCACACCTTCCTATCCGGAACACAATTGTTCTTAAAACAATTATTACACGGTAGGAATGGTACAAAGTACCGTGGCGGGCGGTGGTACTTCCCCGGATGAGCTCTAGGCCCTACCACCTGTACGTGGTCAGTTACTGTACCTGCGCAAACATCTCGGAAAACGAAGTTCACATCAGCCTAGTCTAAATGACCTTAATGTACAATTGTACACGACTGCGCCTCACTAGGGGACGCGCGGGGCTAGAGCGGGGTGGGGGGCCCGCGTGACTGCTATCTGACATGCGCCTAATTATTGTGGTCAGGTAGTAGTTTCATTTCCAAAACTCATAATAGCTCATAATGTAACTACAGTATTAGACTATTCGATCGTAACCGCTAGAGGCGCTGTACGGATTCTCATACAAATTCTAAACGTTAACTGCAATAGTAACAGTTTTGACGTTTACTACAACAACTCATAATAGGGGTACAGATATTCACTGTTTTACAGTGGGCCAAGAAAGTGGTGTACCAGTTTTCATTTAGTTGCCTAGTTATCAAAAGTTACATCAAAGTTCATAGGCAATATCACTGAAAGAGACGCATAATAATGACGTAAGCCTAATTGTTATACCGCCAACAGACTCACGCGAGAAGTTTCGAAGAGAAATCTTGCCGCGAATTTGCGCGAGAACCGAGAAAGCATCTACACTCATGCGACCTTCTCATTCGCATCCTCGATCGTCATCCGGAATGGACGTCAGTGCAGCGGCTTTGGTTTTGTGTGCATTAATATACTATAATCTTGTGAATACTAAAATAAGAAATAAATTAATATAAGTACTAAAATAATAATAATAATTGGTAACCACAGACAGTAGATCATTTTAACTAGAAATGTAAATTTTAAATACAAAAACACACAACGGTCCCACTGAGACCGAACGAGAATGTGAATACGGTTCTCTTTTCTCGCCCGAGAAACCCTTTGAAGCGGGCAAAAATACTGACACCGATCCGAGCACAGGCGAGCCCGAGAACGAGACTGCGAGAAACCGATCACATTCACGCTTCTCGGGTGTTCTCGGGGGTTCTCGGCGTGAGTTTGTAGCCGCTATTAAGAATACGTACATCATAACGTCACATTATAGGTGCAAGACATTTTAATCTTTATTAGAAACGGATAATGCATTAATTTGTGCAAAGAAGATTTAAATATTCTGAACAAAAGCATAAGAACTATTTCAGTTGACAAAATAATTCTTTTTAAAAAGAAAATTGACATTTGACATTTAAATCCTACAACGATCTTTTGGCGCGTGAATGACGTGTGGGTGACAGAGACAGTGCCTTACAGTTTGCCTTGCCTGTATGGCACTGTCTCTATCACCCTCAAGTCATTAATATAGTGTCATTATTTTATGTCATGTTATTATTTTGTATGTTTTAAATCTAAATACGCGATAATTCGACTATTATGAATACATGTTGTCGATTCCAACGCCTTATTTAATCCAGATCTACATGTAATTATTCTTAAAACACCGAACCGACGGGGCGAAAATCTAATGTTTGACAGGTAAGATTTGTATGGAAAATTAAAATTTTCATTTTTTTAGTATTTTCCTCGCAATTTTTCATATTTTCTCATCGCTGCAACCTTCCCTGAACTTCCACGAATATTTCAAGACCAAATCGGTTTAGCCGTTATAAAGTAAAAGTTAGTTAACTCAGTTAAAAGTTCTGGTATTTATCGATGTGTGGGTGCATAGACATAGTAACTATGTCTGTGTGTAGGGTGTAATAAATTTTCGTTACGAAATTTTTGCATTCGGTCCCCGCGCCCAAGGCCCGCGATAAAAGCTATGCAATAGCTTAAAAACTGTACAGGTTGCGAATAGTAGACAGGATTCGATTCCCTAAATCTAGTTAACATTATAAGATCCGACAAGAACAATCTTGAACAATGCAACAATGTTATATGCTATATTTTAAGAAATGACACGCATTGAATTGTTATAAAACACTGTTATACAACAATGTTATTTTAATTTGTACGGTCTTGTTACATGTTTCATTGTTAGACAACAATGTTAGATAGTGTGGAAGTGTTATAAAACAGAAGTTATATAACATGTTACATAATCTGAACGCACCCTTAGGCACATAAATAACACAGTTAGCTGCACAAGCACTATACTGCTAAATACAAACAGTACCCAACGCTAACTAGTTGCCAGACTTTGGTTTAGTTCGTAACATCGAGATGCTACTGGTAAGTAAAGTTAGTGGCGCGTGTGCACTTCCACTCTTTTCATCAGATCCAATTTTACCCAGAGAGCTCTTAAACAAAGCATAACCTAGCCTAATTGGTATATATTTCTTTTAACGATTTAAATTATTAATTTCGGCTCGCTGTCATAATTACGAGTACATCTGCTATTGCGCCGGCTAGCTTGCCGCTCTTTACAAGTCACACTTTTGTGTTAAAAATGCGTAACGTAACGCTCTAATTTTAGTTTTACTTGCGTCCATTTACGTTCATTTCATTACTGACGACCCGAATGGCGTATTGGTTAACACGCCGGATCGCTGTTCCGAGGGTCCTGGGTTCGGTTCCCAGTGAGGCGAAAATTTTAATGATGAATTTAAGTTTCCGTTCGCGATCTGGGTGTGTGTCCTTATCTTGTGAAATGTCCATGGCACCCAAGATACGGGGAATCCTTATTTATTTTTTATTTACAGCTTTATAGCTCTATTGAAATAAAATTTTATTTCATTAAGCTTGGCTAGTCCATCTTATATTTTGTTACGAGTGTGCTGTAATAAATAAATACGGCGTCTCCCCTAGTTGCAGACAGTGGACGAGTGTGACGGACGACGTGTTGATTACGGCCGGAAGCAACAGCACGTCTGCAGCGCGCGGGCCGACCGCCGCCGCCGCACTTACCTCGTTATCTGCGCTCATCACCGGAGTCGGCACCTGCTCGGGGCTCCGACCACACGTTATTGAATTCCCCCAGTTACTGCCAGCCGGATCCCCGTGCAGTAGCGCTCTAATATTTGATATGTTAGACGGCAGTAAGTTCGTTACGGCCGCCGCGTTACTCTTTGTTTCTATCTGAAATATAAACCTGCTCGCAGCTCTGATGTTTCTTCATTTTTAGAAGTAACAAATAAAATTGTGTACATTTTATCGCGGCATAGAGCTGATGTTTTAAATCTTTATTGGATTAGGTAAAATTTAGACGGAGAAATATTTATAAAGAAAGTAATTATTTATTAAGTTAGTAATGATGGTGATGCTTCATATTCGTTTGCTAATATAATATTATTGCATTTCACGCACCTAATTTCATTTAACGTAACACCAAGACTTTTATAAGTGAATAGAATTCGAGGTCGTCAATCTTATACAAGCAATCTTATAGAGGCATTGTGGGCATTTTCAATAGGTGCAGGTCCACACGGGTGACACGGGGTGCAGCGAGACGCGGCGGCCCGGAAGCGGCTCCTCCGGCGGCCAGACAGCCGCGTGTCGCCATTGTGCCATTGTAGTCACACGTGTAGCCGCTACACAATGTCACCCGGCCACTGGACACGGGCGATCCACTTTTCACTACTAGGCCATCTTTATAATATTATGATCTCTGCAAACATTTATTGAATTTAATGATAATTTTTGCTAGGCCTAATGATCCAAAGTAAAACTTACAGTAATCATAAGTTCAGGAATCTTTTAGAGCCTTTTTTAACTGTTTGTTGCGATGGAACAATAATCGGAGGTTGTTGCAGCGTGTGGTCCGTCTACCGCGATTGAATAAATGCGTGAATAAATGTATGAAAATGGGGAATTATCGAACTTGTTTACTTGGTTCAGATCATCCATACAATTTGGCGCCATATTAACTATTAGCCTAAATTACAAGTTCTAACGATATGTACCATTTTTTTTGTTGGCTGGCACTTTCAGAAAATGCCCAGAAAAAATGATGTCCTTTCATTCTACGTAATAATCACTACCACTACCTCACAATGAAAACACGACATGGGAATCCTTTTACGTTTTCAGAGATTAGAAAGTGTGAGCCAGCCGGTCAAAGTTACATATCTTTCAGTAAAATTCATAAAAATTAGGGAGAGGTTGATGATTCTAATCTAATGGGCCATAGCTATGATAACTAGAGTTATGTAAGCACGATATTTAGCCACCTGATAGCAAGTGGCCAACGCCTCTCCTGAATAAGCACCGCTCAACCAGTGCCTTATTGATTGGGCAACAAGGAGCGAAGAGTTTTCCAAAGCATCGATAGCCGCCGATCGTTTAAAGGTCGACGACAATTTTGAACACGAACTCGTAAAACTAATATCGTCGCAGGACACAATATAAATAAGTTTCGTTTTCTCGCATAAATTTAGGTAAGTGGCGATAAAGTGAGAAATGGTTTCAATAGAATAGCCGTTACACGTTAATGATCCCCCTCCCCCGCATACCCCCGCCGACGCCCGCCGATCCGTGGGCTGGTGCCTGTTTTACTGTCAATGGTAATCCACTTGGAGCCGATCAGTAACAATCCAAAATCTATTAATATAAAAATACAATCGGCGATAAAAATCGAGATCTTGCGAGGAATAACAACCCGCCCTTAATTCTCTTCGGAACTTCTTTTGGCCAATGCTCCATTAGACACAATTATTTAAAGCTGTTTTATTTGTGGAATCTATATTTAGTATTAGGATAAAATAAAATAAAGATATTTTTTATGTTCACAATAAGTACTTACTTGGCATTTCAGCGGAAAGAAAAAGCGCCAGCAGATTTATTCCCTGAGCTGACCCAAGGGTTTAGCTTCAATATTTATAGCTTTATTACCTGCGGTACACACACGAGCAACGTACCTACAGACTATGTATATGGCAACGCACAGACTACTTACTTACTGTAGAAAACTGAAATGTTGGACAGAAAAATGTCGAGGTTGTGTGGGTGAAGCACAAATTTGAGCAATTCAGCCCCTAAGAGTCTGAAATAGGTCAC
This sequence comes from Hesperia comma, assembly GCA_905404135.1. Taxonomy (NCBI): domain Eukaryota; kingdom Metazoa; phylum Arthropoda; class Insecta; order Lepidoptera; family Hesperiidae; genus Hesperia; species Hesperia comma. Next base: position 21,847,371 of record FR990017.1, on the reverse strand, counting down.
ACCATTTTAAACGTTTATATGGTTCTTAGCGTTCCGCATGTAGAAGCTTGGAATTCGATAGCTATGAGTACCCCCTTGTGTACCGTAGCATATATAAATGCTCGTTCCGCGCTTAAGCCTGAAAATATATTTACTTTTTTTTTAATTTAGAGTGAATTGTAGAGGTTTTCTTCCCTTTATAGTATACAATTATACATCTCTTTGATTCAATTCAAAATCATCATTTTGTAATACATGTATGAACATAATTTTTGCATGTATGTAGGTCCTTATCGTTAATATGTAATAGTACCCTACCAGCGAGCCGTGCTTTCAATTGTCACTTGAATATTTGAACAGGTAAATCACGAATTAACTTGAATAATCCATTAGTTGTCTAGCGAGCTGACTGACCGCGCGATGGGCGGCGGCTATCCCTGAATCTGGTGTATCTGCGACACCGAGCACCGAACCGGCATCCCAACAGGAATGTAACCATAATTCACACCGTATCTGCTTACAGTGTCATATAACGCGCCCACTTGTACAGGTTCTAGTAATATACAAGTTTTATTACGTCGTTAGAGCGCCGCACTCCATGAATAACTAAACTAATCTCGAATGGGACCGGGACAATGTTAGATGCCGTCCTGTGTGGCTTCACCTCAACTAAGGCATTTTACTCGATCTCAGGGTAGCAGAATTGCCTGCGATGGATTTAATGAAAATGTTCTCTGTGGAGGGACAGGGACTTTACAATCCGTCCGAAGTGCCTTCGATATTAGTTCGTGCGGTAGACGTTTATCATTCTTAATATAATAACCGGCTGATTCGCGATCCATCATGAGCCAATATCGGCGCGGAGACGAATGCCGAGCGATCAATCTCCCGCCGGGGCACGTCGATTCTACTCGCACTCGGATGTACGAGAGAGCGGCATGTTTCCACTCTCTCAAAATGACGTAGATTTATCTCTCCGAACGTACTCGTGTAGTCTGCCACTGGGAGGGCTTCGTAATACAGTTTCTTTCCCGTATAGAAGAATCTGCATAAAATATAGTTTGGCATAGTCAATAACTTACTAGAGCGACTGGACGCAGCGTACCTATATGCGATACACTTTTCGGGGAATACATAAATTCTGAAGCGTGCATACAACCAACGTGTCAATTTTAATAATGTGGGATTTCTAACGTTTCGGGGCAACATGCGAACGCTGAATCGGCAAAAGCCAATAATGTGATAATGACCCGAACTAAAGCAGCCTTCTTATCCAGTAGGTACCCAGCGGCAGATATTAAATTCGTTGCTATTTACTCTTTGTGTTTGGGACTTTCGAATATGAATGTGCCCTTGTGTCAGACGAAGCGGGAACTTATTAAATACTCCCCAACTCACCCTCCTGTTGTTCGGGTAAACTTATTCATTTCTTTTGCGAACGGGACCATCGCTGCAGCGAGCAATATAATGAAGTAAAAGTTTCAACCTCGACAACATAACGTCGCTTTTTCTTAACAAATGCTTAAAAGGTATTTTTAAATTGGCATGTCTTGTATTTACTCGGGAACTAATGGAAAATACACTCTAAGCGTGTTACAATAAATAAGAGAACACTTCATCCGATCGCTTTAACAATTTCTAAGATTAGCTGCAACAAATGCGCAGACAAATATTCTATAAATCATACATTCTTCTTCTTCTTTATTAACTACTTAAATTAATTAAGTGTAAAAAGAAATAAAAGTATTAAAAACCTGCCCGCAGGCAGTTTTCTTTGAAAATGACAGCTGCAACCTTAGTGCGCTATTTATTACCGTGCTGCTAACAAACAATATGGGTTTGTGATCACACTTATATTTGTTCACTAAGTTACCTATTCAAATGATCACAAAATTCAAAGGAACACGTCATATTTGTGCCAGAATCTTTCCGACTATATTGGTATGTCATCTTTCCTTTCTTAGGGCGTATTCAAGTAGAACGTTAATTGTCAAACAATACAACGTTACCCACGTCACACGTGGAGATCTGCGAGTGGGGTACAGCATGAGTGATATGCGTGAAGTCAAATTGTGGTACAATGTGTGCTACAATATTAATTACAACCGTGAGTCAGCTGCCAAGTTGCAAAGTCGGGGGCAGCGCCGGCCTCGCCGCGACTTGAGAAACTGCCGAATACCGAGTACTTAGAACTCTGATACTGCGACGAAGGACTTTGTCATACACTTTAATATTTTGCAGTGTGACATTAAGAAAAGCAGTCCTTTCGTACTCGTGATAAGTACATCCAAATAATGACCGTAAATTTAAAAAATCCTTGGCTAATAAAATTCTCAAAGAACCTGATTTTCATCAAACGCCCTAATAGATCTTCATACGTAATAGCCAAGAACCGTCTTGATCATGTCAACCTTTAAACAAAATAACGCATCTAATTTAGTCCATTCATTTAAGAGCGATAGACATACACGACAAAATTTAGAACACCTTCTTTTTCAATCGGGGTTAAAAATAAAGTAAACAGATGAACGTCGTAAGCTTCAGTTAAAAAGTTGACATACATTTATAGCTTCTGACGTGTGCCAACACTTCACCATAAAGAGGGTTAATTAGAGATGGCGTAATTTATATAATTAGGTCAGCAGGTATGTGCAGTCCTAAAACTTTAAAAAATTAGATTAATCGCTGTATCGAAATAAAGCGAAATGCATATAATAACAGGCGTTTTATATGCATTTTGCTACTATATGACTGAGTCTGGTTACAAAAACTTTCTAGTTTATGCGTATTAGCCGGCCAGTCGATTCACAGCCTCCGAAACAGTATAAAGTAGGTACAAATTGTTTGACATGTTAAACATAGCGGCCCTCGAATCGCCAGCGGCAGGGTGTGCACCGGACGGCCACAATAGCGGGGAGGGTCCATTATCGTGTTTACGATGCTCATCATTTTATATGGAAAGAATATGATAACCTCGTAAAAATGTGTACACACATGGTTTATGTTGCCAAATAGTAGTAAAACTAGTTCCATAACATAATTATTACATCAGACAATCACATTGATGTAACATACGAGTACGTCGTGAACATGCAACTGACAATAAACACTGTGTGCTTATTCTCATCTGGCACTGAGAGGAATAAACGCACATAGATGCCGATAAACAGGCTACTATTCTAACGCCGACGAACAAAAAAATCATTCTAAAAATCATTTTTTATGATTGCTTTCGTGAAATAAGTCCTATACAGTTTCAAATATTATGTCTACAAATAAACGCTATGTTAGAAACTTTACGGAGAGTTTCGTGGAGAGAAAATGGGCAGGTCGGATGAGGAAGTTCCGCCGAAAGATGCACGTTCGTCTTCACAGTTCAAGACAGCTCTAAACAATATTCAAGTAGTACGTACACCTACACCTACATGCAATGCAAACACCTACGATTCCCAAGGAGCGCTCCAGTGCAGTGGCATGCGCTTCAAGATCACATTCCGGTATGTCATTCATTTACTAGGCAATAGGCATAATCATCGCATAATGTGATCGATAATAGTTAGTCTATCGCGATTCGAGACCGCAACGCAAAAGTTTACCTCCTTGGTAGACTGTATGTTGCAAGGTGGTAAATATTATAATAGTAAGTAAGTAAATCTTCTACTACAAACATGTGGTGTGAAGCTAACAGTGTTATTATTAGTTACTAGTGGTGGCGTGGTGGGGAAGGGGGGCGACAGATGTACAGCATATTACAATGTTCGAGTACCGGCACGTCACCGCGCGAGGGAACATCTAAATAATTGCCTCGGAAATTTAAAATGGTTTATTATTGTACGCGAATGTGTGCGGTACAGGGGCCATGGCTGGACAGCACTGGACAAGGCTCTTAGGAATCTTCAGTACTTTTTTCTAAAAAAAAAAACTACAATAAACCATAACCGAACTAATGTTCACACAAACCAGATTTTAACTGAACATTGGCTAAGGTTTGAAAAACAATAAAAATACTGGCCGCGGCTGCGCTTACGAGGATTTGGTAATGGCCAAAACTTCATTACCGAAATTAGGCAACTTGAAAGCGAAAATAAATTCTGTTTATTGCCCTTCACGTTAAATAAGAATTTCCCGAAAATAGCCACTTCGTGAGTCATTCTTCTAAGTGGATGTAAAAAATCCTGGTAATACGATAGATTTTAGTGATTATCATGAAATATATTATAAGTAGGTAGGTATGTATATTAATATTGTCCCTGTGGCTCGGGACCAGAATACGAGCTTCGGTATCCCTTGCCTGTCGTAAGAGGCGACTAAAAGGGGACTTTGGGGGTTGCGGGCGGTTAGAGTGGGAGCTCGAACCGCCCAACGGCAGCCCCGGGAAGGACTGCTCTGTGTGTGGCCGCACAGAGCCGTGAAGAACACGCGTCCGAGATGGGTCCGTATGGGACATCGCGCTTGGAGGGCACCGGTTGTGTTCCTCTTGGAGATCCCGGAGTCCTCCACAAGCGCTGAGGTAGGCCACCGGGGGGGGGGGGGGGTTTAGTGGGTAAAAATCCCACATAACCCTGTGTCGCTCCCACGGCACCGGGTACCTTTTGAAGGTTTCCCCCTCGATAACAAAAAAAAAGGTATATTAATATGCTGATTTTTAAAGTTTTTGATAATAACAGTTGTTAATAAATTTATAATAAAAAAAATGCTCTTCATAAGTTATGTGGCGATGCCGCACAAAATTGTTGAATATTAGAGGTTTGTCCCGGAATTGAACTCGGGCCACCACTTTGGGAGAGCGATGGTCAAACCACTGGTATTCCTGCTTATGTAATATTACATAATATGAATTACAGATAAAATGTTACCTTTGATATTTGTCCAGGGACTGTAGCTTTTTTCGTAGCCAGAGATAGATACACCTCGTGCTCGGTCACGGCTCTGGGAAAAATGAAAACCATTCATTGGCTACATAATATAAATCTATAGGTACTTATAATAAAATGATAATGGAGTCAAACAGTAAAGACTAATTCGCTGAATATATTTTTTCAATTACTTCTAACTTGTCTACCTGTCTGTTATAACTGCATCACAAAGAAAATATCGTGAGGCTTTATTAGATAACTTACATCTATGCAGCCTATACTTCGATCAACACTATTGTTTATAGATCGATGAGGCTTTATCACGGATCTTTAAGAAGATTAATAATGCTTTCCATGTTGGACGACATATTTGTTAACGTACATTTTATATTTCGACGGCAATTCTGCAGCTTTTGCAATAAATAAGGATCTTTGTAATTTATAGAGCAACAAAAATGCGCGCTTAGTTATTGTGTGGGACGATGGTTACACGAACTTCCCACAATATTCTCACTCTTGTGTAAACAATCAAATATAAATCCCAGCTGTTACAACTAGAATGTCAGAATCGGTGATCAAATAAAATAACAAAATGTATTGGTAACTGTGCAAACGAGAAGCAAATCTCATTCATTCATTAGATCGCAACGTGCAGCGGGCCGCTGAGTAATGTGTCTGCGACGCATCGCAGTATTTCGGGCGATACAATGCCTAGTGCAGAGCTATTTGCGTGCTCGCGCCGAGCCAACGTCGCGCCAACTCCGCCGCCTCACGCACTGCACTGTCGCCAGAGCTTCAGGCGTTTATTCGTTACTAATGAGTATCGTGCGGGAGCGAGTTGCAATCAACGCCACCAGTTGCAAATTATGCCTTAGACAAAGAAGGCACGTGTCCCGGGGTGCGAGACAATAAGAAGGCACGCGGAAATATAAGAATCTTACCCCCGACCGAAAACAAAATAATGTCGCCAATGACTCATAGGAACAATCTATGATTTCTGTATCGTAGGTTCAATGGGCAAGACACAACATACACGCAGAAAAAGAACGAAAAAGGGTCACCAAGGACGCAAGGGGGGTATTCCCCAGGGCGCTCTTGATCCTTACCCGCCTCTGACTCTGTCGCAATCCTCATGAGACCTTCCTTCTCATGTGATAGCTTCACTTTATTAGGTACTTAATCCATTCGCTTTTTTCATTTACAGTTTAAACCTTCAAAACATTTTATAGATTATGAATCATTGAAATTATTTATTGAAATTAATTATTCATTAATTGACACAGATGAGGAACGTATGTGTAGAGGCCTTCATGAACATTTATTTATTTATTTATTTATTTATTGTTTTACTATAATTAAAACGGTTTACACCAATTACATTAATTATAGACTCCACAGTTACATAATTCAGTATACTGGTTCTGATGTTGCCCCCAGAGGGAGATGATTTAGATGTAGGTTCAGTGACTTGAGCGGGTGATCGGATGCAGTCCTCGTGTTGGCGCTGACGCGGCTACTGGCAGGCGGTGTATGAACTAACCGTTGTGAGATTTTTTCGCGGAATATTATGAATATCAGCATGTCTCATCGAGTTTGAGTGTATATTCGCGGTGCGGACGGCGGACAGGGCAGCGGACGGCGGCGCGAGACGTCACGCCGTCACCTGGTAACTATAACTATTTGCAGTCAACGGAATAGCAAACAGACACTGCTATAGACATTTTGAATTTTAATTCGAATTATTTGCAACATAAACTCGAATAATAAAATTATTTATGAGATAGCGGTACACGTACTAGGTATGTGGTCATTATTCGTATATAGATACATCTTTTTTTTTTTTTTTTTTTTTTTATTGAATTAAGGTAGCAAACGAGCATGCAGCACCACCCTTCCGCTGCCGCCCATGGCAATTGTGACCGACTTAGAACAAGACCCAATTTAGGGACTAGGGTGGTTAGTCCAATTAGTAGATGGTGTTAGAATGTTAGTTGGTTAGTTTGTTAATAAGTGTGAGGACAGGGACTGTTAGTGATAGTTAGTCCTGTTAGTTAATATTAGTATTGTCCAGTTAGTAATGATTAGTGTGAGTCTTGTTCCAATTCGGTCACAGATGCGTTGCTACCCCTGAGGTCTGAGATGGTCGCCTCTAAAAAAGTGAACCGGCTCCACACCTTCCTATCCGGAACACAATTGCTCTTAAAAACAATTATTATGACGGTAGGAATGGTACTGAGTACCTTGGCGGGCGGTGGCACTACCCCGGGCGAACTCTAACTTAAAAAAACACAAACATTTCGATACTTCTAACGACTGATAAAATATGTCTCATGTGTAATTTGGTTGACTCCGCCTCCCTCCCAGCCGAATAAGAAAATTCAGTGGAGCCAAGTAACGCTTCACGGTGGAATTAGCAATTTCCTCGCCGAGAGTGCTTGTACCGAGCCTCATTTGCGTAAATTTTTCCATTAGGCCTACTCATCTTTGTTCGCCGCTGCCTCTTCCAGTTGCTGTAGATGTGAGCTCGTCAAGTTTCTCCAATATAAAGTGTACAATCCCACATTTTCGGGAGTAATGCGTGCCAACGTTTGGGCGGTCATGGCGTTTTACTTCCACAACACAATGCAGTGGTTTTAAGGAAAACTATAATAATTTACTTAAAATTTTAGATTTTGTTCGGAAAAATATCGCTCTCCACACTACTTTTAATTTTGATATAGGTAGGTACGTATAATAGAAATGTAACTTTTTTTATTTCATAGTAGATAAATGTGAGAAAAAATAGTATGATATATTACGACATTTTATAGGACCGATAGAAGTTAGGTAGATAGGACCGATAATATTTTTTTTTGTCTTTTTGTACCTAAATTTATCCCGGTCATCAAGCAGAAACTACTGGATTAAATTTGATGTAATTTTCGTAGTTATTTCACTGAAGGTCTACTTTATGATTTCACTGGCTCTGTAAAATAAAAAAAAACGTTTTTCATATTAAAAAATGGTTCCTCGTGAGTTACTAAGAAATAAAATAACAAAAGGGAGTAAACAATGAAACAAACACCACGCCCACATAGCACTGCCCACTGTAGCTGTAGCAGTTATTTCTGTGACAGGTTTCTGTGAAACATAAACATGTTTGTTCCCGGCCCACTGCCGCCACTCGAGTCACCCACGGGAAGATATTTGTGTTGTACACCGCCTCCGCCGCCTGCAGAACACACCCTAGGTAATCCTAGTGCGAGAGTGTAATGTGCGTAATTTATGTTACAATTTAAAAAAAGAAATTGACAAAAAATAGTGAGTCTATTCATTGTGATCCAGTTATTTAAAAGCGAGTAGTGTCCGCGCGGATGACCGGCCGCGGCGCTCGCGAGCTCCCATTATCATTTATTGACCTGCTCTGTCCATCAATCGCGCCAGTTAAAATATTTTTTATTTACGTTCAATCTAACATACGTTGCAGTGATGTTGCAATAATTGCAAAGAAATGACGCGCTTTGAGAAATAAATCCGAGCATTCCTTTGAATGGCCTCAATGCCCGATTACGCCGGGCTCCACGTATAAAAACGACTCATCCTCGGGCTTTCTGCGAGATAAACGCTCGTAAGTGTCCGGATCGTCTCCCTCCGACCGTCTCGAGTAGCAGTTGAACGGTTTCCAATTAACGTTGGGACCGCGTCGTGTTCTCGCCCGCCGCCGCCGCCGCCGCCGCCGCCCGCCGCCCGCCGCGTGACGTGCCCCGTAGTTTGATCTAAAATACTTTGTGATGTGACGACCGCGAGCGCGAGCATGTGACATGGGTTGAGTCACATCGAGCGACTCAATGAATCCCACAGTGAGCGCGCTCCCCACAGCTGTGCTTCTTGAAAATATTGGCATTTGGACAAAATAATTATGACTCGTACCATAGGTGATGATTTAACATAGAAACGTGTACGTCATCGACACAATAATCTTTTCTTGAATCTGAATTCATCGAAATCGTTGTCAATCATTTTTAATGTACGGGAAGTGAAGGTGAGAGAGAATATGCTACTGAGAGAATGTCAATGTTAATGAAAAGTTCAGTAATTAATTATTCTTAGTTCCAACCTTTTGGTAAGTTATCAACGTCGAATATGGACCTGACACAGCGGTAGACTGCTAGCCAAGCCATGGTAGCTACTAGCTAACCAGTCAGAGGATGTCTCTTAGTAAGTAAGTCCTAGGGAGCCAAGATTACAGTCATATTTTAAAATTTCTTCTATCCGACTTCCATGGAAACTAAACGATCTCAAAGATCAAAGCTCGTTTTTAGCGACCGTTCTATTAAGCAATCGGAGAGTTGAACAAGCCTGCCACAAAATACCTTGTAAACTCCTGTTAGTAAACCATAAATGTCAGAGCCCATTGACACGCAGTCGGTTAACGACTCCATCTGCGTTTGTATTATTTCAAGCGGCTCCCGACCTCGTTCGATAGGGACAGTTAGTAATTTATTAACTATTTTTATTCTTTCAGTCTGTAACCGGGTTTACAACCATTTTCCAACACTGCATAATAACCGAAGTCGCCCGACTATAAAATAGATATTAAGCTTGACACAAAAATATTTTAAATCCACGTTGTCATCATCAGAAGCGCCGTGATCACTTTTTACATCTCTGCCGGTCACGAGATTTTTTAAACGTCAGACAACGATATAGTGCCAAAATAAACAATGGTAGTGGAAGGTGACTATAGTATGATTCGAATTAGTATAATAAATAATGCTTGTTGATGGTGACTAGTCATAATATGATGTGCAAGCTTTGCTATTGTTAGATAAAATCTGTCCTAGCTTCGGAAAGGTTAAGGAAAACTTGGAAAGTTCTACTAATAGGAATTGGTTTTGAAGGCTAGAACACGTCTCACATAACTAAAAACTATGAAATGATTCGCACGTTGAATATAAAGGTAATAAATATATTGTAGAAACACCCGTGTATGCAATAGAGTCGGCACCCTGCTGCCTGTAAGTAAGCGCTGAGCTGAACATGGCGGGTGTCCCATGCTGGGCGACCATCGCTGTCCTCTGTATACATTTGGAGTTAGCCTTTGCTTGGCAAGTTTGCTTTGTAAAGCAAACATGGATTATGAATTGTTGTAAAGAACCCTAATAATGTAAATACATTATTCAAATCACAATCCATGTTGGCCTTCTCTTGTTGAATTGTGAATGTTATCGTGCCTTTAGTGACATAAAAGGTACATATTTATTTCATTTCTATTAATATGAAGCAGATAATAACAGCCGTTAGTTTAGTGTCCAACGAGTACGCGTTTATTTTTTTTAAACTTCTTCAATCTTCAAGTTGTTAGTAAATGTAAAGGACCATGTAAACGCTGTGATGGACTGGCGCGAGACCCGCTACCGTGTGGGCAACTGCCAGATTAATAATTATAATATTATGCAGATTAACTTATCACTGACACCTCTCTTATGTATGTTCCAGTAAACTTATGATTTTATGTTACATGCAACGTTTGTTGTTCCTTACGAAATAGAACAAACGATAGACGATGTTGCTCATTTTAATTGACTGTAAAATATGCAATAAAAACTAAAGACAAGATTATACGAGGAGCGAAGAAACTAGTGGGACATCGATTCTCAAAGTTGTTTCTCAAATAACGACAAAAGGAAGCAACTTTCTTACAATTTTATTGTAAGGCAATTTAAACAATACCAACACCTACTTCCGTGGTTTCTTTTCTATAGTGTTTGCCAATTACCTCCAAGTTGTACGGCTGGATTATTGCAGAGAACGTGACAAGACATCAAAGACATCCATTCATCGAATACACAATATCATAAAACCATAAACTTAATAATCTATTACACTTTTATTCCAGATATTATTTACGACGTGTGTCGCCATTTATTGTAAAATGAGCTATGACGTTCGACGCTCATAAAATCAATTAAGTGGGAGTTGGCGTGCAGACCAATTTATCTAAATAATAAACGATCAGATGAGCCCTATGGTAAATAATAACGTTGTCCGGCACACCAGCATCACTGGGTACCTCTACTACATCACACGATATGTCCTTGTACTGTGACGCTTTAGTCGGAGCACGTCAACATTATTAACACGATTCATTCTAGAAGGGAAGCGAAAACTATCAGGTACCTAAGTAAAGAAATCCTTCCACCACATCCCTCCGGTCAATTCAGTAGATGAAAGCATGGAAGAAGTCGTATTGTAGTAGGTAAATATAAAAGCAAATCGTAATATCAATCTCTGATATCAGATTATTATTACTTTACACTATATTTAAAAGAAAGAACTCTCTAAGTGAGTGTCAATTCATTTCCTCCCGACAAACTTTTAAATCGACTTAAATGGAGTCGCCAAAGCGTATAGCAGGCCCTCGGGAGGTTTAATAACTGCTGATACCCGGTGGGCCGCCTGGCCAGTCCGCCGCGTCTGTTTAATTTAACGCGAACATTTGTAACGTTCAATAAAAAATGGGAAACTTAATAATTACAGTAAACATTACAGTACAGTAATTTTCAAGTGTCCCAACAAAAGACTACTCTAGAATCTTTAAATTATTATCGGACTATTTCATCGTGAAGAAAATTAATTAAAATGATGAAAATACCGAGGCCGTTTTCTGTTTTAGTTTTTGTTCTGTTTTTATTTTAATTTTAAAAGAAGCCCAGCCAAAGTTTCTTCGCTTTAGTTACGTAATTAAATTATGGTTAAATGATTCCCTTTCATTTCATTATGTTTGTTATATTAACTGGGATACTTCGTGTGACATACATCGCCGTCGCACCGAAATAGCTAAGTTAAGTTTTCTTTTGTATTCTGTGTCGTGTTTGATTTACTGCACCGTTTATCTTCCGACTTGTAGCCGACATCGGCTGACATGCGGCGAAAGATATTCTCACTAAAAAATAAACAAACGTTATTATCGTTGCGAACGACGGAGACTCATGGCGACTTCTTACCTAGCTCCACTTATTCCGAGCTGCACGGTGACGTGAAAGCAAAGCAAACAGAGATGTTTTTATTATATCTTTCTGCTTAAAGTAGTTTCAGCCCAGTGTTTAAATGTCTTTACTAAATACATACAATGAATACACGTACCTACATCCAGAATTTTTCGTAATATTCTAAGTGTGAAGTCGGCTAACCTAGACCTGCCAAAATGCTAATCAGTGACGTGTTCACCACAGCCATTCTGAAAGCATACTCTAGCTCTGTAATCTGTAATACGATATTTGAAGGTTTTCGAGACCAACTAGTATCTCGCGTCCGCAGGCTTCCATTAGAACAAATATATAGAAAAACATGTTTACCAGAAAAGTTGACGTAGAGTTGTAATGGCTCATATTCACGAAAACAGTTAGTGTGGGAGCTACAGATATAAGTATTTGGAAAAATTATTTGAACGGTTTAAAACTGTGCTGTGGTTACGTAATTAAATAACAGGAAGTATATTATATAAAAATAATAATAATTACAACAAGGGTACCGAATGTTTTTAATAACAAGCTAATGATTCATTAAAACTGATATAAAAGGTATACGCGCGCGCTCTACATATTTTTTGTGTCACCAAGCGAGCATGAGTTTCCATAATACAACAACATTTAATAGTGCTTGCTACCTGTCTGATGTGTAGCGGTCAGCGGGCGCGATTACAGAAGATAGTTTAATTGATCAATTGCCCGTTACATACATAACTTCTGATGGACTTTTGCTAAAGTTACCAAAAATATAAAGCACACAAAAGTAAATAATGAATACATTTTATGTTACAACAATATTTATTCGAACAGTTCCCATTTGTTGTACAGATAGAGCTACTGGGATTTGTCCAATAAAGCCATTAGACAGTCCCACTGGGGATTTTCAGCCAGAAGATATTTAAAAGTAGATAAAACAAATCTTCGCCATCGTAATTTTCTTTGATGGCAGGGAGGTACGCGTACGTATAACTATAGTAAAATTTAAGTTTTTTTTAAGGCATCTGTGCGTTAAAGTAAAAAATGGAAGCTTATCAATACGTATGTATGTTACTATAAAAGCCCGTTTTTTGGTTAATCTTACGTTTTACTTCAATTTGGCATTTTTATTTATTAATTCTTCGGAATTCGAACGTCTGCGAGGTTCCTAGTAACCGACGGTGTAGGTGTAGGTCATGTCATACATTGCTCGTCCGCGATATTTCTGCTCACGCGGTGTCCTACGTGAGCGACAAATACGACGCGACGCTACGCAACACGACGCGATGCTACATGCGACACTAACAACGTCGCGTGTTGTCGCAGGAATAGGACATAGTACAAGTAGGGATAGCGTTGATTTGATCGCGTACGTCAGAATCGCAACGTCGCGTCGCGTCGTATCCGTCGCTCACGTAGGACACCGCCTAGTCGTACCGACGGATAGTTAGTTGATAGAATAACATGCAATGGAATGGTGACCGGTGATTCTGTTTGTCAACGTACGGCGGAGCGGTCGGCGGCCGCGGCCGGGCCCACATTCGATATAATAGACTATCATTAGTTGTTGAACCACAACTAGCAACATGACATGTGGAACGCAATAAAGCAGTTTATTTTGACGAGAATTATTATTGTCGTCATTAATAATTATTACATTTCTGGTCGTTTATCTACTAGACAGGTTTACACGCAATAAAGGGTGTGTACCTAATTATAATATTTGGGCATGAAATAACGAAATATCGTTTTGTTGAAGCGATGGCGTAACTTGACTTTCGAAATGCGTTTGTAAAAACCTACTTCGAAGAAATAAATATTTGAATTTGAATTTGAATTCAGGTATTGACCCATGTGAAATCCGTCGCCTTTATACGAGACTTGTCTGACTCGCTAGTCGCTACCATCCTCCGGTTAGTCTCAGCCATTAAATGGCTCGTCGTATTAAACCTTTAAAGTCAAAACTCAATAATTAATAACTCAATAATTCCCTTCAACTTCATGAAATTTAGAACTAAAAATACACTTAAGGACGTATTTTTTTGCATTAACCGCCGTTTCATACACACAACAGGGGAACCGTTCATGGACGTCTTTTCCCAAGTATCCGTGTCTTTAATATTCCTCAATTGTATAATACCTTTTCTCTGAATAATACCTTACTTTGAATGGGAAAATCACCGATGGGCATAAAGCGGCGGGGACTCAAGAGCCAGTACCTACTCTCTTCCTTTCTTCTCTCTTCCGTCTTGGCCGAAAACATTTTGTAATTGCCTTAAAATTGCTGTAGGTTTTCAAGCAAAAATCTTGTGGACTACGCAATATCTACTACGGATATAAATTGCAAATACTATGTACACAATATAATGTATGTAGAGTAAAAGCAAGTATATAGTTAAAATAAGTATATAGAGTTGGTGGGAGCTATTTGGAGTACGGAGACAACCGAGTATTACGTAGATAGTGTTGCACAGATAAGGAAAATGTAAATTTCCGTCGAGAATATTGAAGTGACTCGGCGGTAACAAATTTAATAAAAGTTTACCAAAACATTTTGTAGGTAAGTATGTACATACATAATATATTGATGCCATGATGGCCATGATGGGTTGAGATGAAATAAACACTACTTATATTTTATAGTATGACCACTTGTGAGAGTCAATAAAATGATAGATTAATTTAATTATTACAAAATTCACGCTTCAAAAATGTTACAGGCAAGTTAAAATAGGTAACTCTCGATAAAATATATCGCAATATCAATAACTTCATACACATGTGCAGACTGCTCCGTCCGTGTGTGTACAACCAGTAACAGAATAAATAAATAAATAGGTAAACAAGAGTGCGCGGGTCGTGGCCCCCGCCCGGGGCCCGCCCGGGGCGCAGGGCCCGGGGGCCACACTTCGATGTGTTTACGTTGCTCGGGGAGCCATATATTCGGTGGAAGTTTGCTCCCGTTCATTAGTGTCGTAAGATTCAGGAGTCCCGCGGCGGCCACTGATCACCGTGTTTACGGCGGCGGCGGTCAAAGGACTTCTATACACTTCAATTAGGTTCGTCACTCCACGAATAGGTCGTGCGCCTGTTTTATGGCTTCTGATTGCAATTATGAACACCGACTTCGATTCGGGGTTGGTGGCTACGATTGTTTCGCATAACAATAGACATAAATCAAATGAATAATTATGGTGAGCCTCAACTGATCCATAAAACATAGGCTGTTTGCCACGCGAACATCGGAATCTCACTGCCTGCCGGTTGATATACCTACCTACATAGATTAGACTCGATATGAACGTTTCACATTCTTTCATACTCACCCGGAATGCCCGATTTACGCCCGAACTTATGCCCGAGATTCGAAACTCGTTTTTCATGTTTGCAATACAAACATGTTTTGCAAAGGAATATCTCCCGTCAGGGAAGATAACATGCCTGGGGGCGGCTGAGGCACCAACCGTCACTGTCAGGGTTTCTGTCATACGATATGTGAGCGGTGTATAAATCTTCCATAGCGTGATTCAGGATTCTTTTATGTGACCGTGTGACGTGTGTGCGGTGTCGCCACATCACCCCCTGCTGCTGCGATGCCGATGTTGCAGCCCGTGCTCCTCGATGTCAGCCGCTGATGGGATGGGACTGGAGTGAAGTGCACTCGAGCCGACTAGGCAGTGCAGTGTACCCGTAACGGGATTAGGAAGTGCCATCACCAAACGCTGCGTTAAACCCGGCGAACTGGGCTGAGTGTGAGCAGAGAGGTGAAATGAACCCTGGATCGTCGCCTGAATCTGACCTTGAATATTTTTTAAACCTACCCAATGTTAAATCATTGTCATACTTTACTACCGCTTTTCTAACGAATGAACTAGGAGTATCCATCACTGGTGAGATTACGGCCAAGTAGGAAGGAGGGAAATGTGAAGTAAAAGTAATAAAGAAGGCTTCTAACGAGACAAATCGTTTGGCGACTGACTCAAGCGAGTAGGGCTAACTAGCTTGGCTTCATAAAAAAATAATTATACCAGTGACAATATAAATAATAATACACATGCCGAAACAATAGATCGTGGACCCTCTGATACCGTCTACTCTGTGGCTCACAAACGACCATCCAGGGCAGAACAGTTGATTCGTGAAAACATTTTTCGTTCCGCTTCATCAGCGCAGTTTGGGCGCTCGTAAATAAACGAGGTCGCCGGAGACGACTCGTTGACCGCACTAGTGCTCCACGCTCGACCCGTTCCTCGAGCGATACATCTTATCGTACCTTCGTGCGGACGCCGCCGCGCCGCGCCGAGTGTGTCCTTAGTGAAAAATCTCGGAGACACGGATGAGTTGTGTTCTTTCCTTAGCAACATTTCTCTAGGGTGACGGTTGCTCGGTATAGCGCTCGGTTCCATTTGATTATTTTTTTAACCCCCGACGCAAAACGAGGACTCTTATAAGTTGACTTTTCTGTCTGTGTGTATCTGAGTTTTTTTTTCATTCCAATGCCAGTTTCCTTGCTATGTTTGGTAGAAATCGGTCCAGCATTATTTTAAAGAAAATCTGCAGTTTTCTCACTTTTCTCAAACGATGTAAGGCATTTTTGGCATAAAAATCATCCGTTGTCAGAGCCATGTTGATATTGTGCAAGGAACAATATTATAATAGTCCATTTGATGGAGGAAGCTAATTGCCATTAATTAAATCGTAATATGATTTTATTATAGTTCACGCGCAGTTTACTAAATGGAGCTGTTCAAAACGTTGGGGAGTTTTAAAATGTTCAATTAACAGTTATTGGCAATAACAGGTAGGTTTCAACGAGCTTATTGAGTATACCACTCCTAATTACATGTGTGCGTGTGTGTGTGTATGGTGGGTAGTGGGTAACACTAGTACCTACTATGCATTTTTAAAAACTTAGGGTATAAGTATATTTTTAAATATAAGTATCTCCTGAGGCCAATATTTACCATATTATAGTATAACGAAATAAATATAGTGATATTAATTAATTAGTGATAGAAATACTATAGTACTTGTGTAAACGCAATATATTTACAACATAGTTTTAGGAGTCAAGTCCCGGACAACAGCGCTTTTGAAACATCGTAAAAACAAAAGTTAGTATTTACGAGTATAAAAATATACTTTCGTCATCCGCTTTCAAAGTTTTGAGAAGTTATTATTCAGGTTGAGTAACAGATTCGGTTCGGCCCCAGTCACAATATTCAACGCCGCTCGGGCTTAAGAGTACTTATAAAATGATGTTCAAACAATTATGGTCCCAACATTTTCCGGCTGACGAGCTGACAGGCCCGAGGACGGATTCGTCATTTTAACAGTACTCGTAGAAGACGCGGAGACTGGGCAGTTGGAGACAAAAACCGGCCAAGTGCGAGTCGGACTCGCGCATGAAGGGTTCCGTACCATTATGTATAAAACGCCAAAAAAATCTGGTCTATTGTATAGCCGCCCACTTAAATATTTATTTTATTCTGTTTTTTAGTATTTGTTGTTGTAGCGGCCACAGAAATAGTATCATCTGTGAAAATTTCAAGTGTGTAACTATATTACGGTTCATGAGATACAGCCTGGTGACAGACGGACGGACGGACGGACGGACAGCGAAGTCTCAGTAATAGGGTCCCGTTTTACCCTTTGGGTACGGAACACTAAAAACCGAGAGACGGGCAGCACGGACCATCACAGTTTATCACGACTCGAGAAACACGGTTTATGATTATGAAATTATATACTCCACATAATTGAATTCCAAATTATGGTGTTACTAGAGAACCGCCCGCGCTTCGCTTCGGGACCCGTAGGTAACAGCCGCGTAGGTCCCGCTCCCGTAGGAATTTAGGCTAAAAAGTAGCCTACTACTCGCTCTCTTCACTCCACCCTGTCTGAGGTGTGTGGAGCCCTCGGTTAGGCCCTAAGGCCCTTGGTTGTCCATCTGTGGTTAACCAATAGGTCAAGTCCGGTGAGTGGTGGCCTTTTTACAGGCCACAGAGTCTTAAACGGGATGGGGTTCATCTTCGCGCCGCCCAGGCGATCGAGCCCCTACCGGGTGAATCCCGCTGGTGGGAAGCCCAGCAGGAGCCGATCAGCGTCCCAAAGGCCCAGCGTCTTCCCGACATTCACCGACAGTCTCCACGCGGCGAGCCATTCGGGGAGGGCATCAAGCGCACGTTGCATCTTGACAATGGCGTGGGTTCTATTCAGCGACGTGGTGATGTACGCCACGTCATCGGCATACAGGGCAAGCGACGCCCCCCCTGTCGCCGGGATGTCGTCGGTCTAGCAGGCGTAGCAGACCGGGGACAGGCAACTCCCTTGCGGGACGCCGGCTGCGATCGGACGCTCGGTGGATTCGGCGTCTTCAACCACTACTCTGAAGCTTCTATTTTCGAGGAAACTGGAGATCATCTTAACGGCACTCCGGGGCGCCGACGGCTGCGAGATCTTGTAGAGAAAGCCGTCGTGCCAAACACGGTCGAACGCCTTTTCCATGTCGAGGAATACTGCACACACGCGTTCTCTCTTATTCAGAGCCGCGGTAACGGTGTGCAACACCCTCGACAGTGTAGACGTGCTGTTCAGCGGCATCAAAAAGTAGCCTTCCAATTCTGTTGGCAGCTAGGCTATTCCACCCCGGATGCTTGCAGTTCCAGTCGCCCGCGCCCACCACCGGTGTCGGCGAGTCCAGCAACTTGCGGACATCAGCCAACAGGATAGTGCCAGCGGGCGGGCGGTACACTGAATACTGCCGGAGCGGGGAGTTCTCGAGGCAGAGCTAAAGTAGCCTATTACATTTGCCTATGACTTAAGTAAATTACATGTAGTATTTGATAGCGTAATTCAGAACTTGCAAATGAATTTTATTAACGCCATCTGTTAACAACTCCGAAAATAAATGTCTAGCAACTAACAAAACATCGATCTTCCCATGGGAATGGGATGTTTTTCCGCGGTAAAAAGTAGCCTACGTCACTCTCCACCCTCCTAACTATCCCCACACACATAAACCTTACCATATAATAGCTTTGTTGCGACGTGAAAGCGTCACAAACAAACAAACAAACAAACAAACAAACAAACAAACACACTTTCACATTTATAATATTAGTAAGGATACAAAATATGTTTGTAAATATTACAAGTTTTGTTGGGTGTGCCAGACACACATTTCTGAACAGTTAAGGTAATAAATTACCTTACGAATAACGACAGTTAATTATAAACAAAAATGATCACACTGCACAAACGAGTAAGTTATAATCATAAACTGCGGTGAAAATGGACTAGCTAGCGCATCAATAGAATGCAAGCATCAATATAGTGGAAATGGAAACATCAATATTCTCGAAAAGACTTTATCTTTGACGTTAACCATGCGATCAGAATTCTGTGTGCTATGCGCGTGCAATGGTTGAGGGAATATAAAATACACTATTTTGTAACCGACTAGCGACTTCTAAAATGGAAATTATCAATTTGATGTGTAGGTATGTATGTAATATTGTCAGAATGCAGTGTTTGGATACGGTAGTCTATATAAAAAATAATAAATAATCTATATGTCGGAGACGGAAATAAAATTAGATTAAAATCAAACTAAATAAATCATTAAACTTTGAATAAAACGTAAATCCGGAAACTGTAATTTAAATGGCAACTCTGTGCGAATTGTAAACGTCACTCGATGGGATATCGGAGAGGGGGAACCCAACAGAGGGCACCTGTGTAGTCGACTACGAACAGCGGGGACTTCTCGGGCAGACGTCGAGCTGAACGGTCGCATTAAGTTAACTAGTGTACTTTGTAATAAAATCCTATACTGCGTTGTACCTATGCCCGACGGCATAATGTTTCTCTAAGTGTATTTCCGTTGTGCCACGTTTTAATTTAATCTAAAGGCTTTAATCAAATTAAGTTAAACTTAATTTAAATCACTGAAACTGATTGAACTGAAACTGAAACCTAATTTAAATCATGAAGAAAAGTATTGAACGCCCACTGTGTTTTATTTTTTTCACCTTACAACCTGATGATCGGAGCATTATACCACCATCCTGACTAGTGTCTCCGATATATATAAATAACAAACAGCTTCTAAACACGTGTGCCAAATTTCATAAGTGTATGTTTGTATAATTATTTGTAGGTATGTTTGTCCACGAATTTCTCTTAAAATAAAAAACATATCGAGATGATTATTTTTAATTTAGGGTATACTTCAACTTAGGGAACAGTACTTACAAGTAGGTATCATGGCTTCAGTAGTTTCAGAGATATGGGGTATTAAGAAGTGGTCCCACATTAATTTGAGCAACATCTGACGAGTAATGATTTTTGTGAGTTATCGATATTATCGATGTTGAAGTCGGTTATTTTTTCGTAGAAAGATTTTTACCATACTATTTTTTTTACTTCCATCACAATTTGTTATGACTGTCCTCAATCAACTTTTCTCAGTAGCTGTACCTATTCGCAGTCACTAACATAAGTTCGTTATCTGAACGACTAGCGACTGCCACGAATAAATTGACTCCTCATTACGTCCAGCCAGCGCTCGCTCCCGCTCCCGCTCCCGCGCCCGCGCCCGCGCCCGCGCCCGCGCCCGCGCCCGCGCCGCTTATGTCCACGTCCTCGCCGCGCGCTTGTTACCGACACGGTGGAATAATTCAGCGGTTCACTTTCCCAAATCCAACCTGTTATCAAAATGAATAGGAGCAAAGAGACACTGATTCGACTTTATTTCAAAATTGGATTATTTTGTCCCTCGTTGTAGAAACGCAATTCCCCTTCTTATTAAGCCCGGCCCGAAGGATAAACTTCTATTCCGGGTACTCACGAGACTAAATTATTTTCTTCACGACTTGAGAACGTAATATTGTACATCGACATGATTAGGCAGCGACAGTTTTATTGAAAACCAAGGACCACATTGATTTTGTACCTAATATGTGGTCACTGCCATTCGTTTGCCGCACGACTGGTTAGAAAATCCTGCTGCTCTTTAAAATAATAGTTTTAGATAGCCTAGTAGATCTAAAGCTTCGTAGACATCCTAATGACCTTAAATTCGAGAGCCCTCACGTCACTGTCACTATCAGGGTTCGGCAGTGGCGGGTCGGGTGAAGTTTATTACCATATCATATAAATTTAATATGTTTCAGCAACCGCTACACATTGACGGAGATGAATTATATATTGTGTATAGTATCATTGTATAGGCGTCGAACACACTACCCACGTGAGATCGATCTGTCATTCATAGTCGTCGGTGGAAAAAAATTGTATGCGTGGGCGTCGAGCGGGCAGCGGGCGGCCTACACCGCTACAGCAATATTGGCGGGTTGAGTGCGGCCGCGAAGACCGCTCGTCGGCGGCTATCAGGACACGCAAAATAATATACCTAATCAAAATAAACTTGATAACGTACACCTATACTGAATAGTCACGATGTCATCAACATAATATTATTGTATTCTAGTGCGTACTCTACTGCGTCGGCTTGTGACGATTCTTAGTGATCCACTAAGGTAAGCAAGCAGTAGAGTGATCCTTAACTGGCTGCCCTATACAGCCCGGTAGCGTAGGGTCCTGGCCTCTGTCGCCTCTGACGACATATTTGGATGCTGGCATGGACTTGGGCATGGAGGTAAGCCGGTATGGACAGAAGAAGAAACCCTAAAAAAAATCTCCGTAGAAAATCCAATTTTCGAACCTTGGATCAGAAAGGATGCTACTCTTGCCCTCCTGACTGCGTGCGCCCGTGGGCTTTGGATTAGTATTCTAGGTCGCATTTAAACGACCACCATTAACATATTATGGACAGAAAATTTGTATTAATATGCATGATAGAGTGTCGCACCGTATCCGATAATGCATATCGGAAATACCTCTATTTCAACATTAAATCGATGTACATATCTCTACCCAGTGTAAGGATTAACGGAAACAACAACTAGTGGAGCGGAAGCGATCGTCTAATAGAACAATGGGTCGCGAGTCGCGAGCGCGCCGGACCAACCGCAATATATTGTCGCGATGATTGAATTTACGAGCGATACTCCGGGTGCAAGGAGCTCTATCTGTCTACGACTAAGCCAATTACCTCTTCTTACTCTTGACGCCCCAGTTTCCTCTTGACCATCGTCCTTTTATTAGCCGTAAATTGTATAATTTTCGTTTCATTTGTCATCTATTTTTGTAAAATGCTTAGCTTATCTAAATAAATGGTACCGGTGGCGGTAAGTGGTGACAAGTTACCATCTCCCAATGAGGTCACTTAACCTAATGTAGTCGCTTTTAGAAGGAGTATGATAGGATAGTTAATGAGGCGTGTAAAGAACGCTACGACCTTGCATGACCTACACACCATAAGTCAGTTAAACTCGTTTCAGGTGACATGACGCTGAAAGAAAACCACATAAAATGATTGGTCTAGCGCATTCGTGCCTCTTGTTCTGCATAACCGCACCAACTCAAACTAAGTTGTAGTATTACAGATTAGATGTTAATCTACTTTGCAACAATCCGCGAGCAAACTCGTATGTATGATGGTGTATACTTTCATGCAAGTAGCACCTCCCTCCCTCCCACATAGGAACATGCAACGAACAAAGAATGTATACACCAACATACACACCACCACCAACACGTGTTTCGCCCCAAAACAGGGCATCATCAGGGTAAGTAGACTCTACGACGGTCGGTCACAAAGTGAGGCTCTGGCCCGAGCGGTCGTCTTTTATACCCTTCCAACCCGCCCTTATCTGTCGTATGACCTAATTAAGTTGACCTCACGCAAAAACATTTTGTAAATTTGAAAGCTGTGGAAAATACTGCCGAATATTGCATATCCACTTTTATTGCTACTCACCATTGTACTGGAATGTATATTCAATCATATGTTATTGTAATGTCATCGGCTGGACGCGTCGAATCTAGGCTCGACAAATGATGGTGGAACGTTTCATTGTAAGTAAAGGGACAATAACAGGACGCCATCCATCACGTTTCTGCGCCGCGCCGCAATGCCGCAGCGGCCCGGCCGCGCGGCGTTGCGGCGCGATCGCATTTAAGAGTTATTCCGGCGATACACTCGTCGGTCGCACTCACTAGCAGTACAACTCGTGTATCGCAAACGCGATTATGATGTATGTTGTAAAGGACTTTGAAAGGATTCGGATTTTATATGTTTATTGAATTGAATTCTGGAATATACTATATAAGAATATATAAGAAATATATAAGAATATACTTGAATTATCTGAAAGAAGCTACACCGACTGACGGTCCCAATGTAAGATAAACAGGGGGAGCCTAAGAGAAGCTGACGGGCCGTCAGCGCGGTCTCGGTGATTGATCCACTCGGTTTGCCGGTGCTCAGTAGATATATTAGTTGTACGGTCAAACATGAACTGAACAGGATCTGTGCATGGAGTACGGAGGTTTAACCCACAGTAATTGAGTACTTTTTGTGAGCTGGAGATAAGGCCGAGCACCGTAACCTGGGCAGTAAAGTTTACAACTTCGTCGCTCACGGCTCGCGGCTCGCCCGGCTGTTATTATGGCATTAGAATATTACAGCGGGCCTGGAACCAGACGGCGCGCCTCATCGCCGGGACTCGGTGAATGGTTCATTTTATTATGGGAGTGAAATATAAAACGGATCTTTGGAATAATGAAATAACTACCGGTATATTTTTCCTTCCGCTATAACATTTCCTTTAAGACTTAATAGCATGCCCTTAAACTAGTTAAAACGTCCAAACAAATGGTACATTTAAGTCCGTTTATAGTAGAACATAATTATTATTAATTATGAGAGATTATGCAAGACCAGAGCGTTTGTTGTGAAGGCACAAAAAGGTAAGCATGTGACGAAACTAACTCGCTGCGCTGTGTCATAAGTATGTCATAAGTATGCTCAGGTCAGTTGACCTATTCACATTTGACTCATTACGATTTTCTTCTTTCTGTCAGCTTCAAACTCGGTTTCTAGGTATAGTTAAAGGTACTTTTGTATTTAGCTTAGATACTTTTTAAAGCTCCCTCATGTACCGTCTCCGTCGATTGCAAATTAGTTTTACCTTATAGAGATTATTTATGAATATTAGTGATTAGTTCGGTCGTAGTGACATACATGACTAAACATAAGAGTGTGGACGTCCGGCACCGAGTACCGAGCACGTGCGCGTGCGCAGGACCACGCGGCACAGCAGAGGTCCGGGGCTCTGCCCCCGCCGTATCAGCGAGGCCGGACGCCCACGCCCGCGCCCACCAGTCCCAAGTTCAATGTCGCCTGACGTAGGTACATCTATTTTTCAGTGATCAACACTTTGACACACCTAAAAATAGCGTCTACTAAAGTCGCTACTTCTGTTCATATGTCACGTAGTACATTTTGTTACAATCTAAAATTAGACCATTTCTCTTCGATCATTTGTTGTGTGTCGTCCATCAAGGTTCGGACGGACAACAGATCACTCGGTCCAATAAGCCCGAGCGCCCACGCTCGAGAATCTT
The DNA here is from genome assembly GCA_905404135.1 of Hesperia comma. Classification (NCBI taxonomy): domain Eukaryota; kingdom Metazoa; phylum Arthropoda; class Insecta; order Lepidoptera; family Hesperiidae; genus Hesperia; species Hesperia comma. The sequence goes on along the minus strand of FR990017.1, from coordinate 21,823,016 downwards.
ATTCAAAGTAATAAATATTCCACCTGGGGACGTCCCGTGTCCGAGCCTAATGCCCAGTCACGTGTCGTGTAGATTTAGTTGTGCGATGGTGTAAAAATTACAAACAACACTATAACGTGATCAATATGATTGTCGTAGTTAACCGAGGACGAGTAAGTATTTATAAAGTAACGTTATTTACGGCCACTACGGCCAGCTCTCTTGCTGTGGCATCGCGGCATTGAATCGTCAACATTCAGCACTGAACTTCTTTTCTTTAAAAAAAAACGCGCGGTGCGGCCGCTCCTCGCGCGCTCACACCGACAGCAGTTCACTTCGACCCTGCAAATTCCATGTGAAATCCCCTATATTTTTTTTTCAGTTTGAATAACAAGATCGTATATCCCGATCGTATACCCCGCTATCATAAGTTGAACGAATCAGTTGACTCCAGCGCGGAAAGCTCACATATATCTCGCTGATGCAGCACGAGGAAAACGAATAAAACGCATTCCTCGTGTTATTTTTTGCGCAAAATGTGAATGCTCTAACATTTTTGACTATTCTCGCGGTTCACGAAATTATCTAATATGACTATGAGCTTATTCACATTGAATCAGGCAATTCGAATAAACTTTTGAATACGTAAATTATATTGAAGTCAGGTACTTGAAGTATATTATTGTTTCTAAATTGGGATAATTGGACGAGGACTGTACGGGATAAAGACACAATTATTAAACGATACCCCGTCCCGGACGGCGGTTGGATGTCAACCGTGACCGCTCTCTCAATCGGCCGTGAACAAGGGTATCTATGACAAGATGGAACATCAAATAGTCGACCCAACCGGAACTGTCGTTTCAGCAAAATATACAAATTAAGTTTACGCAGAATGCCCCTGTTTGCGTTTGCCAGCGAACATAAAACAATATCTGTTACACGCAACGTAGCCGTGATATTCTATGAGCCGCCGCTCACGCGGTCTCAAATCTTGGCGACAAAATAAGCAACTGTACTTACGGCTTCATGTTTTACTGCCTGCTGCCGGCGCGACCGCGTCGTTACTACGTCGGTATAATATGTCCCGTGTCACAAAGTAAACGTAGGTTACAAATAAAGTACGATAAACGAATCGTCACAAAATAACATTGAATTTTATTGCATGTTCGTGGAATAATGTCCACAGCCGAAGTGATTCTCGGCTACGGCACTGGATTGCTCCGAACGGCGAGAATAGCGAAAAATGTTACAGCAAACTCAACGTATTGAAATAAATAAACAAAAAAATAACAGGCTCGTTCAATATCATAGAACAGCGAGCTCTGGCATGGATAAAGAGACGAGACCTATATTTTAGATATTGTGCCTTCAAAAATCTGAATGTTAATCGCGCGAAAACCAGTGAACAAATAAAATGGAAACTTGGCATGTTTATAACTCGGCGAGTCCCGCACGAGCCCCGCATTCCTGAACGTAGTAATCCATTTTGTTACATTGATACTAAACGTGATATATGAACGTAAACATTTCCTTAAATACGAGTATTTGTAACACAATCTGATTCCCACGGGCTGCGGGATGAAAGTTAGACTTGAAGTTGTTCTACGAGTTGAGATATGTATTTGTGTTATTGCAATAAATAACTAAGTTCTTACAGCGCCTGCTAGTCCCAGGGCCCATTCGAGTGTTGTTCTGTGTGGGCACAGCTGTCAGGGGCGGCAGGAAATTCTGGTGCGGGTAAGAGTATGGTCAGTCAGATTAGCCAATATAGTTGATCAGTTTGCCAGTAAGTAGGAGGGCTGGAGCAGGGACTGACAGCGATAGTTACTCCCGTCAGTCACTTAGGCAGTAGGAAATAGGGCACTTAGTAATTTTTTGTAAAAGTCTTTTTGTAATTCGGTCACCGAACTCTTCAGGACTGAGATGGTCGCAATGGTATTTCATGGTAGGTAATCGGTAGGAATCTAATAAATTAACTGTAGGTCTAGGGATAAACTTAAACCTACGGATGTCGTTTTCTATATTCATAAAAATACTGAACGGTGTCGCAGTACTTTTCATCAGATATTAAAATACATAATGTAGTTAAGAACAGTTTAATTTGCGAGCAGAAAGCACGACAATGGGCCAATGAAACGCCCGAGTGTGCTCTCGTGCTGAAAACGAAATGTGAATGAAACACATTTTTCGAGAGTTGCATTGTATTTACTTAAAATTCCGCACACAACCGAGCACTTACCGCGGAACACAATGAAACCGTCAGAAAATTCATCCAAACATTATAATTCCTTCACTCCAGTATTGTAATACCTGCACCTGCCTGCACCGAACGCTCTTATCTTCGCGTTAGGAATCCTATTTTTAGGACATTTAAAAACTTGATTAGTATCTTTATGCCTAAATAGTGCGTTAATTTTTTGTTAAACATTTATTGTAACAACGCCATTTTGTATTGTCATAAAAATTACAGAAATAGTTTGAAGAAACTAAAAAAAACGCTTTTAGGGCCCAAGTGAACCTTGAATGCAAAACATTTAATTTAGGCATTGTGCTGTTAACCTTTGAACAATGCATCTGGTCATGATTTTCTAACTTTGCATATGTAGGTACCTATCTGACCACTGTAAAAATTTTCAAGTAAATTAGAATTCTTGAAATTTTTAAAAATTTGCCTAAAAAAATATATTACATACATACATACAGCTTGTTAGAAAAGCCAACCTAACAGAATGTTCCTTGGATTTGGGTTATGTCGTACCTACATTATTATTCCTTTACGGGGCTTTGCCTTCGAGCCCCACGGCCCCTCGCTATTTCGACTTTAATTATAATAAAACATCAAATTCTGTGTCAAGAACATAATATAAGAATACAATTCACACGGAGACACACGATAACAACAAAAGATAGAAGAATGAAGTTAGTCAGTGACCAAATTCTTAACGATTTCAGGTCAATGAACACTCATATTATATCGTCTTTCGAAACTCATTTAATGATACAAACTAAGATTTTCGAAATATTCGGACTTAAAGATAATAGGTATACTTAGTTATCTAGCAAATCTGCCTTGGATTCAATTTATTCGGAACTTTATTTTATCCTTGAATTGTCGCAAAGGTCCAATTTATTTGATTATTATCCTGCGGCAGATATAAAACTAAGCCAGACAATGCGCTTCCACAAAATTACTTCCAAAAGAGATAAAAGTGAAATCACGGTCAATGTGAATAGGATCACCGATGCTCACAAATACTGTCTAGTGCGGTAGCGGATCGGTAGCGGCTCGGTAACGTATCGGTAGCGGCTCGGGCGCAGCGCCGGGTGTCTTTTGTGTTTGTTCAATGGCCTCTCAATCAGTATCCAATAGAATCATTGAATGGAGCTGACGTCGCTCTGATTAAATATAGCACTTCAGATTCAAAGCAGGTGTATAATGAAGTCCTCAAGTCACAAATATTAATCCATTCAAGCATTGTAATCGTTGTTTAGTAATCTCAACACAATAAACTGTATAATAATTTAATAATACAGTGTTTGTCGACTGATTCATTTCAATAGAGCTATTGCGGCGTGTAATTTCAACATTGAGTGCGTTCTTTTTATGGTTTATGCTCCTAATATAGATGAATTTGATACTTTCCAGCGAAACAAAAATGAAGGATTTATAAATTTAATGATATAATATGTATAAAAATAACCTTCAAACTATTCCTGTAATTTAATACAGACTTAATACATCTAAGTGCCTTATTTTAATTCCCATGGGATGAAAACAAAGAGGGTTAAAAATTTAATTATTTTTGCAGCAAGTTACAAATCGACGATAGTGCAGCATGCGATTACTAGTTTGACACAGATTATTGAGTGTATGTAGACAGTGAATAGAAGTGATCTACATTATTATGGTCGACGCGGCGACGACACTTGACACGGGTAGCGGAGATTCACGTGACATTTGCGCGGTGAAGCCCAGACATCCCGCCGCATGCTGATACAATAACTACTCGATGGAAACTTATAAGAGTTGAAATTGATTTAGATATAAACAATATGAACAAACACAGAGCTAACGATGTAATTAATCCAGGTATATAATCTATACGCTCTAACGAACCTCGTTATTCATTGGTAATGCATAGAATTACATCATACAAGCAGAATGCTCTCGACGTATGAAAGGCTTCTCAAACCGTGACTTAGCAATTCGAGTCCCGGTCCTTACAGCGGGCAGCGATCTCTCGCGAAAACAAACCAACGGCAACGTAACGTATTGTCGTACAAGGATCTTTTGGCGTATAGGTGACAGAGACAGCGCCTTACAGGTAAAGCAAACTGTAATGTGCTGTCTCCGTCACCCACGCGCCAAAAGATGCTTGTAGGACTTTACGTAACCGAGCCGCGTGCGGAGTGACGTTTCATATACAGTAATTACTCTACCGACAACTATATTCGATCAAATAAGTACTTAGTACCATTCCTACCGTGTAATAATTGTTTTAAGAACAATTTGTGTTCCGGATAGGAAGGTGTGGAGCCGGTTACACTTTTTTAGAGGCGACCATCTCAGTCCTCAGGGGTAGCAACGCATCTGTGACCGAATTAGAGCGAGACTCATTGAGTCTAGTTCTGGGTCGGCCACAGTTGTCATGGGCGGCAGCGGAAGGTGGCGCTGCATGCTCGTTTGCTATCTTAATTTCATAAAAGAAAAATAAGTATAAGGTCTGTGCACATCACACATTAAGTGGCAACTCCGATTCCACTGTAATTCAGTTCGTAAAATAGTATTGTTGTTGTACTCTCTGCGGTTAAATTGTTCGTAAGGTCTGAGTTTGCCTAAGATGTAAACCGCGCGACGCCACAATCTCTCATGAATCAGTTCCTTCAAGTACCTATAGTCCGTTTTTTTTCGCTACGGACTAAATTGACATTAGCTCTGCTGTGTTGCCACTTTTTTGCGAATCATTAATAGTGATGTGGCTCTACCGTAACTTTACGTAATTTACACTCTAGTATCGTTGTTCGGTAATAATAAAAAATGTGTCTTTAAAATAATATGATCGACAGGCATAACTATATAATGTACCTTAACCTTGTTACTGCGTATTCTTCAAAAACAAGTCAATAATTGTCCTATTTACTTAGTGTAATACGTAGTTAAAATTAATAAATATATTTTTTATCTGTGATACTCCATACTTACCATGATTTTTTAAAGATTCGTCTATTATCAAATAAAAATGAAATTATCTGATAAAAGTAAAAAGTTACGATTCATAAAACCGGTATCGTAGTACAACACTACTATTAAATAGCTGCTATCATTATTTCGAAAATTGACATTTGCATGTGTCAATTTAGTCCGTAGCGAAAAAAAACGGACTATAAATTTAATGTTGAACACGACATTAAGTTCATATTTGAATGCTTTCCTAGAAGTTGAAGCAGAGCAGAATTGGAGTGGAATAAATGTACTGTGAGCACACCTTTAGGTAACATGTTGTATAAACACTACTAACTTTGAAAGTGCTCTGTCAGCGTATGGCGCATGTAATTAATTAACTAGATACAACTATAAATGGGTTTCACGTTCGTAAATTAGGCAACATACCACATTTCTCTCTTTATTTAAACATCTGTCAACCCAGGCATGCCTAAATATTTCTTCATAGATCCAATTCAGAAGTTTCTGAGCTATTCAGCAATAACCTAATGGTGCAGCCCCAGCCCACTCATATGAACGCAGCGGCGCCTACCACGCCTCACATCTGTGCCACGTGAGGTCAAGGGCCACGCATTTGCAGTCTCTTTTTTTTATAGCCTGAAGCGCTGACGAAAAAGCGGACGAGCCACCTGATGGTAAGTGGTCATCGTCGCCTATGGACATAAGCAACACCAGGGGAGTCACCAGTGCAATGCCGGCCCTGAAGGAGAGCTCTTTTTACACCTTTCTTGATGAACCCCATGTCAAAGCGCTCCGGGAATACCTCAGGAGGAAGCTCATTCCACAGCTTGCAAGTTCGCGGCAAAAATGACCGTGACTGTCCCGTTGGGACGGTGATTGCCACCGACTGGTGACGGACCGGTTCGTTCCACCCTTACCCACTGGAAGATAGTACCGGTAGTTTCACTGAAGAAGACCACAACCTTCCCAGACCATTTCCCCACGACTAAACAAACAATATACGTACCTATAGAAATCTGATATACCTACAGAAAGCATTATAATGAGGTAGTATTATGTATAACACTAACTTTTTGTAAGCGCGAGTGGTAATGAGGCGCCCGAGGATCCGTTAAGCCCGTAATGCCTTCTTTTGTGCGGCCGTACCTTTGTGGGCCTGTCCTGCCCTGACATTGATTTAAGGTCTAACAGATTAACTTAGAGATAAGGCGTATTTTTCATCCATTCACTTTATATTCAGAGCAAAATTAAAAAGGACCTCACGATACCTCTTAAATTGTTTAATTGAATAAAACTGTGTTCCCCATGGTATTGGTTTTTGGTATTTACAACAATGAAGTAAATTCAAAATTAATTAACATTGTTTTGTAAAATATCGGAAATATAGCAATCGCGGGAACTTAATATCGACGTAATATAATTAATACAGGTGTTCAGTTCTGCTCTGCTCCGAAATGACCTACATATGTTATACATATCTATAACATGATCTATAATAATAAATAGAATGAACTGATGGAAGAATAAAATTCGGAGTATAAAGGCTTGCATAGCCGCATATTAAGTATTATTAAATTTTGTGAGTATTCTATTATTTTTATGTTATACACCGATATTCCACAAAGATAAGGTATGATGTTCACGGTAAAATTGCGATGGCGGAGCAAAACTCCTGGCCCTTTAAAAAATTTCTTACAAAATAACATGCTGTACCTAATAGTTTCCAAATTGAAACAATGCAAGTAGAGTCACCGCGCCGTAACCCGTACCGCCCGAACCGTAGCCGTAAGCAAGTAGGTATGAAGGATGATTTATGTGAAAAGCTCATCAATCTCTACCGACAGCGTAATGTATGAGGAGCGGATACCGTGATTAATGGACGCAAGCGTTTTGTATATTTAAGAAAGACACAGAAACGTCGCGCCGGGGGTAGCGTCGACCCCATCTGGAGAGCGCGCAAATACTTCAATGGTGACGAGGAAAATGAGTTCGGACAATCCGGAGCTTTCTTTTCCACAGCGATCAATTAACGGAGGGTCATCCAGACACGTGTGGTTGACGAGGGTCGAATAGGACCGTTCGTCGATGGCAGTAGCGGTAACATTAACTACAAGGAAGAGATGAGTGTATTAAAAAGAAAAGGATAATCACCGTTCCATGACTCAGATTCCATGAAGTTGTCGAAGATCTAGCCCGTGAAACTATCCCAACGTTATTTCGTGTCGCTAACACGTGACCAACCCAAATTACGATGATTTTATCATCCTGTGACGATATATCCGTGCGAACCAATCATAATCTTAAACCGCGAACTGACATATTTTTGTCAAATATATCAGTGGTCAAAGTCAATTATCTAACGCGGACGCGGCCGTCGGAAGTGTGCGCCCGCCCCCGCCGCCCGCGACCGCACTCACGGCCACCAAATGTCATGTTACAAATTAATTAACATTGGTTCATTTGTCACATTTCAGTATCAAAGTTCAGTTTTAAAAGGTGAGGAAGATGAAAATAAGAATAGAAATAGTCAGTAATAATGCCCATTACACGTCTCTCAAGCACAAGGTACTTACGCACTTTTTAGGGTTGGTATCTTTCACTTCAGATGAATCGTGTAAAACTAAAAACAACCTCAAGCTATTAAAGTTTCGCTGTCTGCCAACTTCCTCCTTGCATAAATCTTGAACTACTTGTTACAAAGGATTGCTTTGGGCCACTTATCTCACACCATATACACACATCAAAAGTGTCTAGGGATCAACATATATTTTTGCAATAACTTTTCTCCTGATTGATATTAATTAAAATTTTCTTTAAGGATTCATCAAATAAAGTGTTTTCGTTTGTCACAGTAACGATAAACCAAGTCACCTTTGCATTAATAAAGAAATTTGCCATTTTCCTAATAAAGGGATTTTGACATTTGAACCACTAACATTAAAGTTCGAAAAAAAGACTGAAATAACAGTTTTCTTTAAAATTTTATTGGGTAACTTAAACAATTAATAATCCGTGTTTTTACCGCGAACACTAACAACACAAGAACATCGGTTTGGCATACTCAAAATGAGTTCATCCAAATCACGCTGTGGAATGGCCGCCCATGTTCGTTGCAACAACAAAAAAAGGTCTTCTTGCCACTGGATACCCTCCATATTCGGCAGAGCTCTTCTCTGTAGCATATCCCATGCATGCTCAATCGGGTTCAAGTCTGGCGACTGAGCAGGCCAGGGCAGGACATTGATGTTAGCTGCGGCGAGAGTCTGTCTTACAACTCTTGCGGTGTGCGGTCGTGCATTATCATGCATTAACTGAAATAAGGGACCGATTTGCACTTGTAGAGGAACGATGACGTCTGATACAATCGTCTCAGCATAAATTTGAGCGTTGAGGTTGCCTCTGATCCAAATCAACTCAGTTCTTCCGCCGATCCAAATACCCGCCCATACCATGATGGTTCCACCACTATAAGGATGGACTTCCTGGCAGGATTTTAATCGCTGTTGGCGTCCAGGGGTTCTCCAGTGTCGTATACGTCTTGTATCCGGTCTCATACCAAAACGAGACTCATCAGAAAAGCACACGAAACGCCATTGTTCTTCTGCCCAATTTCTGTGTTCAAGAGCCCATTGATATCGAATCCTACGATTGTGCATTGCTATAGGTGGTACCCATAGCGGTCTTCGGGAATGAAGGTTCACTTCATGCAAGCGGTTTCTGACTGTTTGGTCGCTAATTAAGTTCCCTGAAGAGTGATGAAGCCTCACGGCTAACATCATGGCGGTTATTGTTGGAGCTCTTCGAGTTAAGATTTGAATGTATCGGTCTTGTCTCCGTGTGGTGCAGCGATACCAGTGCTTCGGTAACGTGTCCAAAGTCGACTGATAACACTCTGACTTGTATTCAGAGCTAAAGCCACAGTACGTTGCCGGGAACCAGCTTCTATCATTCCCACGGCTCTGAGCATTTCTTCCCTGCTTAAATGACGTCGCCGCTCCATAATAACGTTGGTTTTAATCAGTAGTAGGGAAACAGTAGCACTAATAATGTCTTCAATGCGTTGTATGTTTTTATAGGGAAAATATTGACAGCTGATTTTCATCTTTTACTCGAATTTGATTGACAGTTCCTGATTCAAATTATGAAATGCACCAAAAAGGATCCATATAAATTTATAAAATCATAAATTTATTACAAAGCCACATCTCAATCTCAAGAAATCCGCATAAAAATGCTTGATCCCTAGACACTTTTGATGTGTGTATTTTACAGTTTGAACCTCCATCTAGTCTATTGAAGGAGTGATGTTCATCCATTTTAGCTCTCTAGCAAAGCAAACCACAACACCAATAGTACAATTATAGTACCGTAGGTGATTGAAAGTTTAACTATCGAATGATTAAAAATTTAACTATCGAGTGATAAAATTGGTTTGAAATAAATTCGGAGATCATTTTTAGATACATTTCAAAGAGAATAAGTAGATATGCCTGACCAATGTAAAATGCGAGCTTCTCATCTTAACGTGCTTTCTATAAACAGCAGATGTATCGTATCGGCTGTATATTCTATTATACTGTAATTGATTCAGTGTACACAATCACATTAATTAAAGATAATTCAGTCGTTTATCTCGCTCACAACTCGCCTGCCGACGATAACTCCGTCCATCCATCTGCGCAACAAATCGCGCTCCGCCGTAGTCTCCACATTATCTAGATCGCGAATATAATCGCTGGCTATTTAGGGAATTCAGTACAGAATATAGCTTTTTAAGAAACCCTCCCGAAGTATTATCCTGAGACAGCGATAAAAGTATTTCATACCAAACTATTTGATACAAAAAGCTACATAGCTTTTACAGATTTTATTTTTTATTTTTATTTTTTATAGATAATACAATTTTACAAGTAAATAAATATCCTTCATTAATGTTACTGGGTAGTTTTTAGCGTTGTAACATTGTCTGCTACAGTACTGAAGCAATGTCAAGGTCAGCTAAACCGTCACCCGACATAGCTCCCATGCCCATTACATGTAATAAGGCGCTGTCTCCGTCACCCACACGCTGTGAACGTAAACTGTCTGGAATTAAGAGCTCATAATACGGGGGCTGGTCTACTGTAACAGCTACTGGTGCATCTCTGCCGCGTCAATTAGATACTCCTTCGCCTTCGCTGAACCCACTGCGATTTTTGTTCGCGTTACAAGCTTACAACGAACAAATATCAATAGTAGATCACCACTTACTAATAATCACTTTCATTTTCTGACGTTTTTACACAATATCAGATCACTCGACAACTTCCTCTGGGTGTTGTGGAAATACAATTAACTCAAATACAAATATTAAATAACGCATACAACGATTGCTATAAATAAAAGTGAAAATGAGGAAATCCAACAATATAAATGGCTGAAATGCCGTTAAACTCGCATTTATTACGATTGCGATTACCGACCCGCACCAGGGCCCCAGGATCAGTGACACGCGGCATTATCGAAATCCCAATACATTGGCAAAAGATAACAAAACACCAATATAAATGGCAGCAGCTCGCGCCGCGAACGACGGAGAGATTATTACACACACGACGTTTCTCAACTGACGATTCTACTTCACGTGCCACCTGACACCTGTGACAAAGAGTATTCGTGATCCTACTTTTAATTTAAATAGGGAAGCTTCTCGGTTAGGGGGAGGGATTAAATGCTGTATTCTGGTTTTGTAGTTACGCGTATCGGGAAGATATTGGAACGTCATGCGTCACCGAAATATGAGCATTCAGATAACTGCGCCACGCGCCACGCGCGGGAAACTCGTAACGCGCGTCGCGTGCGGCCCATCTGTCATCATATTTCGCAGAGATGAAACAATCGACGTCTCGATATCATTCCCTCGTGATATTATATCAGGATAAAGTTGATTTACTACCGATGAGGATACACGGGAAGCCGAAAAAAGTCAGAATATCTTCGAAGTAAAAGTGTAGGTACATTACCCCAGTGGTAATGGGGCCTAGCTTGAGATTTTTTTTTATGGAATTGAGGCAGCAAGCGAGCATTATATGACCGACTTAAAGTAAGACTCGGATTTACTACGGATTACTTTTAAGGCTTATCAGTCTATACTCTATATCTATTTCTTCATATAAAAACTAACATACCATCTTTATACGAGTATGAAGAAGCTCTAACTCCCAGATAGAAACACCCATTATAACGAAATTTCAATTTTAAAGCAATGTTTGAAAGTCACGATTTAAACGAGTATTAACAAACGAGGACGGCGCTTACTTACCTACATCAGATTAGGTCTCGAGCGACCAGCGCGCAGCGCCGGCACCGCAAGATAGCCGTGCCGGGCAAACAGCATAAGCTTCGGACCTCTAGCCCTGAATGACTAACTGGCGGGAGATGAAAAATGTGGTGAAGCCGGCATAAATTTTGTGGTGTCCAAACAAAATGGTCGGCCCATTTTCGTGTCGGTTACCTACGCAACGATTTCCGCCCGGTGAAACACTGACATCCCTAACGACACGTTCGACGTGAAATATTGTGGCGCGACGATGGAGCAGCCCGCCCGGCCGACCACTGGCCACTCCCCCTAGGGCTGCCAGATGAAAGACTTCAAAAAGATTAATGTGTTCGGCCAATTTTTCAAACTGACGTAACGGGTGACCAAGAGTTTATCGTCGGAATAAAAAAATAATATGAATCAAAATTACTTGACACCAGCAGTATCGACTGAGAAGTACAAGATGTATTTGTTATTGTTGTTAATTAACGTAGCAAAGTTGAGTCTGACAATGATGGGTGCTGAAAGTTGGTTTTATGAGCATTACATTCACAAGTGTTCATGTGTTAGTAAGTATTGGCAATAGGTATGTAGACTAGAGAGGGGCAGCCTTGCCTCCACACGAGCAGAGCGCGATGGTCAAACTTTGCCTTTCAATATTGCACCGGCACCGGAAACAACACTTAACAACAGTTTAGCGACTGCGATAATTATATTGATACCCCAATAAGGATGCGGCTGATGGCTCGTACATTCAACGCCAAAACACTTCATATAATAGTGAAAAGTTTTGTGTATATGTATTCATAATCAGATATATAATTTCTTAGCGATATTATTTAGTATGAAAACTGGGGCAGGGGCTGTTAGTTAGTGTTAGTTCAAACTCTTGTTCAAAAGTCTTGTTATAATTCGGTAATTGAATATGTGGTTGTTAGAAATGTAACTGGCTCTACACCTTTTTAAGCGAAGAACAATTGCTGTTTAAGGTATGATACGGCACAAATATGTAGTACTAAGTACCGCGGCGGGCGCTGGTACGACCCCGGACGAACTGTAGCTTGTGACACCGGTAGCCACGTCATGTCAATAGTGAATGAGGGTCGCTGTTTTTGTGCTCACCAGTTGGCGCCACCGGCGAGTGAAGTCCTGCTGTCAAAGCCCGCCATTACATAAACAGTGACAAGTGGCATTCAAACAAGTAAGAAGTGACAGTGCCACAAACTTATCTGACCCGGTGGCCAAAATTGGAACTAATGCAAATGTTAAACTGTTGTCAGACAAAGACAAAGACACTAGCGCTCCCCTTACCGGGTCAGATAAGTTTGTGGCACTGACAGCCAGACCTCACTCTACACTAGCGCCTCTAGCGGCGAATTCACACGCTTTTACCCTCATTGTCGCTGTACGTCGACATCTTCGCCCTGAGTCAGTAGCAAGCGGCCGCCGGCGGTGGAAAGACACGACAGCCTGTCGAGCCGCTACAATAACTAATTTCTCGGAGCCGCAAATGCCACAATTCATTCATTATGCCCGTCGAATATCTGTTGAAGTACTTTGTTCCCGAGCTTCGTTTGTTTGAATAATTGAGTTAAAAGCGGATTGTTACAGATGCCGAAAATACGATAACAATAGGTAGGTTTAAGACATTTATTTAAACAATAACATTCAATTATACTTAAAGATTTAATCGTTTATTCGTTTTAATAATTTTGTATTCAAACCAGCATTCGTTATTGATGAGGTCCTCGTTATTCGTTATTGAGGAGGTTATTCGTTATTGAGGAGGTTATTCGTTATTGAGGAGGTAAGAAGCCTCATCATCATCATCAATAACGAAATCTACATATAAGTTTTATAAGTTGACTAATTAAAAAAAAAATAAGAAGCATTTTCCCCTCATTTGAACGTCCATAAAACTTACAGATGGCAGGTATTTAATAACTTTTATTCGCTTAAATTGACTGTAGCTGCAGAAATACCAACACGACGGGAATGTGTTGCAGTCGGAACAGGCGCGGGACCGGAACCGCAGCCTCCGATACTTGAGCGCGCGTCAGTTAGCGGAGATCTGTGGGCGGCGGAAAATTTAAAGGCCTATGCGATTACAGTACTAATTTGTTAACACTTCATGTTGCATTTCACCGAGTTTTACCCCACTAGTTCAGTTCGTGCACAGTGATAGAAGTCTTTACGTGCCTACGTCTATCGGCCGCTTTCTGGGATGCATTATTTATCAATAGCAGTTACGCTTCTAACATGGTTTGATTACGGTCGTATTCTGACAGTTAAATAATTAATTAATGTGGTCATAGTGACAAGTACCTATCTGTGGCCGGCCGTGATCGAATGCCACCGCAATAAATTAATTAATCTTTATAAGTATTATAATGTTATGTATCCTTATTCAACAAACTAATACAAGCCCCGAAGAATCATAATGGAGGCGCTCATATTCCTCAGACCATCCCGAGGGAAGCGTCAGGCTCCGGTGTCGGTGAAAATAATAATGAAAAATACGCCCACGGGGAGACAGGGCCGACGTCGGGATGCGGGACAGTCGGATACAAAAAGATTCATGACGTTATTTGAGTCTGTTGGTCGGGGGCACGCGGCCGACGGCTCCTGACGGTTGGCCCTGCTCCGGAGTAATGCTGACGGGTTGAATATGGCTCATATTCAACGTCAAAAACCACGGAATGCTGACCTTTGTGACGTAGATACTGTATACCATTAGATATTTTTTCGTCGTTGTGTTTGAAAATTTTCCAGAAACATAACTCGCACCAATATTTTCAGTCTTCTATCTTTCCGTCCGAGGGGGCAAAATCTCCCCACTAATAACAATTATTTTGATACCGAGGGAAATTTCGATTAAAGTATTGTTTTGTTTACTGTATAAAAGGGTTTTACCGGCACAATTTCGTTGTTCTGATTTTGTATTAAAAGTTCAAAATTACAATTAATTTCATGAAACTCTACACTGACATAGAGCAACTTATTTGATGGTTTTTTATGGAATTTATGTACCAAACGAGCACCCTGCCACGATTGCCCATGACATCTATGACCGACCTAGAACAAGACTCATTTAGGGACTAGAATGTCCAGTCCAGTTTACAGACGGTGTTAAAATGTTAATTGGTTAATTAATGTGAACCCTTGGACAGGATTATACTTACTTACTTACAAGATACTTGGATTGATATGAATCAAAATACATACGAATACAACAGAGAAAATAATTATATAATACTCGTAGGTTGATTTGGCATCCAGCATAAGGGAAAAGCTCGTATTACTGGTGCGTCATTATGCTCGTGTTCAGAAAGCGGCAGCTGCTGCAAACCGACTACATTCATTATGTTGATATTGTTTACTAAGATTTACAGAGCCGTCACTACGACGTATCCCCGTTCTCACTCTCTCTTTCTCCTCAGATCTCCCCGTCTCGGTATCGCAATATTTCAGCGTGAATATTGTACAAACCGGCGCAGCTTAGTGCGGCGGCGGATTCCTTTATTTATGTTAATGTGTCTACTTTTTACGAGGAGATTTAGTTCTCGCTAATGTATAAAAATGAAAAACACAATGTCTAGGATTTCCTACTCGTGTGCGCTGCATACTGATTCAGACTATTGAGTCTTCTTAGTCGCAACTATTGTGAATAAGAGAGTTTTACTTCTTCATGACTGCACACATCGTGAGAATATAAAGTAGAACTATGGGTAAAAGTGTACCAATAAATTAAAATTTATTTATTCTCACTTCTGTATGTCTTAAAGATGTATCTGTGAGTTGTCACAATATCGTATCTGCGGAAACAATTAAGCACGCCACACACACGGGTTTTATTAACGAATTGTCGGAGGCTCTCTTCCAGTTGCAACGGTAGTTTGTTACGTTGTGGGATCGCCGCTGTCAGCCACCAGCCGCCAGCCGGAACGCTTACACATACCTACATCCTCTGCACCCCGAATATTTCGTTTATAAAACAACAGACGACCCCTTAGATACGGCTACACCGTCCAGCAATACCTAGCCTTCGAAGTTATTGGCTTCGACCAACACAAACGGTCGTCGCACAGCGGCAAGTTCCGCTTCCATCCAATTGGGAAGCACTTCGTCACGAATTCAGTAGCGCGATACAGGAACGTTGTATCGACCCATGCCACTATTATTGGCGCCTGTGGCACAAAGATAAGTAAGATCTATATATTTCGATGTCCTTATTCCTACTCACTTCTGGAACCTGTAAAAAATATATGAATGTCTAGCTACGCAGTTATTCTATAGTAAAGAGTTATATAATTATTTACCTTATAACTTAGAATTCCAAATGAAATAACCTTCAATTTTATTATAAATAATTGTAAGCATGCACTTCCATTTGTTATGATGACGAAGTAAACAGGTCTACGGAAGCGCAGGCGCTGCCGACGCTATGAAATAGCTATAAATATTCCGAAAACACAAATAAAAACGCGTGTCCCACATTAATCTGTCGGTGGTTGTCAACCTCGCCCCCAGATTCTCTCGCGGAACAATATTTAAGAACAGTTGTAGCAAATTGATTCATAAATAATGGCGGCGGCCGCGGCCGCCCCACAGCTGCTCCGAGACTCTCCCATCACGAAGTTTATTTTGTTTTTTTCTATTATTATCAATCAGAAAGACTGTTCTCACCTTGACCGATCATTTATGTGCATCTGATCAATCATAACACACCTTAAATATTTTCTAGCAAAATTTATAAACAGTTTAACAATCCATCTAGCAGATTCTAGAAGTAATTTGCACGAGGATCCTATTTCTGTAGGTGCTTATATCCCTGAAGGTAAGTCAACAATAATTACGTTACAAACAATAGTATACGTATAATGAATCTTTAAAGTAATCACATTCTGCACTTGGCAATTACTTGAAAAAACTATAACAGGCTATAACACTTGTTTTTACATGATGGAACCGAAATGACTTTTAGAATTATTGTCCATTTATCTGTAATATTGTTCGTACTTACTTCAGAGACGGCTTAAATGATATGGTGCGGTTTCGTTAATATACTCGTACCTATTATGGTAAGCTTTACTTAAATAATACTTTATCTTATTTCAGTCGTTTCATAAATAAAAAAGTTATGACAGTATAAAGACTCATGCCTAACAATTTCCGAATATGGCTACAAAGGCACTGGCTTCTCGAAGTGGAACCATGGCATAGTATCAGAAACATCCAAATTCGCTCTTAAATTGTGTTGCAAGATTTCTTACCATCGTATAACATATTTTTCACTTTAGCATTTCGTAACTTTAAATTGAAAATATTTAAAATTTTAATATTAGGTAACCATAATTTTTATAAGACCCGTGCAGAGCGCGAGGTAATATTTCGTTGCCTACAAGTCCTCCGTATTTGTCGTCTACTTTTTATTAGGTATATGGTTACATTTGTACAGAGAAAACCATACTACTTAACAAAGAGATATATTATATTTACTGTTACATCTCCGAGTGTTTACATAATATCAAATGTTCCCGCAGCAATCAGCGGCGGAACAGAGTACCTCTTCGGCAGAGCTAATAGAAATACGATATACTTTTAACGCGCTAGAGCCGCGAGAACCGTCTAGACGCGGGGGTTTTTACTATTACTTACACATTTTTTTGATTATTTATGAGCAATTTGTTTAATAGAAGTAAATATTTAATGAAAGTATACCTACTGAATTATCTCTTGCTTTGGTGTGGGAAAAACCGCGAGGAAAGCTACTGATAAAGAAGAGGCCGATGGTTGCAGTGGGACAGTTCTAGGTTGTAACGATATAGCGGTATCCCAACGCAACATAACTAAATGAAGCTTTTATTTTTATTTCAAATATTTTTACCGTCAGGGAACTACTACAAGTAAGTAGTGCAATAATGGAGAGTTAGACCTGCGAGTAAGAGATACCATCATCATCCTCCTGCCCATTTCCCAACTCTGTTTGGGGTCGGCGCAATATGTTTTTCTCTTCCATTTTTCCCTATTAGCCGTCACTTCCACACTTACTTCATTAACTTTCATAATCGTCTCTCACACAATCCATCCATCTTTTCTTAGGACGTCCTCGTCCTCTTCGTCCATCCACATTCATATCAATCACTCTTCTCGTCACAAGTAAGAGATACCGCGAGTGCTAAATCAGATCATTGAATTATATAACACGTCGGTACTCGGGGCGGGTACGAGTAGCATTCCGACCGGAATATAAAGAGATACAAAGTGGTGTGATACGTTGTTTGGCGTTATAATATTATGCCTCTCGCCTCGTGTGACTCCACGTCAACATTTATCTTGTTTTCTTTACTTCACACTTCTAACATACATAAATATTGAAGTATATTCAGACCCCACAATTTACTTTGAGAACGTACAGCAAGGAACTGTTTGCGCTGTATTAAGACTATGTATTACCGCTTTTGTAAGGTCTCTACGAGAATTTGAGGGTTCAGTAGACGATAAGGAACCCTTTTAGTATCGCTATATTCGTCTGTCCAGTAACTGAGGGCTGGTACTTCAATATTAGTTTAATTTTAATATCGTTAGATAGGATGAAGTTACTTGCTACAAAGAGAATAAATAAAATCTTAAAAGAGTTTCTACAACTGCTGAACCTTATACATACATATAAAGAATGGTTCACCAGGCGCTTGGTCAATTTATTGTTGTTTAACCAGTTAAAGAGCAGACAAGGCTGGTGGGAAGCGGACGTAGCACCACGGTCGGCCGTAGCCACCGTACTGACGTGTTAGCTACCACAATAGAAGCGGGGTTATAAAATTGATTATTGTAGAATTAAAGAAATAAGTCTGCTCTGATATTCATGATGGATCCAACCTGTCAATAAAATATAACAAGTTTAGAGATTAATAGGTATTATTATCTTTCTTTCCCAAGTGAAGCCATCTTTTTACATTATTTGACTGGCACTGGTCTCGACGACTGGAATCAATGATTAATAGTTCCGAAGTTCAACGATTTTAACAAAGTTCTTTTGTGCACACGGCTGCCGTCCGTCACCCTTCGCCCTCCGGTTAAGGTCACTAAAGGATAAATCAGTATCAAGGATAATCAGTAGGTGGTATATTAGGAAAACGTATAATAATCATTAGGTACCGCGTAATGTCAAGGGCATTCTAACGACGAAGGGTTAATGTAAACTGAATGAATATTTCAATGATGAAACTGTGTGGACATTAGTTTGAAATATAGCCTTAACTAGTAATAAGTGTTGTCTGTAACTGTAGGTAGGAAAATAATTCTTTGGGAGTTTCTTGCTGCTTTTTCTTTCAAGACGCTAGTTTGACTTTCGTATGAGTGAGAAGTATTTGTAAAAAACCTACTTCGAATAAAAATTTCATTTCTTCATTCACTCACTCTCCACCTAAGCCGAAACACGTAAAAAATCAAGCGGCAGGCGCTTCTTCTTCGAAGACACACCGCAGAGATTCATTGAAGAGATGGCGTAGTTTAACCTTCGAAGAGTGTTTGTGAAAACCAAGTTCGAATAAAAATTCATTTCATTTTCATTTACGATGAATATTCAAATAATTTGATGTATGCGCAACTAAAATGTTTCGCTCTCGCAGAACACTCCAAATGTAATTCGGTGCTTGAAGTCGGCGCTGTCGAAATATCGCACTTCATATTAATTCACGGAAAAAGACGACCGAATGAAATATTACGCTGCCGGTCACAAATTCATTATTTACTCGTGGTGTCTGAGATTCGCTTTATTATAAAGTACATTTGTCCATATTACCTGCTTTATTATTAAGTACATCTGTCCATATTACTGTTACTGTTACTCTCTAGTTTTCTCCTTTTTACCTACATAACTCCAGTGCTCATTACCCCAGTATACCCCAATACAACCTACAATATTAGTAGTAGCAGGAGATTATCTTCAGCTACCAGTGTAGTCTACAACATGGACACTGCACGTCTCTGGAATACTGTATTTATTAGTAACGGCGGCAGCGGCACTGGGGCCTCTGGTGCGAGCGATGAGTGCCAGTAATTGTTAAAGTTCGGCGCACCAATAAACCGCCGGACCTTGAAAATTCCTCACACAATACTCTCAATGCTCAACGTCACATTACTTTGATGAAAGGAATACAGTCATCCGCTACGCGAGCGGCAAATTAGAGAAAAATATTAGCTAATCCGTTCCTTGAAATCGTTTTATTGCCGGATATGAGTTGTTCTAAATTTATTCGTTTTGCGTAAAGTATTGACATGTTGGTGATTCCGTTTCATTAAAACAGTGACATCGTTTTCCGCCGAACTTTGCATAATCTAGCGCAAACTTTCCTCGGATTATAATATGGTCCGCTGGTCCTCTTCGTAGTACTTAAGATTGATAGACAATCGCTCTTGTGTGAATTACTACCTGTCAAAAACTTCTGCTAGATACTTCACTTCTAAAGTTTACAAAACTTTAAATTTGACTATTCCTAAACATAATTAACACACGTGTAGACTCTTCTTAGGGAATAGACATTTGTTTTGTTGAACAAACAACAAGATTTGTAACGTAACGTTTGGACGGCGGAGTACGATAGTGGCTACTATTGCGGACATGGTGCGACGCCACGACCGTAGTAATGAAGGTTCACGAGGTATAAATTAAGGGTTTCCCGAATAAATAGCCGTATTGGCGAAGAAGGCGAGCAATGAAACAAAACTATCCACAGACAGACGTGTCGAGGGCAGCGTGGGGAAAGGGAGCTTTCCACAGCAATCGGAGCACTGCTTATATTTATTATTATTATTATATTGACTCGCACCTTCCCCGCGCCTCCACTTCAACTGCTATATGTATAAAATATTCATCAAACGGATTTCTAAATGAAAAACCGAAAGACTTACGCACACATCTTGTGACTTTTTTAATAATCCCACCAAAAACCTTTTCATTTAAAATCTTGCGAAGACGAGATTAAATGCCTTGCACTGACAAAAGTTCCCAGATCTCCATGTAGAGAAAAACTTCTTACTTAACAAATCCTTCACAACACAAACTTTACACCTCAGTCGAATATGTAGCTTGGCCGTTTCGTTACTACAAGAACTATATTGTATCACAGAAAGTAATGAACAGTGAATATTTCCTTACGAATTTTCGACAATAGCCAAATACGATATATTTTTAGACGCGACAATTTTTATTGAAATTCCTTTCATTAAACTTTTTGATTTCACATTAAATACGACGTCAATAGATATTAGCAGGAAAATGAAAAAAGTTCCAATCGCAAATATTTGCCGTCTGTTACGACGAGCGTAAGTGCTGGCTTGAAACGAATATAAATAGCGAATCATTTTTAAAAAGTGGCATCTGCTGTAATCTAATTTTAGACACATAATGCTGGAATTGACCTAAGGCAATAGAAGCGAGACCCTCGAGACGGGGCACCATTTAGCGGCGCCGCTCACGGCTTGCCGCCCCCGCGCCCCCGCCACCGCATCCCGCCCTCACCATCTGCGAAAATTGGTCTTCTTTCAAAAACTTCTTTACAATTGTAAAAATACTTTAAAGTCTAGTTAAATCTTTAGGTACGATTTAAGTCCATTTACTTATTTCTATGAATTTCAGGTTAATAAAGGATTCTTCTAATAATAGAAATAGAAATTCTTCTGTTATTAGAGAATTAAAGAATAGACGAATCATTATTGTGAATTATAGACGGCGGGATAATTAGCTACACCACGTTGCCACGATAAAGTACGACTACATTGACGGCACACCGCTCTGATGGGACGCGGTGGCTTACAGGTAATGTCTCGGAGCTCACACACGCCATGCTATAGCACGCAGCGCAGCGCATTTAAGCTACAAACATTGCTGCACACCAGTATGTACGAAAGTATGTACGCTCATAGCCCGGCGGCGTGCGTCGATCCTAAGTGATCGACAAAGTTAAGCAACTGCGGGCGCGGTCGGTAGTCGGATGGGTGACCGCTAGTGGCAAAATTTCTTGAGCGCTTCCGTGCTTCGGAGGGCACGAAAAGCCGTCGGTTCCGGTTGTTATCGATAGATAGCAGTCGTTAAGCCACGTCAGAGGCCTTCAGGCGGCTTGAAAACTTTCGACACTGGGTTGGCCACTAACCCCTCCACCAATCCGCACTGGAGGCCTCCTCAATAATGAGGAGATACCCATGCTCAGTACAGTAGTGGGCCATTAATGGGTTGTAGCCAGTATGTACAATATTGTACATACAACTGGAGGCACATATTACCCTACCGCGTATTGCTCCATGTGCGCGTGCATTACTGCACGGTGTGGGCAGGGTGAGCTGCGTGGGAAATACTGGGCAACTCGAGCGAGCCACGCATGTCGCAGTGACGTCAGCTCATGCCTGGCTTATCTGTGACCTACAGGGAATATTTAATAGATGTATTTTCATGCAAACGGGAGTGTGGTGTCTTCGAGGATCACACTTAGTCGGTTTCCGTCAGAGACGTGTGACGACCTGCCGCCTCGCGGTCTCAGTACGAACTGCCGTCAGAACCGAGTTAGCACGTGGCACCCACTAGCGCCATGACACTGACATCTGACATGACATGGACGTCATGATTACCGGAAACATCACTGTAGACGTCACAGGGAGCTACACATACATTACGGTGTGTTGCACGGGAAATGAATCACTCCAAATCACATAGGTTGGTACCACCAGACCAGAAAAGTTAACCAACATGAAAAGGTATTAATTAACTTTATGTATGTACCTACCTACTTATAAAGTGATGAAAATAATCCTGCCACAGAAGCAATATCTGAAAACATTTGGTCTTAGATCCAAAATTCGTGCCTCACAATTTAATTTATAAAGTGCTACTTCGTGAGTTTTCAAAATTTATTTGTAAACTACAGTTTCCACGTCAGACTTAATAAATGTTTCCAAATTATGCAACATTATAATTTCTCTCTAAATTAGGACACTCGCTGGTTGGACACATTCATTAAAAACACACGCTCGAAAACGTAACGTTGTGGTGCTTAATAATTGAGAGAAAATTGTCAACGGAGAAGTCACGAACTTACAGTATAATTATAGTTTATAACGAAGCAATTTAAGGTTTCTATTGAATAGGACATCGAGAGAGTGCGTGTTGTACTTTTTTGTGGAATTTGTGTAGCAAATGAGTTTGGCAAAGGGCAGATCTCGCCAAGCGAGACGACATGCCTGGGGGGCGGCCAAGGCCCGAGTGAATGTACTCGAGGCGTGGTATATACGAGTATACGGGCAATCGACAAATCTTCGATAGCGCGATTCAGGCTTCGGTGACGTCACCGTGTGACGTGATTGCGGTGTCGCCACATGAGCATGCAGCTCCTCCCTGCCACTGTCGCCTATGACAACTGTAATAAACCTAGAACAATTAAGGGACCGGGATGGTTAGTCTAGTTAACATTGGCGTCTTCTACCTACATGGAAATATTATTAAAAAAAATAGTGCAGAAGTCCATACTGACTAATGAGAGTAACGCTCCAGCTGGGAGGCAATAGAGAATAAGAAGCAAACTTGTAGCTTTTGACTAGAATTTCCCATGTGATGGCTACACTTTAAAACGCAAAAACTCATTGAATTTTCTGCCTCGCTGTGAATCGAATCTAAGTAGGTCTCTTCGAATAGCGATCCGGAATAATATTTATTGCATGATACTCATAAAAATCCGTCGTGATATTTTTTTTATGGAATTAAGATAGCAAACGAGCATGCAGCACCACCTTCCGCTGCCGCCCATGACAACTGTGACCGACCCAGAACTAGACTCAATGAGTCCCGTTCTAATTCGGTCACAGATGCGTTGCTACCCCTGAGGACTAGTGTGTAACCGGCTCCACACCTTCCTATCCGGAACACAATTGTTCTCAAAACAATTATTACACGGTAGGAATGGTACTAAGTACCGTGGCTGGCGGTGGTACTTCTCCGGGTGAGCTCTAGGCCCTACCACCTGTATATTTAATTTTTTTGAAGTCACGAAATATACTATCGCCAGATAGGTATAAAAAAATGTCATCACGTAATACACGCGAAGGCCGGCAATTAATCACACTCGTTTAATTCCGCGGAATCGGACAATTCGGGCCGGCGCGGCGCGGCGCGGCGCTCGCTCATTTGTCGAGCTCATTACAATAATATTATTAATTTATACAAAGTGTCGGCGGCCGGTAACAAATGGCTCGGCGCCATTCTCCATTGTACTTAAGCGATTTCCGAATGTGTACATGAATATTAAGTAAAGCAGTAGATGTTTTGGCCGTTATCACGACTATGTTGATTAACCTGAATTCGTTGATTAACCTGAACGCGCTACACCCACATATTTGTTATAATTGATCGTTACCGGTATCTATACATTTACAATTTATGCATATAAATATAAATAAAAGTGCCTGTCCGTATTCCAAAGTCTGTTTTTTGAAGTGCTTATAATAACTAACTTTTTACTCAATGCAGAGATAACTCAAAATTCTACCCATCTGGGTGTTCTCGTCAAGGCAAATTAATCAAGCCCAAACACAAGGTAACTGCTGGAAATCATTGAGAAGTTCCCTCGACTGTCTTTCGGCTCTATCATCAGGTCGACTCCAGACTTCCACTAAATTGTATTTCTTTAAAACATTTAACGTAAATAGCGCTCTAGTCGCCCCTACAATTTTCGAAAGTTCCCCTCGAGGATGCCATCAACAGATCCTGGTCTCCTTATCATGGGACAACTCTTGGAATATCTACTTTTCAACAAAAACAGTATTGTCAAAATCGGCTCATAAGCGACAAAAATCCACAAACACACATAAAACGTCGAACACACATATACGGTCGAATTGAGAATCCTTTTTTTCCTCCCTTTTTTTGAAGCCGATTAATTATTTACAAGATACTAAAACTTAAGATTAAAAAATTTGACCTGATGTATGCGAGATAAACTCCCATGGGAACGAAGTCGCGGGCTCAGCCAGTA
This sequence comes from Hesperia comma, assembly GCA_905404135.1. Lineage (NCBI taxonomy): Eukaryota > Metazoa > Arthropoda > Insecta > Lepidoptera > Hesperiidae > Hesperia > Hesperia comma. Next base: position 21,798,529 of record FR990017.1, on the reverse strand, counting down.
CAAAACTAAACTAATATTAGACGAAAAAATGCTATTTTGCAATTCAAATTTAATTACCTGTTAGACGTACGTATTGTATTAGGGCAGTTTTAAACTAAGAGGTAATAATTTACAATAAACATAATAATCAGTTTCCTAAGCCGTGACATCTGAACTTGTTTTTCCAGTAGTAGGTACAGGTCGCTGCTCCGATGGTCGCTGACAGTGTTACCATCAGTAACTGTCACTTTTCTTATATTATTAGCACAACGTAGCCGTTGGCAATGATGTTATATTTAGGTACATATTTGTTAAATTAAAAAAGTTTATTTAAAATGTCAATGGTCGTTGGTGTATAAGCAAAACTTAATGCCTAAGGGCATTCTCTGCCAGTCAGCCCTGGGTGGATGTAGGAAAGGCAGATGGGAGATGTTAAAAATAATTATAAATGTGAAAGTCTGTCTGTCTGTCTAACTGTCAGTGACGGTGTCACACCTAAACCGCCGACCCGAATTAAAGGGAATTCGGAATGAAAATAGTTGAAAACACATAAGCTACATTTCTTTTTCAAAAATCTACCTGTCAACAAAAATCAGTGCGTATCTAAAAAGATTGAAATAGGGAATGAAAGTAGATAGATATGTATGAAATATTTAAACTTGCTATAAAATATTTATGCTTGACTGATTCTCAGGAAGTTAGTTGATGACACAAAGTCAAAAATGGGTTATCAATAGTTTTCAAAAACCGACCCCTAAATGGCTAAAATAGGAAAACCATTAAGTTTCCCGAAGAGAAGCAATTCATTTGTGAATTAATATAATTGTAATTTAATACGTACTAATTTAATTATAATGGAACATAAAGTTGTAATAGTTTCAAATTTAACCAGCGAGCCGCTTCCTCAAACAAGCCCCGCTACATGTTATTTATTAGTGTGGGGACAACTTTGTTTTGCATATTACAAAATTATTCATATACAAATAGTTGCAAAAGTGCTGGCAAAACATTAATTAAATGCCGACTCACTAATGTACAAAACCGCCATATGTAGAGCTGATACATTAAATTGAGACCCCTCGTCTCCGCAACCCTCTGTGAGCTCTAAAAGCCATAGTCTACCACGCTGACCGAGTGTGGATTGATAGACTTTAGACTTGACACCCTTGATAAATCATCGAGAACTCAAAGCAAGAGATCATTAAATTCTAATACACATAATAAGTTGAGATGAGTGGTGCGTGCAGGATTCGAACCCGGGCCCGCCTGCAGCCACCCCTCGGGGCCACCGAGCACCCGCCAGGCCTCCCCCTGCCCTCCCCTTGCCACCCCCCGCCGTGCCCTCGAGACTCATTTAGACCTCATTTAAATCTTTGAATATTCAAACATAATCAATCAACACTTTTTTACGAGTAGTTCTATGATTCTATTGCAAATGATTTATCCTTAACATGTTTATGATACGACTAGGTAGGTATGTTTAATATTCTAATTAGGTATTGTTAATTTTTATATTACTGTCCTCTTTTCTAATAATATAATTCATATATCCGTGGGACTTTAAAATTCAAAAATTACACCGTGATAATGTTAAGCGATCCGATAAATGCCCATGATTCGCGTCATTTGTCCGACACACTACGAAGTATACTGGCAACTGATAACACAGAATATCATTGCATCATGAACAATTTATTAGCTTTATTATAAAAATGCCAATGACATGCAGGTTGATATTTATAATGTGAAAAATTATGAAGAAAAAAAAGAAATTATGCCTTTTTCTCATATTTGTTTTTTACGACATCTAGAAGAATTTTATTCCCGTAGCACAGCACTATTCGTGGGAACTACGATGTTTTAATTAAATACTGTATATACATACCTACTAACAAAAGAAATGTGAAGACAATAATTTTTATACGAATAATTATCTCCGGGAGCTGAAGTTCCTCGCTGTTTAGGTATAATTATGTAGTACTGATTACTCATTAAGCAGCAACACGTCGCGTCGCGGACGTAACTCGTGGATACGTACATCATTAAGACACGCGATGCCCATTGCCGGCGCAATTATAATCCTAATCTGGGAATCGGGCCGGAGCACAATGGACCGCGCTTACCGCTATTATAGCCCCCAAATACGACTTAATGGGGAGCCTTCCCATACTTGACCTGGCACACTCCATGCTCCCCTTGTCTAAAGGACCGCTCGGTGCGTTCAACTAACAAGTAAGCGAGCCTGGCCACGATATCTATCTGATACTACGTCAGGCTAAATTTTGACCCAGCTTGGGATAATTTTAATGTTTACAATGATACAACCATATTTTAAAATTAGAACAAAAGGTTAGAGATAATCGCAGTTCAACAAATCGACAGTGAAATTGGACGGCGCTAATGGGCACTCAGAACCGTAAGGGGAGGCGGAAACGCACTGGGAGGGGGGGGAGGGGGAGGCGAGTGCACAGTTAAACTGAATTGTATCGGCACGTCAGCGCACTACAGCTAAATCATAGCTCGGACACTATTTCGTTTTTCGAGGCACTAAAATGCATTCGATGCCATTATGACGGTCGTAATGCCGCCGTGTACGTGATCAACGATCTATAGGCTTTATACTGCCGTGGGGAAAATGAGGATACTCGACCGCAGCGGCCCACGGGCATGGCGATAGCATACAATTAACCAAGAGGTGAAATAACACCATCCAAAGTCATGAAACCGTTCCACTTTAAATCACTGTAAGCAAAATTTTGTTGACCCCCGATAATACGCCAGGTGCTAATGGGAGCGGCGGTGAAAAGTTACAAAGTGACGACAGCATTGCGCGGCCTAAACTGATCATAATATCGCATCATTAAACATGATGTCGTTCCCTTGAGGCGCAAACTTTTTCCATTTTTCTCCTGACAGCTTAAACTAATGATTTCCATCCATCTCAACAACCCCTATTTGTTTAATTCAAGTCCAGTCGGTCACGTTATGGAAATTAGCTTTCCTTGAAAAAGGGCCCGTCCAACGACGTGTGTGTAATATGCTAAGTCACACAAATTTCAAGATTTCCGGAGTTCCTCCCCACCCCTCCGTTCTCGTTCAGCATAGCCACAAGCTTCAACCTTTTTGCAATTTTAATTATCGTTCGCTGGAGGTCAAAAGAGTAAAATAGTTTAGATTTATTTTACTAGACCCCTGCCACCCCTTAATGCGTCTTTATTAAAAGACTCTATTAACACCTAAACATAAAAAATTGCATTCAAATCATTGGCTTATCATCTTAGGAATTGACAGCCCACTTTATAAAATCCACCAAGACGGTACCAATTTAAATAAAAATACATATACGTCATACGTATTCTACATCGCTTTCTACAAAAAATTATCAAATCAATAATAATTGCACACCATAACTATGGTAAATTGTGAGCTTGTAATATAGTAGTAAGATCTTTTGTTACCACAATTTTGGCAAATAAATATTCATTCATTCATTCAATAGCTAATGTTAGGGTAATATTCAACTCGGTAGACAATACGGGCTACCAGTCGGAAGGTATCACAGTAGGATGGGGCTGTGATGTCGCAGAGACGTTTAATTAGACGGCCTTCATCCGGACGTCCGGGCACTGCCGAGACACGCAGCCGGGACACCTGTCGCTCCCACTAAAATGCCCGATGTAATTGGATACACAAATCAGAAACCTAAATATTCGTCACCACTTCCACACTTCACTTGAGAAATTAATATCTACTCTTACTCAATAATACGCTTTATTTAAAGGTATTCTTTAAATTCATATTTATTCTTTTTTATTGATCATCCGATGAAATAAAACTAATTCCAATTGCTGCCGAAAGCTTACTACAATACATCTAAACTCAAACCAGTTGAACCGTTTCTGAGATTACACATAAACAGAGAAAAATTCTTAATGTTATGGTAATTTAGTCTTTTGCGTGTTGAGAAAAATACAAATCTTGCGTTACGGGCATCGAGCCTGAATTTTATTATATTAGATATGCATAAGTGTCACTCACTTCGAGAGATAACGTTAACGCAAGGCGTGCTGACAGCCGAGCGCCGCTAATTAATTATTAACTCGGAACTCGTTCAAACTGCTCAAAGTACAGGTAAATCTGGTTGATTGTGATTCCTCACTTGGGCGTACGAGATATTGATCTAAATATTGATGTTTTATCATATTAGCCGCATTGCTGACGTACATACAGCCATTACTGGCGACCGGTTGGCTGGTCGCAGCGGCTGTCTCCATGTGGGCCATGGAGCCAACAGCTCCCCGAGCGCCTGGGGGCCACCGTCCATGTGCCTTTACACCATGATGTAGTTCTAGTTATTCTTCCCTTCGTTCATTATTTTAAATTAACAGGCTGATAGTATTCCGTTTCTCTACATTCTTTCTAAGCTGACAGTGCTTCGTTGTATCCTAAAGGGTGACACTAAAGTGTTGCTGAGTTCTGGTGGCCACGGCCGACAGTCAACAATACGGATCAGGTTCAGAATACGGTAGGTACCTACAGACCTACAGGCTCGACGGCTCCTTTTAAGTTTTTTTTATAGCCTGAAGGGCAGACGTAAAAGCAGACGAGCCACCTGATGGTAAGTGGTCATCGTCGCCTATCGACACGAGCAACACCAGGGGAGTCACCAGTGCAACGCCGGCCCTGAAGGAGAACTCTTTTTACACCTTTCTTGAAGAGCCCCATGTCAAAGCGCTCTGGGAATACCTCAGAAGGAAGCTCATTCCTTATTTATATAGAATATTACCTTTCTATTTTAATTGTTATAGTAACGGAGGCATATCTTTAGGTAATGTTGTACAGTTTTACGAAATACATAACGATACACTAAGTTTATTTGTTGCCACGTCCAAGTTGTAGGTAAACCTACACACAAACATAACCTTACATACACTACATTTAAGATCAAATCGTACCGTAATCGTATCGTCGGGCTGGGAGCGGGGAGTACAACCGTTTATAACAATTTTGTTGGATGGTAATTAATTACGTCGTCCTCACAACTAACCGCGGCTTTAATTTAATTTGATTCGCTGTAGTAGTATTTAATTATTTCAACTGAAAACATAGTTTTATTGTGAACATTGTAGAATTTGTAATAACTTTGAACATTCGCTAATTTAATCGAGTCGAGCCGCGACTCTTCTCATCTCCATCGAATTAATTATTCCAAATTAATGACAATGTGGGTAACTCTAACCACCCGCCGTATTAATTTGCCTGTCATACAACATACACCAGAACGCTTCCACACAATGACTACTTTGCTACTGACATCAGCGGAATAAGGCTGCCTTTCCACCAGAGATGTGCTATGCTCCTTACGAATGAATAATATATGATTGGTGGATGGCAAACGCATCCTTAGCAACGTAGCATAGCATATCTCTGGTGGAAAGGCACCCTTATAATGTAGTTTGCTTTCGGATGGCGGTTGATCGTGCCTTTCACTTGTTATTTAGTGCTTCATGGGATCACATAGTTATTTATACTAATCACACTGCGAGGGCGGGAATATTTGAACCTTACTTATTCAATGACGTATTATGATAATATGGTATAGTGAGCCACTTCACACAAAATGACGTGAGCCACGTCCTGACTCCTTCCGACTTGGTTCCGCGTCGATTGTTGTTTGAGTCTTTTTCATTTAAAATTATCTTTATCCGCCACGAGTGACTGTATTGGTCGGGGTCATCAATTTACGCCAAATTCGTGCTTGGAGGTTATCGCGACAAACCTACAATTCAGATAATGTCTCGGCTGGTGGTAATCAGCCACCGCGGCTGGAGCAGTGCCGTGCCGTGTCGCCCGGCGTGCCGTGTTGTATCATCACTACATAGTATAAAACAAAGTCGCTTTCTCTGTCCCTTTGTGTCCTTAAATCTTTAAAACTACGCAACGGATTTTGATGCGGTTTTTTTTAATAGATAGAGTGATTCAAGAGGAAGGTTTATATGTATAATAACATCCATTAAATAGTAATTGCACCCGTGCGAAGCCGGGTCGGGTCGCTAGTGTACCTATATGCCGTGCCGTGTCATCGTGCCACCATGCGCGGTGCGTAGGAATGAAGTGTCAGTTTTCTTAACTATCATTTCCACAGATCGCAAACGAATTTTATTAACATAATAAATCGCATAATAATTAAAACTGAAGTGTTTCTGTTTATTTCCGTTAATCCTAAAATCTTCGTAACCGATTTAGATGCGGTTTTCGTTAATATAATATAGTAATCTCTGGGAGGGTTCAGAATGTGTGTGATAAGATTTAAGTAACTACAACTTATGAAACAAAAAACAAACTTTATTAATTTGCCTGACTAAATCATCATGTGAAGCAATAATATTTCAAGCTAAATTTACAGCAGACTAAAACGGAATTAATATTTTTAATTTTGACAAAGTTACGCTGAAAATTGTCCACACAACGTGCCGCTTCTCGGCGCGGCGGCGGCGCGGCGTGGTACGGTACGCTAGCATAACAATATAATGGTCGTGGGGTATAATTGTTATTACTATTATAATTGACAACAAAGTCGAATAATAACTCCCATTGTAGTATAACAAATGCAGAGCAGACATTCGTAAGAAATCAGGACATGTATTGTACCAGATGATACTCAAGCCTATTTTTATTTTTTGAAGCAGAATAACGAGAACAGCGAGGCGTAGTTAATATTGTAGGAGCAATATGAAAGTTTCCATAACGAGGTACTCGAAACGATTGTCATTGAAAGCCGACGGTAGCTGCCGGAGAACTAACGACCGCAGCCCAGTGTAGCTGGACTGACTGCCCGCGAGCCGACGGGTCATGGGTTCCATAACGGACTATCACCATTATGTGACAATTAAATTTATGCTTCAATCATTCATAGGTGTAAGTGATGTGTTGTATGTATGAGGATTGAAGATGGAAAGAGGATCAAAACTTGAAATCTGAAATCCTTTTTACTTGTCTTCATAAATTCTAATAAATTATGTCTTTAGAGAAAATGAACGATTTTTCTGTATCGAAAAGCAGCCATTTCGCTTCGAGTTATGTTTATAAATGAATTATATCCCGTTGATGGATCACGAGATTCAGAGAGATCGATCTCATAAGGATTTGTCGGACGAGAGAACCGTAAAAGCGCTCCTTCGAGCGTTAGAGCGCGAGTAACGATATTGTGGTGGCTGATGGCTGACTCGGCCGGGAATGTCGGAGCCTTTTGTGGGCTTAAGGATTAGGAATTACGCCCCACGTCCCAACAATTTGAGAACACATTGAACACTTTTTAAACTTAATAAAATAACGGGTTTAATAACGTCAACGATTGCGAAATTGGTCACGTTGAATAAGTCCGCAAAAAAATCCGGAGAATTACTACCAAGTAGTTTTTTCTTATTTTGTGGTAAGTAACCGACCACGTCATTTTAATACCATTAAAGAATTAAAAATGTCGGAACTTTACAGCAATATAATATTAACAATTAAATGTGTTTGCGATGCCCATCCGCCGGCAGGGCACGTCACTGGAACGTCACTTTGTTTAAAATAACAACAGAAACTGTGAAATGAACAAATGACGCGGCCACGCTAATGAATTTGCGAGTTTAATGAGACGTGTTGAGATTGAAAAATGTGTGGTTTATAACGTGAGAGCGGCGCGTGGGCGGCGATGGCTCGGGACTCGGGACTCGGCCGGGAGTTGGAGCCACGTCATAATGAAAACTAATAAGTACTTTGCACTTGTTTAATATTTAAACCTAGTAAAAATAAAGTGAGCAATCAATACCATGTAAAAAAATTAAATAATAAATTGCATGTTTTCATAATTACATTTAAAATAATTATGATAAGCGTGAAGTTCACCTTGCTGGCGAGTAGGTACCTAAAGTTAATTATTGAATAAATAATTTAGACGGCAGCATAAAGTAATATGAGCAAGTTTTATGGCTGTCACTGTAAGCATTAATCCTTTTCATTATGGAAGCCGAGCGGGGGACGACGGCCGGGCGGGGCGCAGTCACACTGTTTACTTGGCTGTTTTGTTCCGACCTGATTACTTCCAGCGATTCCAATAAATCTGAACGCGAGAGTAAATAACAAAAGTTTTAATGTTGAAGTAGTGTTGCAAGGATTTCCCCCAGTCGGAACTGGTCAACCAACGGCAAGTGCAGGGCGCCCGCTATGCACTATGCAATATTCTTTTCTCACAAATAATCCTAAGCTGACACTCAGCGTTCTTTCCCTCGGCAATGGTTAATTGTTCATTTCTTAGCATTTATTTAATTTGCATAACTTTGCAATTATCTCTACTCTCTGCTAATATTATAAATTTGAAAGAAACTATGTTTGTTTGTCTGTCTGTCTATTATTCTCTTACGCCTCAACCACTCCACAAATTTATGTAGTTTTGTACGTAGATAAAATTTGAGACTCGAGAAAGAACGTAAGATGTTTTATATCCCGGAAATCTGTCTTTAACAGCTTGATAAAGGAGGGTAAAAAAAAGAAAAGGAAGGAACAAAACTCATCATAACTTTGATTATTAGATTGCGATAAAATTTGGCACTAGGGTAGTCCATAACCTGGCTGAGGCATAGGATACTTTCATGGTGATAAATTTCGTGGGATTATTTTAACAGTATTACGTGGTGGTTTGCTCTTACGCGGGAATATGAATTTTTCGGTTTAACATCGAAGGGATATTAGCCGTTATTTGGAAAGCTCCGGACCCACGTCATTCGAGAGAAACTGTTCCTGAAAATAACCTTCAACTGCTCACAATAAATAATCTACGGCAACAGGTTCAATGTTAAATCCACAGATGTGGCACTCTTCATTTTATGATGAGGTGATCCAAAAATAACCAAACACTTGCAACGAGGATTCTCCCTGTTCCTAATGGTATACAGTTATACACGTATCAGAGTGTGAAGCGCTTCATCCATCCATCATTCAGTTTAGGTCAATCTCCCCCGATTACATCTCGCTAGATCCTGTATCAGATAATTGATCTTCGAGGGCATCGAATGTATTATTCTTCCCTAATCCAATTTCCTGCCCTGTCCCGACGTTGGGTTTATACATGTCAAATTTCAACAGTTTCCTCGGCATGATAATGACATTGAGGAGATAGTGCAACTAGTTTTAAACACAACATAGATCACCTTACAGCAGCCGTCAGCTGTCGGACGTGTAGCCGTGTAGGTACCCGTAGTATAGTCGCTGTCGGTAAAGTAGCTCGCTGCAGAACTATTGGCAACGCATCTCGCGAACTGGACACGTGTCGCGGCGAAAAATAGTTTAATTATAGCTCATTCTACGTGTAAACATTGGCGTGACATTTCAGCCGGCGGCGCGCGGCGTGCGGCGAGATATCTGAACGTACAGCGGTGTCACGGCCGAATTATTGCCGTACCGTTATTTAGAAGATGGTTAATTTTATTCTTAGTAATTGGTTAAAGGTAGATGGTCTTAGGAATATCTGGTATTCAAGTGTACGATATTTAGTACAAGACCTGCGGTCCCCCAACGCGGCGTATTATTTTTAAAGATATTATTGTTCCTCAGAAACGTCGAGATAGCATACATCAGCGTAGACAAAAATAGGAAGAAGCAATGAGAGAGCGAAATTTTTGTTGGAGTGGGCAACACATTCTTAAGCCTTCTTAGCGAGCCTACTGCAGCAAAAAGCTTCCTACTAACTTCAGTAAGTTGCGGTACCCAGGAGAGATGCTGATCCATATAAATTCCCAGGTTTTTTACCTTAGTGGAGTATGGGATAGTCATATTGTCAAGAGTGATCGATGGCAGGTGTGACCAAGAAATTTTAGCAACCATCCGCGAGCTACCTATTATGATTAGTAATATCTAGAATGGCAAACCGGAAAAGTTTGCACGTAAGCTCAGGTGCAAGATAAAAAGTGTCGTCAACGTTAAAAAAATTGTGTTCTTTCTCATGTTAATAATATATAAAACTTTTGTGTGACAATGACGACAGCACACTAAATAAGTAAGTAATTAAATTAAATTTCGCAAAAGCATTTATTGATCATGCCCTATTGGTACTATCATATTCCGCGATGATGATGACTGTAAAATGTACGGCTGGCCGCTGGACGGTGATGTCATTTATTTTGATCTTGCTAAATAATATTTTTGGTGCTTACTTACCTACTGTTTATAATTAGCAACTTAATTACCGTCTACGTTAATTAAAATTATCATTATATTTGAAGAAACAAATATAAGTTTAAATTATAATCTAATTTGATAATCTTGGAATTAATTTAATTCTTTAAGTGCTCGTACATAATGTGTCTTAGTCGCCGATGGAGGCCCGGGGGGGCTCATGGCTCAGGAGCCATGAACAAACAAAATGGCACTTAGCCTGCGCTTCGCCCCGGTACCTTTGACCACACAAAAATCTCCCGAGGAAACCCTCAGGACTGCACAGTTCGGCCCGAGCTCGATGCTCCACAAACCCAGTGCATTTTATTCCACATTAGATTTTATCAACACTTACGAGTTTCAGTACACGATCGCTTCAACAAATCCCTACAAAGATTTGCTTTGGAAGAAAAAGCGTCAAGCACCAGTGCTAGTCATAATGTGTACCTTCATGGATGATTACAATGGAACAGCGCTACGGCTAATTTCTCTAAATATAACAGTGACTGGCGTCGGAGGCAATCGAAACCCGCAATGTGATTATATGGGCCAAATCGCAGCATCTGTTATGAATTTAGATGCATTACATTCAGCGCAGTAGCCTGATGGACAGTGAGACGTATAATTGTGGTGAAAGTATTACGTTTATAAACATGTAACTTATAAGATTGGCTCCGCTCGGATCTGGAGCGTGCATGAACGCCATCATCTCATCATCACGCCGCAAGAGCTGAGTTGAGAATTGTGCCCTAGGACGACCCGCGAGGTCTTAGTACATTGAAATTCAGCAACAATTATTATTATCCTATTAGGCCTCAGTAGAACGTTCGGCCCAAAACTATTACGCCATAATTCCCTAATAAGTATAATTTTCGTTGCCATTGTAATTGTCTGCGAGCTGTAGATGTAAATGTTACGTGTGTCGCACATGTCGGAGACATCTGCCAGATGTGTGTGTGTTTACTGTTTACCGTTAATGTACAGGTACGTTTATTTTCTAAACGGTTGCCGTGAAGTTTGATCAATATTTGTAATTTAATGAGGGTAAATATAAATCTGTAATGATCACATAAACGTACAGTAAATTATCTTCTTCATTATATTGTAGGTTGATAGGTAATTCAGAAATTATTACCAGTTAAATTATAAGTCCTCGAACATCTTGTTTTTTTGCGTACTTATAGGTACGTAGCTAGATTTTTATACGTTTCAGAGAGTCATGCTAAAAATAAAATAAAATACGTACGAACCAAATTATTTCAAAATTTAATTTTACTTTTTTGTCTCACCTTCGCTTTGCATAATATCATCGTGATTTTTGTGTTATCTTAAATTTACTTTAAATTGCATACTATCTCATGTCACTGCAACCTTGACAAAAATTTATCTCGTTTCTGTGTTAATATAAGTAATTATCTTCTACATAATAAAAAATTGCCGCATAAATTATAGATTGAGAATGGCCCAACTTTCAGGAACATTTTTGTTTGGAAAACCCATCAAAAGTGGAAAAAGGAGATGGGCTATTTTGACCCCTGTTGGGTACTCTCATTAATACATTTAGGAATAAAATCAACGCGAAACAAACAAATAACATGGTACATTATTTTAATGTAATATGTAAATTGCGCGATTGAATATTTTAATGTAATTATAAAAATAAAATAACTTGGAAAACTGTTAGCAAGCATACCAAAGTGTTGTGTAACAGGAGGTGAGCAGGAGCAGTTCAACCACAGGTCGGTACACTGCACTTTCCACTGTTATCACTGCACGGCGGTAATCAGACAGAACTGAAGAAGTCGCGGGAAGTAGTGAGCGAACTTTCGTTTGGACGCGGCCGGCGGGCGGTCGGCGGTCGGCGCGGTTGAAGCGGGCTGGCACTCGACTGAGCCGCCGAGCGCGCCCGGCGGCCCGGCCCGCGCGCGAGCGGCCCGCGCACGCTCGCCGACACGCTCGCCCGCACGCTCGCCAGCACGCTCGGCGCACCGATCGCCCGCGCGCCGGCTCCAGGACAGTCTTCGGCCTACGTCAAACTTCAAGTCCAGGTAACTAAATCTTGTGATGAAAAATGACACTCATAGATGTCATAGTTAATCGCGAATTAACGAACATTATAATCACTCCAGGACCTTTTGGTTAACTAACATACCTATTTCCATAGTTTTTTAGTCAATTTCCAAGAAGCTATAATAGAATGGACCCAATATTATTTTATGAGAAATAATTCACTACACGATTCAACTTCGCTGCTCTCTCGGAAGTCGAAGCACTTCACGAGTTAAATTGGTCGCAAGTGACAAAATTTGATGAGGCTCGTTCCCAAGGATGTCCTGAAGCAATCGACCCCGGTTATTAACCCAGTTAGCGATCCTAATTAAACCTCGCGCCTCGGGCGATGTGTAACTTCTCCAAGTCCACCAATACACATCTAACGGTTAACTTGTTGCAAAAAGTTTATATTTTGTGACCAAAAACATGGTCATACCTACCTTTCTGACATAATATTATTTTGTTTCTAATTCATTCGTGGTTATTTAATATGTTAATATGTTTATTTAATATGTTACATTATGCGAATTCCACCCGACGGGCATAATTTCCTAACGCTGAATATCGAATTCTTTATTTGACCTAAAGCACATTATTAAAATATTATCAACCATATAAAATTCCATAGGGATATCAATATTAAAATATAAAAAAGCTGTAAAATTGAGAAAGGTAGGTTGGTTATATTTAAGGCTGGAAACAGTGCTCGACCGACGGTCAGCGGTGACCGTCGGTCAGCGTAGCAATATCTATGCAAGTCTATGAATGCGCACAGAGCTACGCTGACGGTCCGCGCGTCGTTTGGTACGCGCGTACGGTCGGTCGAACCGTCGGTTCCGCTCGTCGGTCGCGCGTACGTCGGTCGACCGACGAGCTATTGTATTGTTACGTGTCAGGAGTACTGGGTTCGAGAAAATGCCAAAATGTACCACAAAGACTTTATTGTACACGTAGATACACAATTACACACTGTACACAGTACACACTACAACACTATGCACGTAGGTACTCGTAAACACACTCGTCGAACACTGTATCGCTCGTAGAAATCACTTCACTTCGCACTGGTATCGCTCGTAGGTATCGCTGGTATCTTCCTGGTTCCGCTTCCGAAACTAGAATGTCCGCACTTGATCGATCGCCCCTTTTTATACCACTCACGCACCATTCACGCCAATCCAGAACTTTCTCGCTAATTCCGGACGGACCCGATTCGTATAAAATTCGAGAACGTTCCTTGCAACCGAGTTTCGCCCGTATGACTATTGCCGTAATGGTCGAAGCGTCGTGCGTACGGGCAAGCGCGCTATTGTTCTATTGTTGACTCGACATGTTTATGGCCCCTATTGTTTATTGTTTTGCGAGGTGATACGCCAGGGCTGTCACATTGCCCCCCTCTTAGTCATGCTCGTCCCGAGCATTATTCGATCCATGAAATGGTGCCAATCTGTCCACGTGCACGATCTTCGGCTTTCTTCTGTCCCCCTGTCTGATCCGGTAGGTCACGTCGTTAATCTTCGTGACAACTGTGTAAGGGCCTTCCCATCGTGCTTGTAGCTTCGGAGACTTCCCTTTCCTCCGCAGTGGATTGTGCAACCATACAGAATCTCCCTCCTTGAAACCATGTTTCCGAGCATCGCGATCGTACCGGGTTTTCATCTTTTCGCTGGTCTTCAAACATTGCTCCCTTACAAGATCATGTGTCTCGTCCAATTGTTCCCGTAAGTCCGCGATGTATTCAACGGTTGGTTTCGGGGCATCTGGCGGTGTTCCGGTAAGCAAATCCATCGGCAGACGCATTTCTCTTCCGAAGTTAACTTTAGCGGGTGTAAATCCCGTGGACTCGTGTATGGCAGAGCGATATGACATCAGGAACAGAGGAATGTACCGATCCCAGTCTCGCTGATGTTCCTCGACGACCTTGGCCAAGTGATGTTCCAACGTTTGGTTGAATCTCTCCACCATGCCGTCAGATTGAGGATGCGCCGGTGTGGTACGTGTCTTATTTATTCCCAAAAGATCACACATCTCCTGGAATAACGTCGACTCGAAGTTCCTGCCTTGGTCGCTGTGTAACTCCAATGGTACACCAAAGCGGCATACTACCTCCTCGACAAGTTTCTTGGCCACGGTCTTCGCCTCTTGGTTCGGAGTTGCAAACGCTTCCGGCCATTTGCTGAAGTAGTCTTGAACCACGATAATGAATCTATTCCCGTCTTCAGACTGAGGGAATGGCCCAGCAACGTCTATGGCGATTCTTTCCCACGGGGCTCCGACGTTGTACAGCTGTAGTTTCCCTTTGGATCTAGTGCGGGGCCCTTTTACTGAAGCGCACACTGTACACTTTCTGCACCAATCTTCAACGTCCTCTCGACATCGCACCCAATAAAAGCGTTCTCGTATCTTTACGAGGGTCTTCTTGATGCCGAGGTGCCCACCGGAAGTGCCATCATGTACCAGCTTCAGCAAATCAGCCACTTTACTCCTAGGAATAACCATTTGCAGCGTTTTTTCCTTTCCGTTGAGTGATTCCCAGATCCGGTAAAGCACGCCATTCTCTAGTGTAAGGCTGTCCCACTGAGCCCAGTATGCCTTAGTCGTCGCGCTTGATGTTGACACGTCACTCCACAGGGGCCTCTGTCCTTTGGCTTTCCATTCCATGATCAAGCTGAGGTCTTTGTCTTCCTTCTGAGCTTGGCTTATTTGTTCCCCTCCCCAAGACTCGTCTAGGTCCTGCATCCTAATCACCCTGACCTCCTCTTTACCCTCATGCTTGAAGCAACGTCGACCTTCTTCGGAGCATGGGCGTTGTGACAGGGCGTCGGCATTCTTCGGCTTGGGCGCCTTCGGGGTCTTCGTAGGAGGCTTGGCGGTCTTCGTTGCGGCCTGAGCAGCGGCGGCGGCTATTAGCTCCTGGGTGTCGACCTGGATAGCCGTCGAGATTTTCGTAGGAGTCTTCGCGGTCTTCTTAGCGGCGGCAGCGGCGGCGGCGGCTTCTAGCTCCTGGGTGTCGACTTGGGTAGCTGTCGAGGTCTTCGTAGGAGGCTTGGCAGTCTTCTTAGCGGCGGCGGCGGCTTCTAGCTCTTGCACTTGCGTAGCCCTCCACACCGATTTCGGTTGTTTTCGTGTCCGGCAGCTAAGCCTAATATGACCTCGTTCACCGCATCCGTAGCAGATAGGCCCAGTATGAGGTTGAATCGTCGCTACGACTTCGCGCACCTTATAACTTTTACAGTCACTTCGTACCGCTTCAACTTCAAGGGCATGCGCTAGAGCTGCTTCCAATGTGGCGTGATGACCCAAGCGCACCGTTGCTCTCACTTCGGGATCCCGTATACCGCTGACAAACGCCTCTAATACTTTGTCTTCTACCGGTGTGGAACTCGACGCATAGGCTCGGCGTACGAGGCGCTCGATCTCCGTAGCCCATTGTTGCAGTCCTTCGCTCGACCTCTGTGACCGGTCTTTGAGCTGCGCACGATATACATGCTCAAGGTGCTTCTCCCCGTATCGAGCTTCCAATGCCTTAAATAGCGACTCCAAGGTGCGTCGCTCGGCGGGCAGGTTCTCAAGGACCAGCAGTGCCTCCCCTCGAAGAGCTAAGGTAAGTGCCGCCAACGAGTGCTCGTCTTCCCAGCCATTCCCATTTGCAACTACCTCGAACTGGTGCCTGAACGCCGTCCACGAGGTCGTGCCGTCGAAACTTGGGACCTTAAATTTCGGGGCCCCAGAGCATGAACTCGTTGCTGCCGTGCCCATAACCCTTATTTTCTGCAGCTTATGGTCCAAATCCACGAGCCTAGTTTCGTGGGAGTTTAGTAACGCGTCATGGTTTTTGAGGGCTTGGTCGTGCTCGGATGTACGCGATTTTACCAGTTCCAGGTCTTCCTTTACGACGTTCAGTTCTCCCTGGAAACCATCCAGCTTTGCATCGATTGTCCCCAGTTTACTTTCCAGGCTCTCCATTGCTTCGCGCTGGCTCCGCTGTATGGCTTCGCGCTGGCTCTCCATGACTTCGCGCTGGCTCTCCAATTTACTTTCCAGGCTCTTCATGGCTTCGCGCTGGCTCCGCTGCATGGCTTCCATCGCCTCGCGCTGGCTCCGCTGTATGGCTTCTAATAAAGAGGCCATATCGAATGCACTCGGTGTCGGTACTGATGCAGCTGATGTAGTCGAAGGTCCAGCGGTGGTCTCAGTTTCCGTGCGGTCACGCCCCGGCGACTCCATCCGCGCGGCATCCAGTGCCGTCTGCCGTCGCGTACGAATCCCTTCTTCACTTTGCGGTACTACAGGCATTCCGCTTCTGTCACCAATTGTTACGTGTCAGGAGTACTGGGTTCGAGAAAATGCCAAAATGTACCACAAAGACTTTATTGTACACGTAGATACACAATTACACACTGTACACAGTACACACTACAACACTATGCACGTAGGTACTCGTAAACACACTCGTCGAACACTGTATCGCTCGTAGAAATCACTTCACTTCGCACTGGTATCGCTCGTAGGTATCGCTGGTATCTTCCTGGTTCCGCTTCCCAAACTAGAATGTCCGCACTTGATCGATCGCCCCTTTTTATACCACTCACGCACCATTCACGCCAATCCAGAACTTTCTCGCTAATTCCGGACGGACCCGATTCGTATAAAATTCGAGAACGTTCCTTGCAACCGAGTTTCGCCCGTATGACTATTGCCGTAATGGTCGAAGCGTCGTGCGTACGGGCAAGCGCGCTATTGTTCTATTGTTGACTCGACATGTTTATGGCCCCTATTGTTTATTGTTTTGCGAGGTGATACGCCAGGGCTGTCACAGTATGGTATAGTTCACCGTCAGCGTAGCACTAAATGCATTTTCGCAACCGACGGTCAGCGCTGACGGTCAGGACGTACGGTACGGACGTACCGTCAGTCGAGCACTGTTTCCAGCCTAAGTATGTACTCAACATTATTTTAACTAATCACAAGCTCATGAAACAGCAAAATGTATTTCACAGCAGGGCAGGAAACGGTAGCCCTCTTATTATCATAATGAGAAAACGCATCCCAGAAAGGGTTACTTCTATATACTTCAGGAAAGCTCGGAAAGTTTCGTTTTCACGCAAACAAATTATTAGATGATTCAGTCGAAAATTAAATTTAATATATCGGTTAACAGGTGATGTTTGCTAGGGAACGACCATTACATACCTAATTACACAAAGAGTGCCTCCGTCCTAAAATTAATTAGGCTCCAGGATGTTTAATTGGAATTATGTTTTTGGTTTGTTCCCTATTTCTTAATTACTAAATTTTAACGCTTACTGACTCATTAAGCTCCCCCGGCCCAACTGTTGTGGCAACATTTATAAACAGTTAGCCCTATTAGATTTATACCCTAACGGAATGCAAATGCGGGCACAATTTAATTGCCTCCCGGTTACAGTTTACAGAAAGCTTTCATAACAAAATAAGGGTCGTTCGTCGTGACGTCGCGCGACGTTGGTCCCGGGGCAAGCCGTTGCATCGCGCCAATTGTACTCTGGTACTACCAGCAGACATACAGATTTTATTTATTCTACGTGAAATTTCGGGATAAAAAGTAGGCTAATATTTCTCCTCAATATCCTCTATCTTTCAGTGAAAGTTCCATAAAAAGGTTCAGCCGTTGCGGAGACCAACCCAGACAAACATTTAAGCTTTATTTACAAATGTGTTCATAAATTATTGTGATTTATTATTAAGAAATTTAAACGCTCGCAGAGAATTATACAAATAACTAACTGACGTCACAACTAGTTCCACCACTATAACAAACTAGTTTCACTGTGACCACGGTCAAGGATTAGCTACAAAATGTAAATTATTGTTTAAAAATATTTAACCACTATGTACAATATATGCCAGAGCGGTCGGCTTCGAATAAAATAATTTATACGGACGAAGTGACATGCCGCGGACGGCCGCACTCCATCGAGTTTGCGGTCGATGAACCATTTTAAAACTCAGAAAACTGATCAAAATCCGAATGGAATATTTATGAAAGCCACTGGTGGACTTTTTCCGAAAATCTAGCGTTAAACTGTGCACACTCCGCGAAATTATTTAATTTTGTAGAAACAAGATTCGGAAACATACACCTATGCTTTCGTGTACGATGTATTCGTAACATCTCATTACTTATTCTTTTTCACAGGCAGCGCGGGCCATGTCATATCAACAACGCTCGCTATTTAAGTCAAAAATACGGCAGAACATTTTTGATTCTTCAATCTTCATGGCATTTAACATAACTCTCTACCATTATGAAATTATAAACGAAAGTAGATATTCCATAGTTCTACTTTCATTCATTCATTCATTTCAAGGAACGTCCTCACTTCGCTTTGGGAAGCTTTTCCCATTTTGGAAAAATGTTTCAACGCAGCTCCTGTCCTATTATTCGAAGCGTGATGTTATATAGCCTAAAGCCTTTGTCATGAAATGGACTATAGGGGAATTGAAAAAAATCCTCTCATATTACCTACCATTAGAGTTTAACTACATTGGTCGTGACCTCATCACTGGGTGTTAGAGAGGAGCCTTCTTATAGACCTTCATCTTCCCCGGTCTTGTGCGATGTGTATAGCATCGGCAACTTTTGTGTCGAAAGTGGTGCGGATCTGATCTGACCGCACCGTATAAGAAAATGGAGAACACGAGTGTAGAGACAAGTGTAATTATAAATAATAACTTACCGTCGCCTAACATTTTTCGTTATATTTTTAAAATAGTGTTTATAAAAATTTCGAGTTACATGCTAATCCCATACTTGTTCCCCATGCCCCGACACTTACATGCTATTCACATTTCAGGCGATTAAATATGTATAAACATTTTATATTCATACAAAAATTGCTATTTACCTACTCCTACCTCCTACAATATAAAAACCTGCGTGCCATATATCATGCCTGTTGATGTATGGACTATCGTCTATCGTCTATCGTCTGTCAGGGTGTTCTTTTATCTAGGTGTGAAGGTGTGTAATGTTTTGGAAACATGCGGCATGTGACGTCAGTAAATAAATATAGTACAGCTAACGGCGGCGGTTCTCATAGGTATATTAAGAGTTCCCTGGGAAGTGGCCGGGGCCTGGTGGCTGCAGTCGAGGTGCGATGCAGCTCCACAGCAATATAACACAAACTGTCTGTCCAGCTGTCCGCGGCTGACAGCGAGCAGAGCTGTCCAATATCACTGCAGCAGGAGTGCTGCATATTTTCCTTATCTCGACCTATTTTCGTGTTCGCACTCGCCACCGGCCGCGGCAACAGCGGCGGCCATATGCCTGCCGTGAATTATGACTTACACGTATTTATATATTTTTTTAATGTAGGTAAACTATTTTTATTGTAAGTTTATTTCCCGTACCCACCAGGGGCGGCGACTTTCTCCTATAGGATAGGAACGGTGGTGGCTTCCACGTTTCTAGCCTTGAAGATATTATTATAACAAAGAAAATATACATTGTCACAATTAGGGTACACGAATAAATTAAGCATGCTATACAATAATAATGCAACGGGGCTGTAGTAGAGTCTCGCTTTATCAGAAAATATTCTTCCTTTGCTTTTGTTTCACCAAACTCACAAACTTTGAGTTTGAACTTCACAGCGTTATATCCAATGAAGCTATTAAATTCACAACATGTATTATAATATTAAACTTTCCCGGACACAGCGTGCAACGTTAGTTTCTATACTTCCAATTATTCCCCAAGAGATCGTCATATTAAAATGACATTCCACCAATGTGCTTTAAAAGCTAGCTCGAGATCCCTCTTTCTCTCTCTCTTTCTGCAGGCGGACACTTTTAACCGAATGATGTCATGATGGTACCCCAGAATCCCGCGCAGCTCTAGAGTTCGACCGGGACAGATTTTGCTACCACCACCAGACACTGTACCATTACCATTTGTACCGTATAACAATTGTTTTAACAGCATCTATGTTCTGGTTAGACAGGTTAGGTTCTAGTTACACTTTTTAGGAGCTACTATCCTAAAACTTAGGGTGTCAACGGATCTGTAACCGAATTAGAGCTTTAACGTTGTTAGTAATGACTATCAACTTCCAGGCCTAACTATCGCTGACAATGCCCAGCCGTAGTTGTCAACCCTAGTAAATAAATAAATGGCCTAACCATCCTAGTCCCTATTGGAATCTTGGCCTAGGTCGGCAAGGGCGGCAGTAAAAGCGTGGTGCTCTGTACTCGATTGCTACTTTAATTCCACAAAAAAACAGTAGCAGAAGAGGCGGGGTCAGAGTTGACGGAACAGTTAAATTAGGATTGGACGTGCAAAAGCAATCCAGCTTCGTATTGCGAATGTGTGCGTATTCCTACCGGCCGGCGCGCGGCGGTCGGAACGTACTCACCTCGGGTACCGGCAGGTGGATATAAATAGCGCCCACTCAACATTGTTATAATGCTTTACGATGTTGCGTAACATATCAGAATCACCATGGTTACAATAAGAGCGTATCGATTGAACTGAATAATTCTAGGGTTGCCAGACGTGTGTGAAAATTTATTAAATTCAACAGACTCACGCGATATTATAAAAGGTCGATTTGTTGCCGTCGTCAATTTTTGGTTGTAAGGCTATGATAGATTTTATCGATAGAAAGGGGGAGGCACAAGTAACCTTTAAGGAGGATCGACATTAAGTTAACATAGTACACGGATACCCACCACTCCAATCATAAAGTTCCGAATATGACGAAAAAAGTTTCCGACATGAGCAATGCAACGCGACAAGATGCCACACACACCGGTACAGCGGTAGTGCCTCTATCCGGTCAATTATTATATTAACGTTTGTAAAAATCGTCTTATTTTACAGGAGACCTTGACCATATCTCATCTGCCCGTTTGTGGGTTATAAACAT
Organism: Hesperia comma; assembly: GCA_905404135.1. Lineage (NCBI taxonomy): Eukaryota > Metazoa > Arthropoda > Insecta > Lepidoptera > Hesperiidae > Hesperia > Hesperia comma. The sequence goes on along the minus strand of FR990017.1, from coordinate 21,777,392 downwards.
AAAAAATTGACGTCCTTTAAAAACGACGATTCGATTGAAAAATACAACTCAATATTTAAATCTATATATATAAAAGAAAGTCGTGTCAGTTACAACACTTATAACTCGAGAACGGCTGGACCAATCTTTTTGATGTTTGATTTTTTGGAATCCTCTTAGTCAGGAAGGACATAATAGGTATTAAAATATACAATTTATCGCAAAAAATCGAGATTATTAGATATTAAATCCACGACATTTTTAACGTACAGTGACAGCGTCGGCATGGCAACCAACACTGTTTACAAAATTGTCATGGCAACCAAGATTGTTTACTTTAGCGAAACACAACAGTAACTGACAACGCACGTCATGTCAACTATGGTTTGTTTTGTTTGAAAAAAACAAAACGAAAAACATTGATTTGTGTGTACTAATAGAACAAGTCTTTTTGCATTGATATATTATTACTAACTAAAAATTCTGTGACCAAGTGACCAGTCCCAAGAGCAAAGTGAGGCGGCCTGTGGAACGGCTCGATTGGCAAAGTGAAGTTACCTACCATTATTGACACCACCACCTGAACCATTGCATTCACTGCTTCGCGGCGAACCACCATTGAGATACTATGTACTAAACTAAAGTACCGAACCACTCGAATCACGACATTTTCTAGACAACACTCAAAAATGCAATGGTTGTTTCCAAATCACTTCATATGGGTCAGACATTATTGAAGAACCAGGATTTAATCCAACTTTCAAGGTATCTATACATATAGGTATATATACATATACCTATTTATAAATCTGTAATACTGACTTTGATTTTTATTCTATAGATACATGGACAGATTCACCATCAAATTGGATCATTGCTACCTCTCAAAGACCTACAGGAACTGCTTCATGAACATCATGCATTGGTTGAGATATCCATGACTGCTTTGGAATGCATGCCAAATGATGGCTGCAAAGTCGTGATCATAGGGAACAAACGACCAGGTGGAACACACAAACGCACATTTAACTCTCCAACAATATGTGGAGTTGCAAGTAATTTTAAAATAAGAGGGTGTGATGTTGTTAATATGTAGGTATATTCATTGAATAATTCGGCTTTTATGTCGTCCAGCTGAGTTGACTCTCTGCTAACGGGGTAATCTGCTTTTATGTCATACAGCAGAATTGTCTATCAGCGAAAAGGTCTTTCAGATAGTGACCCAATAATATCGGATCAAAACACCTCAGAAGTGTTTATTTTATTTTGCCTCTTTTATTATTTCATAATGAATTGAAAATTATCTATTTGTATTAATTTTATTGTAAATTTGCTCCGTCATTGAATGTTTGGCGGAATGAAGTTCGCCGGGACAGCTAGTATAACAAATAAATGTTTTCAAACGGAAGATGCAAAATATTTTCAACAAAATATTATATTGATTATTCAAAATATTTCGGTAAAATAATATTACCATTATAACAACTGTACCCTCAAACAAGGAAATCCTGTGATTATTTGTGCGTGTCTGAATCCGTATGATGAATGTATCTGAATACATTTTACTAAGTTGCGGCGTTCCATATGTTTTATGTATATCGGATTTGCGCGGCTAGTTTCGGACTTACCGGCGATGGCGAAAGGTCACTCGTGGCTGAGAAGGGACCTAGAATAGATCCAAAACTAGTATGTATGTGAATCCGTCATAAAATGACGCGTAAAATTTTAGTTACAATAGGTACTGGAAGATCCTCTTTATGTGGTATATATTATGATTTTTTTTAATACTACACAAAATACTCATGCTGTCCCACTATTCAGGTTATAGCATTTATTTTATATCTATTTCAGTACAACTAAAATATTTACCCCGTTCGAAGTTAATCACCATAAGTTTCGACCAGGCAGGAGTTTATCACGAGATCCTAATATTGTCTCGGACTTACCGGCGGTGGCGAAAGGTCACTTGTGGCTGAGAAGGGACCAACAATACATAGATCCAAACTATAGTAGGGTGAATCCGTCATAAATGACACGTAAAATTTTAGTTACAATAGGTGCTGGAAGATTCTTTTTATGTGGTGTGTGATTTTTTATCACTACACAAAATACTCATGGTGTCCCACTATTGAGGTTATAGCATTTATTTTATATGTATTTCAGTGCAACTAAAATATTTACCTCGTTCGAAGTTAATCACCATAAGTTCCTCGACCAGGCAGGAGTTTACAACGAGATCCTAATATTGTCAGCCCTGAGCACCCGTCGTCGCCGTGACCTTCCAATGATGAGGATCGATTCAAATTTAACATTATTTATTTGATAGCTCAGATGACCCTGAATATCATTTTTACATGTACGAACAGCGGTCTATTAGTAACCTCTTTATCTAATAGAGTGGTGCGAACACAATGGATGCAAATCTTTCAAAGAGTTCTTTTACGTGTTATTTTCATTGAAACACTCCGATCACAATATCTATTCAATTTTGTTTCAATTTATTTCTTGAGAAATCATATAAATTTATTAAGGCCTATACAGTTCACATACCTAACACGACGAATAAAATCGAAACCCTTTCAACAGGCTATCGAGCAAACCAAAAACAATTAATCATTTATCAAAATTTAATTAATCATCTAACAAAAAACAACACAAATCTTCGATTACGAGTAACCCTCCAAACGTGTTATCCGTATATACGAGGAGAGTGCTTGATGTGAAGTCCGCTAACACGCACTTGGCCAGCGTGGTGGCCTATGCCCACACATAGTGAGAGGTTTGTTAGCCTGCAGTATCTACCGATGGGATTGAGTCAGAAGGTTAGCGACTGTCTCCAGGCAAATCAGAAGATAGAAATGAAATATCCCATTTAAAAGGTAGAAGTGTACATAAAGGCAACAGAGACAGTGATATAAAACAAATCATAATATTAAAAAATCTTTATAAACATATCATTAATACAGCAGTGGAAAGCAGGTGAGGTATGCGAGAGAGATTGGAAGAAGCGCACAAGGAAAAGGAAGTGATTGTTGAACTAGTAACAGGAGCGGATGTAAACAAAGGATGTATTGCTAACTCGGGAGTTATGAAGTCAAGTGAAGACTGCGAAACTATTAAGCAGACAGGCAATAAATAAATAAAATTGTTCTTTAAGGTATCAAAGTCTAATAATAATAAAAAATAACAATATACCTACTTAATGTAGATATAATATATCCTTTGTACAGACTTGATCAAATCTCATTAGCTCTACACTTACACTTACACTTTTGCAGTAATGCCCGTAGGTATTATAAAATCCTTTCGTAACGTGCGCTTCAAAAAAGTTAAACACATTATGCTACTTAACGGTAGTTAAACTTGTCGCTGTCCGCCGGGGCCGGCCGGGACCGGGGCTGGCCGGGGCCGGGCCAGGCCGGGGACGGGGCGGGGAATAAGCTAAAGTAAGTCGATTAACACCTCACCTGAGGAGACGAACAAAGTCGGCCGCCGACGGGTAAATTACGACAAGTTTCGGCGTCTTGACACGGTAATTAAATTTTTGGCTTATATAAACCATTAACTTAAGACAAGATTAATGTATTTTATAAAATTTTAAATGTATTTAATCCGCGATTAGTTAAGTTTAAAATCAAAAGATTAATGTACAATAAATACTTAAATAAATCCACGTATCGTCATTATGTCACCGTTCTTACAGGAAATGTTAACGTTTAGTAATTTAATCATTATTCGGTAAACCCGTAAGTATTAAAACTACATCGCCAAACTATATTTGAGTATCAGATAGTTGTCATCGTTGTCTCGCTAGTAAACAGGTTCAAGCATGCTGACGATATAATATTCCATTATTCTTACAGTAAATGTATTTAGATTTAGACCAACAGATAAAGTGTTTGCCCCAATAATATCGTAAACGCCTGTTCAGTGAACACAGCTGAGTAGGAAAATTATGAACTGCGTTAATTAATTAACTTTAATAAAACACTTTGAAACTTAAGCTCGGTTCGTTGTGAAGGATTTTCTTGTTTCTATGGAAAGTTTGGGCGTTTATTTTTATTTTAGATATTAGTAGGAGTCTTAAAATCCACGTTAAACTACTGGCTGAGTAATAGACAAAACACAGAATGAACCAACGGAATAAATATAGCATGGGATAACACTTAGAAATCATTTTAAAAATACTGCCTATGAAATGTATGGCAAATGATGGCAAATATTTGTATGATTATGAAATAAAATATCATAGCAATTATTTTTTGCAACTGCATTCATACAAAACCTTTAAAAACGCTGACTTTCTCCCCTAAAAGAGTCATAGGTTGTGCATTTTGTATGCTCGTAACCGTAAGTACTAAACGAAGTCGCAGACGCCAGCTAGCTAACTTATAAAGTTACGTGTAAGGCACGTCTACTTGATAATTTTGCTTTCAACCTATTAAAACGTCCCAACTTCGCACACCAGTACACAGAACACTCACGAATAAAGTAATTACTGTATCGCTACTCCACTCGCTCATCTTCCTCACAGCTATTGATTGACTTCTTGGAGTTTCGTCACAACAATGGTCACAACGTTAATGACACCGACGGGCCGCCCCCGCGGAGGCAACCGCTTAGGCTTAGGGTATATAATCTCGGAGGTTTTCAGTTCCGATACTGAGTTACGAGATTAGAATATAATCTCGGAATTACAATATCACTATCGAAACTTTATTTTTTTTCAATGCCGAATATGCCTGTTTCATAGCAAATATATAGATTTGTTAAATAATAAAAACTTTTTGAAATAATGAATTACAAAACGTTTATAAAATGTTTAATCGACGTTTTACAAACGTTTCATTACATAATTATAATTAACTATTCTTAAAAGTCAAAGATGTGTAATCTTTCTCTAGCTGTGATGATAAGGAAGCGGTTTATACGTTGAAAAATCAGTCAGTTTCGATATTTACTACTGCTAGATTAGAACGCTTAATGTCGGAACCAAAGTATTTATTTTCTTCCGACTTCGGGATTCCGAGATCCTAGGATTCGTGCCCTATCCCCGCTACAGCCACGACGATGAGTCTTATTTCAGTGTCATGGTGTGCAGCGTCCCGATGTGAGCAGAATTTTATTCTGTTTGTATAGCGCGAGCTTTAATGGATCGTTAATATCGCAAATCTCCGGCAATTTCCATTGATTGCGATCGCGTCGTTTCGTGACTTCCAGTTCATCTGTGATACATTGGAACGTTTAAATGAAGAATAGGCGAAATCTGGGCTTTTATAGTTATCTTCAATAATATGGTTTCTATTTATTTGATATATTTCAAATATTGACAAAAATGCTGACTTCCCAGCTATTTTTACTCAAACAAAGAGAAAGCGACATAAACTTAGGAATTCATTAAAGTGGTAGGGAACAGAAACCCCATATTTTATATGCGGTATACCGTTTTACATATCCCTCAGGGTGTTTTGTTTATTATATTATTTACTTACACTTTAACATTTACAACCTTAAAACAAATAGGCTCAGGAGAAGACGCCCCAATATATTTTTTATCTGTATGTTAATCCAAGACTTTTGCTTTAATATTTCCATGAAAGGTAAGAAAAGTACAGCCACATTTTGTACAATTTTTTATGCGATGTAAAAGTATTTTTTTAAGTCTGCCTACAGTCAAACGTAATTCGCATTTGCGGAAATACACTGTATCTTAGTTCCCTACGGGGCACGAGTAGGTACCACTCTCTATTATAAATTTTCTACATATCCCCATTTGAAACTTAAACTAACCTATCGTATATTTCTAACTATTTAGTTTTAATAAATAAATATAAATGGATATAGTGGATAAAATGGATAAATTTGGTGTTCAGAATAAATTTTCTCAAGTCAATCCGTGCGAATTAATGTCGATACTATTATTTAATACGTACGAGTAGTTTATCATCGTCGCGGCGTCGCGGCGGCCGCAGCGCCGTAACCCGTAACGTGTCCATAAATCCTGGCCGCGATCGGACATAACCTCATAACAGCTAAACGGCGCCCCATTGAGGTTCGCCGCTGATCTAACCGTTCAGTGAATGTCTCCTCTTTATTATCCACTAACTCCCGCCCCCGGCCCTACACTCGGAGCTTAAGCCAGGCAAAGCTGTGAAGCTATTACTTATAAACAACGCCTTTGAAGGTAAGTCACTAAAAATTAAGAAAGAAATAACATGTATTTTCATAATATTGGTAATATTCATTTGATTGGTAAGTATTGTTATAAAGTTTTTCTTTGGTTTTTACTTTAAATCTGTGTGACAGCTGGCCGCGCCGTGTCGCCGCGGCGCCGCGAAGATGAGCTGATATAGTCGTTGGAATGAATGAGGCATTAATTATTGTTATGGCCGTTTTCGGGTTAACTTACGCTTTACGAGGGAACTTCTACCACTACAGCATTATCTAAAATATGACGAGCGTCTCGAAATATTGGCAAAGTACTACGCCAAATGAACCCTACTAAATCTGGATGAAATTGTTTTACTGAAAATGTAGTGTTCCATTTAAAACGTCTGACTCTGGAAAAGAACAGAATGAGGGTTTTCTGTGTGAATCCATACTGCCTATAAAGCAGCGATAGCTTTGCACGCTGTACTCAGAACAGGAGCTCTGGGAAGAAATAATTTTATTGTAAGTGCATAATGTAATTAACTAAAGTTTATTTTTCAGAGAAGGAAAGCATCGTGAGAAAACGAGCTGCAGATAATCCACCACTCTTTACTGTAAGGCCTGAGCCTGGCATTAGACTGGTAGGAATTGCAATGGTACTTTGGCAAAGGGAGATCTCCCGCCAGGCGAGTCGACATGCCTGGGGGGCGGCCGAGGCCCCAAGTGAGTGTACTCGAGGCGTGGTATATATGCCGGCGATTTACAAATCTTCGATAGCGCGGTTCAGGCTTCGGTGACGTCACCGTGTGACGTTGTGCGATGTCGCCACAATACTAATTATGATTGTTCTTACATTCTGAGTAACATAATTTTTAACTCTTTTGGAAGTTATAGTATCAAATAAAAAGTTTTTACACAGTGAATGAATCGTTTCAAACGATACAATTCAGTTTGAACCGGCATTTGGCAACGACGCAAATAATTCGGATGGAGGAAAATGTAAAGTTAAGTTGGAAATATAGGTGAAGTGGTCAGAGGAGGAGACGTTGTCCTGGCCCTGACATACCACATCACAGACGTCCTTGTATTGCAATAAATGACATTGATTGCACGCCTTTTTATATCACAAGTTATGAAATTATCTTGAAATAGTGAGAATAAAGTATATTAGGTACGGCACTTCAGAGGACGAATAGAAACCAAAAAAATATTTTAAATTTTTTTGTCTGTATGTTTGTCTGGGCATCGTGCCAAAACTGAAATGATGAAATTTTATGTTGTTTTCGCATTAATATGTTGAAGTTGTAACTTTAAAATATTGTCCGTTTTTCGTTTCATGTTGATACACCGTTTAGAGCTGAGATACGAGAAACATAGGCATGTAGCAAGACAACGTGTGCCGGGTCCGCCAAAAGTTATACATACAGGGCGTTATTAATAAACGCAGCTTAAAGCTACTCCGAGTTTAAATGTTTTTGTCTTTTTCTAACCTTTGACTTTAAAGAATCACATGACAGGGAGAAAAAAATTAAACCTGGCGTAAGTTTAAGCCACGTTTATTATAAGGCCCACAAAGTACAGAATATTAATGTTCTGAGCTGCTGTCAGTCTGCTCACGCCCGTCAATCGGTGCCGCGGTATTTTATTATTCGCGGAGAATACTCATACAAATTACATTATTTGACCAAACACTGAATGATTAGAAGTCTTACCTCGTGTTGGATGTTGATTTTTTATATTTATGTTATAATATTTTACCTAACGTGTTCCGATGTCACTGTTTCTTTATGTATTTAGAACAAGCTAGTACATAATACCTACGAGCATTAAATTATAATACAAGTAAAATTATGCCAGTCTATGTTTACACAAGAAAGGCAAGAAAAATTACAAAGGCTCAGAATTTTTATTCATATACCTATTATGTGTCCATATTATTTATCATCCCTACTAATACTATAAATTACAAGCACTCTATCCGTCTGTCTGTCAATAAGGCTTTCACTCCTAAACCACCGAACCGATTTTAATGAAATTTGATTTATTTGAATATCAAATTAGAGTTACCCTTAAAAAGAATATTAAAATAAACGGCAATTATCCCTTAACGAGGTGAAAAAGGGAGAACTTTACTTTTTTTAATTTTCATTTAAATATAAAAAACGTGAAGGTAGGCGACGCTGCCAGTAGACCATTCGATGTTTCAACACAATGGAGCGTTTAATTTTTTTCGCATTCCCTACACGTATTGGCGCTGTAAAAACTAAACCAAAAATAAAAACAATACTTAATTATTAACAGCGTTATCCTAATTTTATAATTAAGTCCGCCGCATTGTTCGCCGCCCGTAATCTATTAATCTCCGTGGTGCCGTAAACAAATCTCTCCGTGACCGTTGCCGGGTTGGCCGCGCGCCGCGCGCCGGCCGGAATGGGAAATGATATTTTAAAAGGAAAAAGCGCGTCCCACATGGTTCCGCGGGTCGCTTTATACGACTGGGAATTTTTACTACGCGTAATTTACGTCACGGGTAGGGTTGCTAACTGTACTCTCTTAATATATTGTTCTGTATCATCTAGGCGTACTCTATAATCTATCACACCATAGAGGACTAAAATATCCCTTTTTACACAAATATTATTATGTTCTGCTAAAATTACCAAAAATACCACTTTTATAAATGATTTATCTACTCTTTTTTATTAGTCCGTACTCTCCTCTTTTATTTTCCTATGAAATCAGATATATCGACCCTATTTCTTCTAATAGAAACTGACAACCCTAGTCATAAGGGATCCAAAAAAATTCAAATATACCCACCAAATAAGTACGCAGTTCTGAATGCTGGTCCGCCCGCCGCGCGCCGCGCCGCTGACGTCGGCGTCGCCGGGAAATGTAACGAACAGTTATTCACAATCATTATCATTATGTGAGGAAATATCAGGGCTGGGTTCGGCTGTGAACGCCGCGTTTTCTGCGTCTGCTCTGCGGTACATAATGTGCGCGGTTACCGCACAAATTGGGGGCGACGAGAGCCGCGCCGGGACTTTTTTGTTCTTTTAAACGACGTTCACATTCATTAGTAAAACGCAAATTTCATCGCCTTTCTTTACAAAATGTGGTAGAAGCATTTGAACTTCTCGTATTTTCTCAAGCGATGTGTAAAATACAAAAACCGGCCAAGTGCGAGTCGGACTCGCGCACGAAGGGTTCCGTACCATTATGTATAAAACGCCAAAAAATCTGGTCTGTTGTATGAAAGCCTCACTTACCTTAATATTTACTTTATTTTTTGTAGCCACATATTAGCCACAACGCCATCTCTTGGACCGAAAGTATGAGCGCCCACTTAAATATTTATTTTATTCTGTTGTTTAGTATTTGTTGTTGTAGCGGCAATAGAAATACATCATCTGTGAAAATTTCAGTTGTGTAACTATTACGGTTCATAAGATACAGCCCGGCGACAGACGGACGGACAGCGAAGTCTCAGTAATAGGGTCCCGTTTTACCCTTTGGGTACAAAACCCTAAACGCTAAGTCCACGGCAGTTACACGCCTACCTTATCGACTAGCGTGGATGTTCGTAGTATGAATGACATCGAAAGTTACGCCTGCTTACCTACATTACTATATTGAACTGAAATACTAAATCTAGACTGGCGGTAGCGCCTCAATGCCAAAGCTTTGTAGCGTCTTGAAAAACGAAAAACGAAGTAGATAACATATAGAACTTAAATAAATCAAATCCAAAATCAATAAGTAAAAATAACTCAAAAATATCTTTTTAAGTTAGTAAATCGAAGTCGATTTAAAATGCGAAGTTGAATAGATTTCCATTCATCGTAGTAATACTTAAGGATCGAATCCAGGGACTATATTGTTGGAAGACGCTTTGAACGTAATAGCCGCGACACAATTATCTAAACCGAGCGGAGCCGTATCCGCGGAGAAGTTACGCTGAATATATTTCCGATTTAAATTCTAACAACAGAGCAATATTACGATGTATTGTACGATAAGCGAAGATTATTTAATTTTATTATAAAAACATTAAAGTAAGAATGTATGAGTGTCCAGCGATATTTATTATTATTATAAAGTAACTTTTAACATATGATTTGGTAGAACACTCGGGTGGAACGAAATGATATTTTATTGGCTGCAATTAATAAAACTGATTGACCAATATGCGCGCATCTATGACTGGGCTCAGCCAATAAGATACATTCCCATTTCCATTACACAAAAGTTTTATACTTTTCATTTTGTAGTTTCCACCCGGACCCTGCAATAAAGTTTTAATAAATTAATTGAATACACGCTACAAAGAGAATTTATGTGGGTATATGGAGCACAATAATTAAAAATGTCATGCTCATGATGTTGTAGTAGTAAATTGTTGGGTAATATCAACCTGTTCAGAACGTAACATGATTATGTTCAAGAATAGTTCTCTATTCAACCTATTCATGTTTGATAAATAATTTACAGACGCAGTATTTAAGCTGAATATACGTTTTGGTGTATCGCAGCGGCGGCGCCGGGAATATTCCGACAATAGCATTACGGGCAGTGTTGCAGAGACAAAACGTTGAGCTTAACGCATGGAACAGGCTGCCCACAATATAATAGACACACGACGCTGGCGCTCGACACGATTGTGCCCGCGGCGCCTGAAATACCTACGTTAATATTAGAAGGTTATTTCGTTGTGTTTGACAGTTTATGTGTTCGATGATGTTCGGCATCTTTCTTACCCGACTGCGTCAGGAGGGTAATGTTTTTCGAGCGTATGTATGTTTTTAGATATGTCCAATGTTCATTTCTTTCGCGTTCCCTACAGCTCAAACGGCTGACGAAATTTGTCATACGAGAAGTTGTAAGGCTGTGTAATTTTTCAAAATTGCGCCCTCAAATGAAAAAAGCAGAGGGTTAAAGTTAAAGTGGTTATTGATCGCAATCGGGTTTTTATGTTATTTTATTAATTGATCGTCGACATGGGCATCAGTGGTCATAGCCCACCTAGTGCCTTATCTGCTCGTTTCCCGACTTTTTTTTAAAGAGATGCGATTAGAAATTATAGTAGGTAGTATGTCATTGTGTGTGTCAAAGGTAACTACTCAGTACCATTTCTACCTCCATAATAATTGCTTTAACAGCAATTTTGTCCCGGAACGAAAGGCGTGGAGGCGGTTACACTTTTTAGAAGCGATCATTTCAGTCCTCAAGGGTAGCAACGCATCTGGGACCAAATTAGAACGAGACTCTTATTAACAATATTATTAACTGATAATTAACAACAACTAACAGAACTAAGAAATAAATAAATAAATAAAACACTAACAACTCCAAGCCCCCACACTTATTAAGAAACTAATCAACTAATATTTTAACACCTACTGCTAACTGGAATAACCATCCCTGTTCCTATTTCAGTCTTGTTATAAAGCGGTCACAGGTGTCATGGGCGGCAGAGAAAAGTGGTGATAGCCTGCTCGTTTGCTACCTTAATTTCTTAAAAAACTTCCCTTAAAAATCTCCAGGTCCTTTGCCTTTTGCAGATGACGCACACAATATCGGCCCGGGGCTAGCCGCTCGCCGCTCGCCGCTCGCCGCTCGCCGCTCGCCGCTCGCCGCTCGCCGCTCGCCGCCGCCGGCGGGCGGGCCGCGGCTGCGGTCGTCATGCCGATTTCGGTTAACGAATACGCCCGTCTATCCAAAACGGCGTTTCCAGACTTCACCGCACTGGAATCCATTTAATTAAGAGCTCTCCAACTTTGACAGTTCCTGTGAAACCTCTTCAATATTCCAATCCCTCTAACTAAACCACGCGAAGTTTACTTCATATTTACAGTAACAGATCCCTAACAGTTTTATGTGACTGTGTGTAGTTTGAGTTTGTTATATGCGGTTTGATTTCACAACGGTTCACATCAAGGTTGTCCTAACAGACAAAATGGGGTTGAAGCATTTCCGCCATTTTCATAAGCTGCAAGAAGCCTACTTTTAGTATAAGGACTGTGTGTAGACGACATTAATAGACCACAAATAGTTTTGTATGGCGATTGTCAATGTGTGCAACATTTTTATGTAGTTGTAGCTGGCACGCGTTTTTCTCCTCTATAATATATGATGTTGGGTTTGCTTATTTTTTTTTTATAAGTCTATGGTTCGTTCGCACTCGGGAGCAGGAACGAAGGAAATCGCGACAGAATTGTTTTGCGTTTTGGACTTAATATTTCATTGAAGAAGAAAGGGAACCTAATGTCGATTCTCCAAATATTTTCGGGTGCTATTAATGTTAGGTGTCGTTAATACTGGAGCAGATTACAAGGTTTTAACAACTTGGAAATACCTATAATTTCCGAACCATGACAACAGCTTCAAATCACTAATGTTATTGAAGTTATTCATGCTTCTAATTTTATAGAACAATTACAAACCCAAAAGTATATATATCTTTCTGTTTGTCTGTCCCAGTGTTCACGAAAAAAAATTGGTTGTCTGTAAAGTCGGTTTACTGACGATAGTTGAACGTGACAACGTCTTAAGAAAATACTGATGGAATGGTAGCATAATCACTAATAGTCATCCTAAACTATATTTGAATACTTAGTTATAATTTATTTACTGTTATATTGCAGTTAAAAACCTTTATTAAATATTTTACCAAAAAGACTAGTCGTTGCATACCGTATAACGAAACATTAATCTTTAGCTAGTCTGTGCATATTATATCATGTCAATGTGCCACAAACAAGTCAAAACAAACCTGGCTGGTTATAAATAATTTCGATAAAAAGTAAAACTAAGTAGACGTCAGAGTTACATTGACAAATAATGTCATCAAAGATGGGACACCTCAAAGCACCCTCAAAGCGAGGTAACGCCGCATGACGTCAGATAACGCCGCATGACGTCAGATAACGGCACATAAACGTCATGTTTTTCGTGCGTGTAGCCGATATCGAATTATAAAACGTAACGTTGTCACGTCAAAAATCCATGTACTGATTTAAATGCGATTTAGTAATATAGTAAAAGCGTTTGAAAATTGTATACGAAATCAATAAATACTCAATGAAGTGATATAAATTTGGCAGAGGAACGGCCGAGCTTTGAATGCGAGTGTGTAGAAAACTTTCATAGCGTTATTCAGGCCTGTCATGATGCCACTGTTTAACATGTGAGATGTCTGCACAAACTTTATCCCGATAATTTAAACAATATGTTGTAGCCACCCATACGCCCGCGGTTTCCTCCAAAACCGAGGGCAACGACTGTTATACAATAATGTAATTTTTTCAATGTGTCAACAAGTAGTAGGTAAGTATATAGATAAGTAGAAGCGACTCGCTTTCACAACCATAATAATTATTATACCTATATTATAAGAAGATCCTCTCTACTCGTTTATCAAACACTCCGTGTCGCTCAGTGCCGCTCAGTGCCGCTCAGTGCCGCTCCGTGCCACAAACGGTTCGACTAATTGTTTGCCAAAAGTAAATTGTTTACTAAGTATGAACTCGGAAACTTGAATTTCAAACATACCTAATTAAGAGCCTCGTTAACTTACGAACTAACGATACTGAAAATTCTTTCATGTTATACAAATGTATACTTACCTACATGTTCGCGATATGCATAACTTAGACCTAGTTTAGATATCCCGATCAATCGCAACGGTAGTTGCTATGGAACATTCCGGCCGCTGTCAATAAATTAATTGAATGGCTCCGAAATCATAGCCTTTGTCGCTATAAATGGAGCTATAAACCAATAATTGGCTGGTCCGGTTCGGCGAAACTTTGCGGCCACCACGTACTTCATAGTTGTAGGGACACGTGGCGCGTGGAAAGGCCGTCATATCTAACTTTTACCGAAGCTTTTGCTGAAATTACTACAGTTAAAAGATAACGGTGCTATAAAATAAGTTCAAGCAGCCGCGCGGTCTGGTTTTAATATGGAATTTTTTACCTAGAGAATAGATATCGACCACTTGGAGTAGCGTAGGTACTTCGCAGTTGAGATGCTGAACTTGGTTGATACGATTATTTTTAATTGTTAATACGAGATAAAATATGCTAGAAAGTTGTATATGTCATCTCTTTTGTTCAGGAGTGTACCCCAGGCCGGCGGAACGGCGCGACGCGTGGCGGATGCAGCGTAGGGTTTGAAATATTGTTTAAAATTAAACATCCATGTAACCCTCGTCACTCGTCACTCATCCTAAGCCAGAAAGATTCAACGTACACTAATATTAAATACAAAATGACAACATCTCACGGCCGACCGCCTCAAAAAGTTGGATAATCTGAACTCCAAAATTACCTACAATCAATTTAAGAATTGTCCCAAATTAAAAAAAAAATCCTGAATTAAAATTTGTTGTCTGTTATGTAGGACCGTGGTTCCCAAAGATAATCGAACTCCAACCCATATAACGAAAATTCCCTCTTTAGGACGCACCTCTAGGCTGCCTTAGAGCAAAGAGGACATAAATATTGGTAATGCCAGTTGTTAAGTCCCCAAAGTATTCCCAAATCACACAATTGTTCACTGAGCACAAGAGACTTTATTCAAAAAAATCATTCTACTTATGCCACGGCCAAAGGATCTCAACAGCGTGTTTCACAGAGTTGTACAGCGCCATCTAGTTTTCATACTACTGAAACACACTGCCAAGCGCGAAATACAATACATACTTAACATTCCGCCCACCATGGACTTCATCGAATGTCCATATTACACACATTACATAAGTTTAACAAAGTTTACACAATTGAAACCCGCCCACCGTGGACGACTAAGATTAAAATCAAACAAAAGGTGCAACATAAGCATAACCACAACAAACCATAAACAAGAGCAATGGACTGTATTATTAAATTTATACAAAGAAAAACATGCTATTATTGTAACTAAAATTGTAAACTTATACAAACTTAACTAAACACTATTTCAACAAACAATACCCAAAATGTTAACATTCTTAGGATTTTTCTATCGGCAATATAATAAGTTTTGACACAGGTCGTTTTATAATGGAATTTTTACAACGTAAAGATACAACACGAGTCAAATTATCCAAACCACAATGCTTTTCGGTAATTATACCATATAACCATCTAGCTGGTGGGAGATCATCCTCCTTTACTAAGACTATATCACCAACATTTGGTTCTGGTGTTTGATGAGACCATTTATACCTGTGATAAAACTGCGTCAAATATTCATGTGACCATCTACGCCAAAATTCTTGTACTAATCGCTGAGAAAGATGCCATCTCTTCAAACTACTAATATTTGAATTCTCAAAATTATTATCAGGAAGTAGCACTAAAGGTTCTCCGATTAAAAAATGTCCCGGTGTTAATGGAAACGGATCATCAGGATTAGTACTGATTTGAGAAAGAGGCCGAGAATTAAGGCAAGCCTCAATCTGGGCAAGAACTGTGGTCATCTCTTCGAAGGTCAATGTATGGGTGCCAATCACACGTTTAAGGTGATGTTTAGTAGACTTCACTCCACTCTCCCACAACCCTCCAAAATTTGGAGAATGAGGTGGAATGAAGTGCCAATTGGTCCCATTATTGCTAAACCACTCAGCTATGTCTGTAGCGATGCCTGACCTTTCTTGGGTGAACAAACCCTTTAATTCCCGATCAGCTCCAACAAAGGTGGTGCCGTTATCGCTCCAGAGATCGGTACAGTGCCCTCGTCTGGCCGTAAAGCGCTTGAAAGCTGCGAGGAACGCTTGAGAAGTCATATCACTGACGACTTCCAAGTGAATGGCGCGTGTGGCCATACAGACAAATAAGCAAATGTAGCCCTTTGTGGAGCGATAACCACGACCCCTTGTGGGTCTGACAGCAATAGGACCGGCGTAATCCACGCCACTTCTGGAGAAAGGTCGACAAGCTGTCGCTCTTGCCTCTGGTAACTGACCCATTAGTTGTTGGTTTGTTTGAGCTGCGTGACGTATACAAGTTACGCATTTTCTTACCATTTGCCTAACCAGACCCTTTGCATTGATGACCCAATACTTAGTCCTCAAATAATTGAGCATCAGCTGTGGTCCTCCGTGCAATGTGCGAGCGTGGGCATGACTTATCAAAAGATCCGTGAAATGTGATTTATGAGTAATTAAAATCGGATTCTTCATGGCATCAGACATACCAGCATGCCGCAGACGACCGCCCACCCTAAGGATTCCATCCTTATCAAGATAAGGGTTCAAAGAGGTTAGTTTACTTTTGTTTTTTACCCGTCCTAGCTTCTGCAATGAATCTATATCTTCCTTAAAGGACTGAGTTTGGCAAAGTTTAACGCAAGTAAGTAACGATTCATTTATTTCACCAGAATTTAACCAAATAGTTTTATCTTTATTTTCAGACTTCAATCGCCGAAACCTTCTACAATAAGCGACGACTCTGGTAAGTTTAGTTAGAGATGAAAACTTAGTAAGGATATCGTCGGAATCGCAGGTAAGTACATTACTACTAATCTTTATTTTTCTTTCTTCTAAATTTGTTTCCTTTATTTTCCCTTCATTGTAATTTATTTTTCTGTTTTTCAGCCATTTAGGACCTGACTTCCAGAGTTTCAAATCACCTAATTCAGATGGGAGAATGCCGCGAGAGGCACAGTCGGCGGGATTGTCACTGGATAAGACATGTGACCACTGGTGAGAATCCGTGAATGTTAGTATCTCAGACACCCTATTGGCCACAAAAGTTTTCCACCTGCTTGGATGACTTCTGAGCCACGACAAAACCACGGAAGAATCAGTCCATGCATGGACGTTCTCCTTGGCGACTTGTAAGGTGTCAGCAATTTCACTAAGCAGTTTTACAAGGAGAACAGCTCCACATAATTCCAGACGTGGTATACTCACCTGTTTTACGGGACTCACCCTTGTCTTGGAAGACACTAAATTTACTTGAACCATTCCGTCCTTATCGACGACTCTTGCATACACAACGGCTGCATATGCCTCGTCAGAAGCATCGCAAAACCCCTGCAGCTCGAGTGTTGTCTCCCTGTAACATCCTAACCACCGAGGGATGCGAAAATTAGTTAGTTCGCAAAGGCGATAACGAAAGTTTTTCCACTCATGAAAAAGGTGAGGAGGGAGCTCCGTGTCCCACGATACTCCGGCTAACCAAATTTTCCTAATTAATATTTTAGCTGTTATAATGACTGGTGCAATCCATCCTAATGGATCATATAGCTTGGCAATATCAGAAATTACTTTACGCTTGGTCACGGGTGATTGCATCGGAGGAAGTGAAACTGTGTATTGAAACTCATCCGTACCCCTAATCCATGTTAAGCCCAAAATTTTCAAAACTTCATCTGTTTTTATTTCTAAAGTATCTTTTATTACTCCTTTTCCTTCCTGAATTTCCTCTAACATCTTATTACTATTACTGGACCACTTCTGAAGTTGAAAGCCCCCGGACTCAAGCATTTTGTTTATACCGTTATAAATTTCTATGCCTTCAGGAATGGATTCGCATCCCGTCATGAGATCATCCATGTAAAAATCATGGAGCACCCGTTCTGCTATTAAAGGAAACTTACTACCCTCATCATGTGCTACCTGCTGCAAAGACTTAACTGCTAAATAAGGCGCTGATGATGTACCAAAGGTCAACCGAAGTAAACGAAGATGTTTTATATCGGTGTCCGGACCGTCACGCCACAGAAGGCGTTGATATTCAGCATCCTCTGGATAGACTTTAACCTGTCTATACATTTTGACAATGTCTGCAACCAACGAAATTGGATGACGACGCCATCGCATCACTATATGCCGCAGATCAAGTTGAAGGGTAGGGCCTACGAGTAAATCGTCATTTAATGATACGCCATTAGAACCGGCGCATGAAGCGTCAAACACAACCCTTAACTTGGTTGTAGTCTTGTCGTTTCTAATAACGGCATGATGCGGCAGGTAAACGACACCGGGTTTAGTGATTTTATTATTGGGAATATATTCCATATGACCCAATTCAAGGTATTCCTTAATTACCTTGGAATATTCTGCTCTCAGTTCTGGATTGTGACTAAATTTTGACTCTAATGCGTAAAGACGTTTGCGAGCTATATTTTCGGAACCCCCATATCGACACTGGGGATCCTCTGACTTAAAAGGTAATTTAACTATATATCGCCCAGAAGGATCCCTAGTGGTTGTGTCCGAAAATATCTTTTCACATCTCTCCTCCTCGTCAGTCAAATATTTCCGACGCTGTGAGGAGTCAGATTCCATCTCCCAGAACCGTTTGAGCAATTGATTAGTATCATCGTCATGATTCATTTGAACATGCAAACTTACTATAACATTATGACATTTCTCAGATACACCATGATTGGGTCCGTGTATACTTCCAGATACTATCCACCCGAGTGTCGTCTGCTGCGCAACAGGCGTTCCCGGGGGACCCTTGATTAACCCTTCTAACAAAATCTGGCTATACACGGCAGTCCCTAAAATCATGTCAATTTTATTTGGCACACCGTACGACGGATCTGCCAATTCGGTAGCTGAGAGTGTCAATGGAACGTGAATAACTTTCCTTTCAGGAAGTAACGACGTGAGCTTGTTTAAGACATACGCCGTGGTGACCACCTCAACAGAATGATTTAGACGTGAGTGAAATTTAACAGTAACCATTGCCTTAGAGGGTAAAGCACCACTCTCCTCATCGCCTAACCTTGATATATCAGCCTTTATCGGTACCTTTCTCAAACCTAGCAACTGGACGGCTGACTCCGTTATAAACGAAGCCTGAGAACCTTGATCAAGTAGGGCTCTTAATACAATAGCTGCTCCAGATCTAGCTTCGACCTTAATTAAGGCCGTGGCCAATAATGATTGGCTTTGGATATCCGAAAAGCATGATATGACTTTAGCGGCCTCGCTCTGTGCATTAGACGTCGTCGACGGTTTGACGACATCGTCGGCCGGTTTGCCACTATCGACCGATTTATGTATACTTTTGGGATGTAATAGACTGTGATGTTTTTTGTGACAGATATGGCATCTCGTAGATTGTCGACATGAATATACACCGTGATTATCACCTAAACAATTAAAGCAAAGTTTATTTGTCCTTACAAAGTTACGGCGTGTATCGACATCTTGATTCGCAAAGGTTTTACAGTTACATAACTTGTGAAATTCTGAACAATATACACATGATGGTGTGGCAACGTGAAGCGTTTTAACATTTTTAGTTACGGATTTTACTGACTTGGTATCTAGGAATTCGAGGGATCTAAACCGGTGTTCTAAAAATTCACGAAAATCATCTAAATTAGGTAGTTCATCAGAAAGTTCACTAACCTTGACTTCCCACAATTTCCTAGATTCCGTATCTAATTTTAAAGTTACAATATAAATCACAATTATATCCCAATTACTAATATCCACTCCTACATTTTTTAACGCGTGCAAACATTCATTCGTGTTGTCTAAGAGATCCTTTAAACCTGCTGACGATTCCGTTTTTAGAGAATACTGACTAAATAAGCGTTTTAATATACAATTACACAGATGTCTTTTGTTGTTAAATCTTTTTTCAATCTGATCCCAACACTGTTTGTAGTTAGCTGATGTTATAGGCACCTGTCGTATCAACTGCTCCGCCTCACCTGTCAGATACCCCTTGAGGTAGTGCAATTTCTGCACATCATCCAACGACTCATTTGAATGTACTAGAGAAACAAATAAGTCTCTGAATGTGGGCCACTCGTTGTAGTTTCCAGAGAAAGTGGGTATTGTTATTTTAGGCAGTTTAATCGACGTGTTTGACACCGCTTTGCTATCGACCTTTACGTGTGACTTTGTAGATTCTAGCCTGCGTAAGTATGACTTCAATTCGGCTTTATAGTCAGTGTATTTTTCCTCAGCATTTTCATAATCGCCATCTAGATCGTAAGATGATTTTTGCAGTTCTCCTTCTACCAGATTACTAACAATGTATTCGTGATTGCTAGTAAATTTTTCCCAAAGTTTATCTAAGGTCTCTGATCTAGTCTCCAAATATGATATAGTTATGCGCTCCTTAGGTGACTTTTTGAAGTTTGTGTACGCGTTTGTAATCCGTAGAAGTAAATCTTTTTGAATTTTTAATTTCACTTCCATATTGCCGCTAATATTCAGTTATGTATGCGTAATCCAATTCAGTTGAAGTTAAAATTTCACAAGTCCAAAAAAAGTTCCAAAAAATTTTACAAGTCCATGAATTTTTCTAAGTGTTTTAAAGTTGAATAACTTCTATGTGAAATTGGGCATGGATTCCCCGTATGTGCACTTTTTCGCAAATTATTCTAAGTCTTTGACACTACTATTTAACTGAACTGTACTCACAATTTTCTAAGTCTTTTTGATAACTGGAAACTTTACTCACGATTTGTCCAACATATACTTGCACTATAACTGTCACTGCTTACATCCGGCTCGAAGGACCATGTTAAGTCCCCAAAGTATTCCCAAATCACACAATTGTTCACTGAGCACAAGAGACTTTATTCAAAAAAATCATTCTACTTATGCCACGGCCAAAGGATCTCAACAGCGTGTTTCACAGAGTTGTACAGCGCCATCTAGTTTTCATACTACTGAAACACACTGCCAAGCGCGAAATACAATACATACTTAACACCAGTCGTGGAACTGCTGTTGTAATGTAGTGTGAGTATGGCGTTCCACAGCCCAGCGTGACGCGGCTTCAGGTGACGGTCTTTCTGAAGTCTTTCGACCCTAATAAGTGGCCTGATAAGTGGCCCGCGATGTGCATTATATATGTTTATTATATACGCACCCGCTTATACCGTCGGGCGTCGGCGACAACCGCCGCTCTTGGCATTACCGCACGCGCGCACTAATTTGCTGCGAGATTCACCATTCACGAGGGCCCTGCGAGCGCTCAACTTTGTAGCCTGTCAGATCGATCTGTTCAGTTGTACATTGGACGAGTTCATAAATATTTGTAGTAAATTTTAAGTTCTCGTTTAAGACTGTTGTAGTTAGCATTTATTATTATTATATAATTGTAGTAAATTGTCCTCGTTTTATTTGATTTAAGCATTTATTAGCATTATATAATTATTATTATGTAAGTTAATTTTATATTTAAATCTTAATTTTCGTAACCTATGTTTAACCATGTGTAATTGTACAATTAATTATAAGTACCATATTTAGCTGACTAACGAATTAGGCACGCCTGTAATGTTAGATTAAGCTTTTGATTTTAATAAATAAATAAATAAATAAATGTTCAATCACATCTAATAGAGCATAATGTAGAAAACAACCGTGGCCGAATATTACAGACTAAATCTACCTTCCATATCAAGGAAGAATAATAAAGTAAATGGTGATTTTTTATAATTCCATTTGTGTGTCGACAGCAGACAGTTTATGCATAAACCTTAATCAGTCATATAGATCGTTATCAGAGCAGCAGCAGTGACGGCAGCGGCTGACGCCAGCGGCCGCGCAGTTAGCGCTCGGCGCTCCTCACACGGGCCAGATCTGTCTGGTATCTGGTACATTAAGCGGTACTGCGATACGGTGCTCTGCAGATTTTGTAATACAACAAAATTGGTGAGACACAAAACCTGAAGCAAACCTTAACGTTGAAAATGTCCCGCAAAAGAAGATCGATGATAAGACCATCAAGCTTTTTTTATTTGCATATTTTCAACTAAACTGCTGACATTACCAGTTATTTGCAATTGCAAACCACTACTTTATTTCCTTGATGTACAAAATTACGCGGTTAAAAAGCGCAACGGTTCAAGCCGTAGTGCGGCTTCGGCCTAAAATATGCAATCCAAAAATAACTAAAATCTGACAAAATCCTTGTTTAATTCAATTAATAATATCAACTAAAATGGGAAACGAGAATAAAAAACTCCCCAGCGGTGTACTAATTGCCGTGGTCAGTCGGGAGACGCCGCGTGTATGATTGAACAGTGTGAAGCGGCCTTCTCGCTTCTGCTACAAACTATTAACCGAACTCACCAGATTTGCAGATAAGGATTTGTATAATGTGTCGGAATATTTTAATTTAATTATAAATAATACTAATTATTTTAATTATACATAAGTCATATTAATTGCTAAAATAGACCGGTGTGAACTTAACAATTTTCCTCGTTTGAAGTTTTAAGTTATAACGATAATATTTTTCTGTTTACTTTCGAGATACAGCTCCCGAGAGTTGTGTTTAAGCGTAAATAATTATCTGTCTCTAAAATTAATTTTCTTCGCAAAAGTTACGCGTCTGCAAACTTGTAAAAGTGGAATAAACAAAACAAGGAATTAATAAACCCATACATCTACATAAACACTTCAAACATAAGATAATCTGTTCTGCATACTCTTATATTCCTTAGTGCGCATAATGAAGCACATTGCAATTAAAATCTTCTTGGATGTAAGATAGCAAACGACCGACAGAAAACCAAAAACCCAATGAGGATACTGGACCTGGTATGGTGGTATGCTTGATTAGTCTAATTAGGAGAAAGTGTTACTCAAAATATACCTGAGAATAAGAACTGGGACAGGGATATCTAGTTCATCGACCAGTTAGAGTCTGGCTGGTTCTAATTCGATTACAGACGTGTCGCTACCTTGGCGGACTTAGATGGTCACGTCGTAAAAAATTAAACCGAATCCATGTCTATCTAATCGGGACAAAATTTCTGTTACAATATTAGATGTTAGATATGGCATCAGGAACCTGAAGAGCGGCGGTGTAGGCTCTGCCACTTACTAAATCACAAATATAATACTCGTAATCTTCGCTTATATTTTATGCTTAAAAATGTAGAGAGGTGTTTTACAGTTCGCTAGTGCCGAGCTCCGAGTACAACTTAGAGCCGCGAGAGAGGAGCCGTGTCCGTGGAACGAATAACAAATATTCAGTGAGCTGGGACCGATCCGAATCAGATCACCGCCGGCCCGTGAACTGGAATTCACTACGTCTTGCCTCCTTGCATGTTTTATTCGCACATGATAATTTTATATTTTTTAAAGATTTTTTGATTCAATAAATTGCAAATAACTTCTAGGTATTTGCCTCACTATTCTTAACGAGGACAGAGGATAATGACAGAGAACTGCCTTAACAAGGTTGAGGAAATATTCAAACAAATCAGACTCCGAGGCGGTTATTAAAGCCGCTTTATGAGAGCTGCGGCCGATGGCGGCGCCGGCCGCAACGACCGAATTAAGGGTTCTGACACCGCTCAGATTAACTCAATTGAATAACCCTCGTCGCCAGATCTCCGCCGAAATGAAGAGAAATTTCTAAATCTCCAAAGCGCCCTCACGAGAATTCCTTCATAAAAATCCACTACAAACTTAATTACATATATACGTGGGTCCGCGACCTTCGGAGACCGTTACCCAGCGCCATTTCCGATGGTATTCACGCAAATGTTGTAAAAAGACGTGAATTTTTCAAGACAAGCAAATAAATGTCGAAGCAACGCATCGTAAAATTTCTTCACGTATAGAGTTATGAACCAATATTTAGCCAGTTTAATCCGCGCCCGACTCGTGAGCTCGCGACGCGCTCGCTAGACGACGACCTCATGGACGACCGGCACGAAATAAGTTATAGACCCATACGGAAAATAAGGATCCATCTGTCCAAAAAGTTTCAACAGCGACGCATCAATGTCAACGTTGATAATAATATAAATAATTTCTCTGAGACGCGGTGACCAATAACACACCAGCAAGTGGCTCTGCATCCACTGTTGACATAAGACAGCCTTGCAGTATCGGTAACCGTGTGACGAGGAGTCACCCCCGTGGCAGCGCGATGTCTCCATGTGATGTTACATTCAGTGAATCTGTTAATACGCACTTCGATATAAAAATGCGAAGCAGTCGTATAAAGAATACAAATGGCTCGCTCGACTCTTTGTGTCGTATTTCATCTTAAATTCTATCCGACAATAAAATAATAATATTTTCATATAAGTTCTTACGGCGTAAGTATAAATAAAAGCAAGTCTAAATAGCTCAGACTATGTGGCTGGGACTATCAAATATTACATTACCAGGTCCTACGTACTAACCGTGAATATATTACGTATGTGAGACCATAAACCGTGAAGTTAATACTTACGGTATAACTAACATACTAAAACAGCCACAGATTTTATTAGAGCTTGCAAAAATAACTAAAATAACAACTTTTCATCCGTCATCTTTAAATATCAGCATCTTTCCTATGTATTTATAATAGAATCGTACAAAGTTAAGAGATCCTGGGGACGACTGTACAGTCTGTACACCTAAAATTAATTAATATATAAACAGGTGCTTTGCCGTCCGGTCGGACGATCGTTCGTCCTGGCATTATCATGAAACTTTTAATAAAAATCTGTAAATCACTTTCAGAAGTTTTCACTGCCCGCTTTCTTAATTAAATACCTACTAGTATTTGATGCGTTGTTTCGGCACTGAGAAATCTTTTTTTTATGGAATTAAGATAGCAAACATGCATGAAACGAGCATGCAGTACCACCTTCCGCTGCCGCCCATGACAACTGTGACCGACCCAGAACTAGACTCAATGTGATTATATTGTCAATCTGAGAATAATATAATCACCACATGAATATTTGATTGGATTCACAAGTGAAAAGCAGCACTTAGCAAAACAGAGACCGTGTGAGAGATACAAAGAGAGTTGTGCTCCTCACTTCGCCGTGCACAGGACGCACGGAACAATGAAATACTGCGGCACACTTGTATTACAGTAAAGCTTGTCGTTCCAACTACACCTCTAAAGTCGTAAAGTGCGAGCCACGTTTGTAGTTTTTTTGTAACATTATGCATGACGTGTCTTGTCGTGGATGGTAAAGCTACTTCAAGATACAATGTATTGGAATCGGACGGGAACACCGTCACAGGCAGTTCGTTGCTGCTTGGTCAGACAACTCCACTGATTCCATAATTTGCTGCAAAATCTGTTCAGGCTTACCCTCTTAATGCTAAATCTTAGTAAAACGATAGGACAAAAAATTAATGATATCTCTTATTGTGTCAGCGGTTAGATAAGTCTACGTATTCAATGCTATTAAAGTATGTTTTGATGTATGAAGTACGGCCAATACTTTATTATTTTAATAAGACGACCACGTAGTCTAATTGCTGGGACTCGTCTGCCCGTGGTTCCACTCCCAGCCAGAACAAATATTTCTTCTCAGTTTGTGGATATTAGAGAAGTGGTACACACCACGAGGGACATAGAGAGTTTTAGTGCGAGGTTTGAGCGTCGTACACGATAATTCAATTATTCCATTTAATATAATTGTTAGAAGCGTATTGAGAGGTCGGTATTTTGGTACGTGTCTTGCTTTCTATGTGCAGCCAGTCGGTAAGATAATGAAACAAACAGTGAAAAGGACTTAGATTCTCCACTCGACTACACAAAACTTACTAATTGTAAAAGGTTGCAACTGCGAAGATGCTCGTCACGAACAAGAAGCTTTCCAGCGATCCATTGAGATCCGAGCCAGCCTCGGTTTCTACTGAATTTTCAATTCACTAGAAAATCTTGAGGATTGTTTCTTTGATGTCTGTAATGAGAATCTTCCAGCTGTAATAAGGACAAGTGAGTGTATTCAATGTTAAAAGATAATTAAAAATGCCCTTAAAAGTCAAATTGTGTATCTTTGAAGGGCAGTGGCGCACGTTATTGAAATCGGACTCGTGTGGGAGTGTGAGGTCGTTTCGGCATCAGCTGGCAGCAGCCGCGGGCAGCCGGCTGGGTTGCCGGGCAACTCGTCTTTGGTGATACAAAAAGTTCCTCGGTCGGCTTGCCACACGAATCAATCCTCCCTCACGACGAAGGTTCAATGTAACTTCGACCCTGCCTACGTGAAGCAAAGACAGATATCCTACTAATATTATAAATGCGAAAGTTTGTAAGGATGTATGTGTGTGTGTGTGTGTGTGTGTTTGTTGCTCTTTCACGCAAAAACTACTGAACGGATTTTCATGAAACTTTGCAGTAATATAGCTTAGACATCGGAATAACATAATTTGTTAAAATTTATAGAGATTTTTGAAGGGACTGGTTTCCCGAAGCGAAGCGAGGGCGGATTTACTAGTTTAGATATAGATTGGATCTAATGTGTATCTAATTTTGTTAAAATTATTGACATCAAATGAAACTAATAGCATAGTATCAATCATTTATTATCTGTCGATGGAAAGAAGATTAATAGTTCAATACTTGTTTGTTTAATCTGTGTTGAACGGAATGAATGAGTTATGTTTGTATTTGCTCTTTGATTGAAAATAAACGTTCACTTTGCTGTTCGTCTCAACTGAAGTAACTTGTTTTATTTTATTAGGTTATGGGCCCAGATCCAATTAATAAGTTGTGTTCGAAATCATTACGTCGACGACTTACTCAACAGTTACGACAATGAGGATGAAACAATAGAGGCCGCACGTCGAATAGCAGCGATACACAAGGAAGCGAACTACGAGTTGAGGCAGTGGGTCTCAAACAGTCAGCGAGTGTGCGACGCGTTGGCGCCAGGGGTGGCGCAACCCGACGTCGCGTTGAACGTCGATCAGAAGATAGAACGCACACTGGGCATCATCTGGAGACCGCGAGAAGACACGATAGGTTTTAACCTCAACTTGGCCCGACTTCCCCCCGACGTGATGGAAAGTGACAACCCTACGAAGAGGGGCATGCTACGTGTACTCATGTCACTGTTCGACCCGCTCGGACTCGCCTCACCGGTCACCATCAGAGCGAAGCAGCTACTCCAAGAAATCTGGAGGAGAGGAACCGACTGGGACGAGCCCATAGATGAAGATCTCGCCATACAGTGGTCTACGTGGGTTGAACAGCTGAAGAGATTACGTGACGTTCAAGTGCCGCGATGTTACCCACGCTACAGTGAAGCTACGTCGCTCCAACTGCACGTCTTCGTGGACGCCAGCGAGGCCGCCTACAGCGCCGTGGCCTATTGGAGGATAAAAACGCCGCGAGAAACCCACATAGCGCTCGTGGCCGCCAAGGCGAAAGTGAGTCCACTGAAGCTGACATCAGTCCCAAGATTGGAGCTCCAAGCTGCTGTAATGGGAAGCCGCCTGGGTCGCACCATCTGCGAGGAGCACGATACGAAGCCGGAGTCCACGATATATTGGACGGATAGCAAGACCGTAATTACGTGGTTGAAAACAGGACCCCGCTCGTACAAGCCGTTCGTCGCACATAGGATAGCTGAGATAGAAGAGAATAGTCAGCTGAGCTCCTGGCGCTGGATACCGACTCGACTGAACGTCGCCGACGACGCTACGAGGCACGTACCGCCGGACTTCAACTCGTCGCACCGATGGTTCCAAGGTCCTCAGTTCCTGCTCGAAGAACCCTCATCGTGGCCATCTGATCAGCCAGCCCTCGAAGCGCGCACCGGAGAGGAGCGAGTGCATCACGCGCGCGTCGTGGACACGTCAATTGAATCGGCTGTACCGAACCCGCTGTTATTTTCGCGATGGGAACGCTTGTTAAGAGCAACAGCGCGCGTGCTGCAGTTCATTGACCTGTGTCGGCGACCCCGAGTGCAAGCCCACTATAGGAGGCATAGAAAAAATAAGGAGCAGGACCCGACTTGGAACAAGAATAGAACCCCGGCCGTGAAAAATAGTCATAGGAAAATTCACGTACAGACGGATAGAAAATATATAGAAATAGACGTGAAATACCTACAGCGGGCCGAAGAATTATTACTACGCGTGTCACAGCGAGATTTATTCAATAGCGAGCTCCATCACATAGAAAATAGCAAGAAGGGTTTATTACGCACGCTAGCGGTCGAAATAGTGAATGGAATTATCAAGATTAAATCAAGAATAGACGCGGCTCGGAACATAGACGAACAGACACGGCACCCTCCTGTCATGAGCGGCGATCATCACATAGCAAGATTATACATAGAATACGTACATAGAAGATTACATCACGCGGGAGTCGAAGCCACTATAAACGAATGTCGGACGAAATATTGGATAACTCGGATTCGAACCGTGGCCCGCATGATTATACATAGATGTCTACTATGCCGCATGCGCAGGAGGTCGCCGCCCGAGCCGTCAATGGGTAATCTACCGCTCTGTAGGTTAGCACATCATAATAGACCTTTTACCTTTACAGGGGTGGATTACTTCGGGCCAGTGACAGTCACCGTCGGTCGCGCAGTCCAGAAAAGATATGTGGCCCTGTTCACATGTCTCACCACTCGCGCCGTGCACCTGGAGATCGCGCCATCACTCACGACGGGATCCGCGATCATGGCGCTGCGTCGGTTCATCGCGCGCCGTGGCTGTCCGACAGAGATCTGGTCTGACAACGGGACCAACCTCCATGGAGCCGACCGGGAACTGCGTCGAGCCATAGATGAAGAAACCTCACACGAAGCCGCGACCCGCGCCATCAGCTGGCGCTACATACCTCCTGGGGCCCCATTCATGGGCGGGGCCTGGGAACGCCTGGTGAGGAGCGTGAAGACCGCCCTCAACGCCACGCTGACGGGCCGCCATCCGAGCGAGGAGGTCCTCGCTACACTGCTCGCCGAGGTCGAATTCACCGTCAACAATCGACCTCTCACCCACGTCTCGGTGGATCCCCACGATCCCGAGGCACTCACGCCGAATCACTTCCTGCTGCTGGGTCCAGCCCTCAATCCGGCGCCGGGTACCTTCAACGACGGCGACCTGATACACCGAGGACACTGGCGGGCGTCCCAGCGCCTGGCGGACCTCTTCTGGGAGCGGTGGGTCAAGGAGTGCCTACCTGACCTGCAGCGACGACGTCAGCCTCACGGGAGAGGCGAACAGCTGACCAACGGCGACATCGTGCTTATCGTGGACAACACCCTGCCGAGAAACGTGTGGCCCATAGGACGAATCATAGCTACGTACCCTGGAGGGGACGGAATAGTGCGAACAGTGGATGTGCAAACAAAAGGTGGAGTGTTGCGTAGACCAGTGAAAAAACTTATAGTGATTACTCAGGACGATCGTTCTTCCGCGAGTGATTAGTGAACCTTGTGATGTGTGTACTGCGGTTCACGGTGGGAGGAATGTTCAGAACGATCGAAATAGCGTGAAATTATAGTGAAATCAGATAGTGCGTGTACATAGTTTTATTAAGTAAATAGTGCGAATAGAATAGTGATAGAATAGATAGGTATTTACTTATGTTTTCATAGTTATAAGTTTTATTTGTGTTCTTTATAGTTTGTTTTTAATAAATATACGCGTTTTTGCCTTTTATTTACCCCATAGGATAGTTATATAGTTAGGTAAATAGGTACGATAGCGTGTAAATAGATTTTAAATAGATTTCTAATAGATTATGTACG
The DNA here is from genome assembly GCA_905404135.1 of Hesperia comma. Classification (NCBI taxonomy): domain Eukaryota; kingdom Metazoa; phylum Arthropoda; class Insecta; order Lepidoptera; family Hesperiidae; genus Hesperia; species Hesperia comma. The sequence goes on along the minus strand of FR990017.1, from coordinate 21,747,830 downwards.
AAAATAAGAATTATTCTCTTAGGGGTTTCAATATGGTATTGCTTCCGAGGTGTAAATAGGATTGGGGTTTCGATATGGTCTTGCTTCCGAGGTGTAAACAGGCCTCATTTAGGAGTGAAAGAGATAGCATATAGTCTAAGCAAGATAGCAATACAACAAGATTGTAAGACAGAAACAGCTGTATTGTAAGAGAAAGATAGAAATAAAGAACTTTCTAGAACGCGCTCGAAGCCACGCCCCCATCGGGTATAAATATAGCGAGCCCGCCGTGCGAAGTCGCATTCGGATGGCATTCGGAATCCAGAAAACAGGAAGAAAATAGGAAGAAAAATAGGAAGAGGCAACAGTGCATAGTGAATAGTGTATAGTGAAATAGTAACGGGCGGCGGCAGACAGGCGCGGGCTAGTCCTAGAACAGAAACGTCAAACTAGTCTTTTATTTCTCCCCCCGCACCTCATTCTCCTCATTCACCGGCACCGTGGTAGGTAGACTGGCGCGTCAATCACCAGCAATAGCAAGGTGTCTATACGCGTCGAATAGTATAGCGTAATAGTCTGGCACAAGGAGCGTCCAATAGTAGGTGCCCGGCGTGTATAGAACACAATCAATACCTAATTACAGGGCCACCGTCCGCCTTCCGGGCCAGCAATGCACGTGCCCGCGCCACGTAACTAAATAACAATTAATTTGTGTTTGGTCCGCAATCAGTCACGCTCGCTCCACATCACGGCTTCTCATCTCATACCTAACACTATCGGTATCTTTAAGGATTACCGAATTACACATTATATTGTTCAAATACATGTATTATTTCACTTCTAATTTACTATGTTCGTTAATAAGAGCTATTACTTTACCTAATAATCTTTTGAATCTTCGTTTTGTTACCGCTGCGGCTCGGCGAGAAAATAATAGCAGTAGTTATGACATCGTTCCCGCGCCAAAACTTTTTATTCCTAGAGATGATCCATTTTATGAGTCGTAAAACATACTCGTGCGTTAAAATATGCAAAGTGGCAGCGTAATCTGTTTAGTGGATTTTCCCGTTACAATATTTCACCTTCAAAAAACATTTCCAAAATTATACATGAACAATTCTCACCCCCGGCCGATAATTAAATCACAGTGGTAAACACGTGGGCGAACTGTCCGTGTCCCTCGCATCCCCCTCGCCACATAAAGTTTAAACACTACCCTTCATACAGCCAAATTAGATAAATTGATACTAAAATGAATCCGGACCCTTGTTAGCATCAACAAGTCGCCGGAAATTTCAATTAAGTTAGTCGTAGGCTCGTGGGCGGCCGCACATCGGCCGTGGAGGGAGATATGGTGCTAGAATACCTACTCTTACACTATTTAATGATAGACAAATTGTCGATGAGGTCAGGCTTCAATTAATTAAACGTCTGGCCACTACCAGTTCTAGAGGAAAGATTCTCTTATTTCGTCTACCGCCTATTTTGAAAGATATGGTCTTAAGTCAAATTAAGATGCCCTTCCACAGGACAGATGGAAAAAATATCACTGGACGCCTCCTTTCCACCTCTACCGACCGCGTCCAAAGTCGTTTTCTCCATTGGCTACTGACGATTGACACATGCCGATGGCTTATGTCTACTGAACATTTAGTTGTAGAAAAAACAGAAGCATTATGACAGTCGTCCATGAAAGTTTAACATTTTGCCTCAGATTATAGAACCAATTTTACTTTCTCATTTTGTATTTGAGTAACTTTTGTTGTTGAGTAAACGTCCTCTGACCTCTGGCATAAATAAAATTGTAGTGCGGGTCGCGCCGCGCGGCACACACTGTGAGAACTCCCGGTCAGGCCATGCCTTCTGGCACGGGATTTTATTTACAACTGACATGGAATGGTAGAACCGCCGAAAAATAATACATTTTTAAGAAAAACTTTTTACAAAAAGAATGAATTTAACAAGGACAAGTAAAATTATTACAAAAAATATACATGAGATTTATATGGGAGCAGGCGACAAACACTAGCTTTCGAATATAAAAAGAATTATGAAAATCGGTTCACCCAATAAAATCTTATGAGATAACACACATAAAATAAGAAGACGCTTAAAAAGACCCCACTCTTGCTATTCGTGACACACAATTTATGACTTATCTCCGCACAGCATTATTGACTCTTTGTTGAGAACTTTTGATTAAGTTCCCGTTTTTAGAGTTTCGTGCCATAAGAGTTCACAGTTCAAGTTATCCGTTATGTTATGCCTCGTTTATTATTATCCTTTGGCCTTGAATTAAAAATCCAGTCATAAGTTGGATCTTTCATAATAAATAAAGAAAAAATTCCAATAAAATGTAATTTATAGTTATACCGCAGAAAAACTCTTATCTACATACAGATGTAACGAAGTAATTATTTATCTACAAGTTCCTCTACAAGTTTTGGTAGATAACACAACGGAAATACCTTGAACCTATCGGTGTTAACTATATGAGCACTAAGCACCAGATGGCTAGTCGACGGTGTCTCGGCTATTTACATTATATTCATAATAATGCTGTCTGATACTAAACGTATGTCAATTTAGTAAATAAAATTACCAAGATGTGCAAAGATACAATTTCCAATGTTGTATTGTGTGGGGAGTGACCCGCGGGCGGTGTCTGTGGCGGCCGCAGGTAGCTCTGCATTTAAATTGCTTTTACACTTGAGAAAGTGATGATTAAAGTTGTTCCGTCTCCGAGACGCAATCTCTGTCGGAGCGACTCGAAACATGTCGGCACAAAATTGCACCGGCAAATACTAACAGTTTATATCCCATTCGAAATCGTCAGGAATGAAATTGTCCGGAGACACTAAGAACTATGAAACGTGTATCGTCAGACTCAAATTTATACAGAAAACATATTATTTGAAGTATTCTCGAGAAGATATTTTGTTTTATAACGTAAGAAGGCTATTGCTCTACTCGCATTTCGATGGCAAAATTCAGTTAAATTTTAATAAAAAAAGGAACACACAATAATGTCAGAATGGATGAATTACTATAGAGATGGTAAACCGACAGAGAGAGAGATTTACTCAAGTATTGTTTTGATTACATTTATGGACATTTTTTATTGATGGAAGTAGGAAAGAACGAAATTTCAAACAGTTAGTGGCAGTTTAAGTGGATTTCCCACCACACACCACACCACCACACTGATCACTAGGCACCGATCATTCCACAGGCTCTCACTCAGTTTGCTACTTTCTCACTAAGTAATTACAAAAAGTTTAACCTACAGGTGGCAAAGACATATTATTATACATAAAGTTTATGGCCGTCGTCGTAAACAAACTTAAATGAAGTGGCAGGATGTGCGAAATCGTTAACACCCGGCAATACGACTGCGACAGCACCACTCGCCTCTCCATGGAGACGTCACACAATACCGGAGACGAGACACAATCCAAACTCAGCGGAAAGTTTATCCGAAAAGTCCGCTACTCCAATATAATTTCCATTCCACGGTCGCCGCTCGCGAAACAAAGAACTTTCCTCTCACAGCTCCAAATGAGCGGAATTTGCAGAGGAAAAAGTAGCATTCGGTTAGCGGCTAACTGCTGAAATCCGCGCAACATTTTTCTGCTTCGCAATACAAAATAACAAAAACAGATACCTACCCCTGTGCCCTGTTTATGTAACATTTTGTTGCTACGGAGTTTAAAATAAAAAACGAACTACAACTGCGAAACGACCGATGTGTCTCAATAGTTCATTCCAAATGTATTCAAAATAGGACAGTCTATTCTCACTGTGTTTGTTTTGAGTTTTATAGCAAATATTCCCGGGCTGAGGAACTAGGTTTCGACTGCAATTAAATTATTCACAAACGCTTCTACCTGCTCTACACATCTGGATCATCAATGTGTTTCCTCATATCAAAAGACATAATTTCAAGCCCACAACAAAACAATTCAGCGGTACAGACGTCTAGACTGTAGTAAATTTATTTCATTGAGGCCATATTTCTCTGGAGAAAACTAGGGCTCCAAATCTGTAACATTTCATAGAGATGATAAATGAGTGCAGGAGTAGTCGATTGAAAGCTATTACATTTTCTTGTCAGCGCCACGCGCCCAAGATTAATCGTGGGTATCAAACGAAACTCGGCCCTGATATCAAATGGTGACCCCGACGGCCCGCGGGACGCGCAGCGCGACACTCGCTGCCCTCCCTGGGGACTTCCATTTTAATTTGAAAGTTACAACGGGTTACAAGATACGTGTAATGGGGTGTTTGGTATTAGTCAAAGGTAGCTGGTGAACCGCGCAAATCTTCATGTACCGACTCTTCAAGTATCATTCATTCAATTAAACTGAATTTTCGAGCCGCTTCCAATAGAGCAGTTGTTATTCAAATGAAGCGAATGGAACTTAACCCTCGGATGTTTATGCAAACGGCTTCCCCCGTTAGGTTAATTTCAAAGGTTAATACTCGAGGATCCGCGGCGGCCGCCTGGCGCCGCGCCAGGACAATCGCTATACAAGTGACTCTCTAGAGGAGAAACATCGTCTGAAATTGTCTGCAATTCGTGATATACGCAGCAGTCACTTAGCTTAATATGTTTTTTGACAAGTGTATTACTTACACGGACATTTCTCATAATGGAGTTTGGAACGGATGTCGTAATAATTGTGTATTTTTTTTTATGAAATACATAGCTTTATTTTATACGGCGTCTCTGCCAACTTAAATGAGTCGTAAACTGTCTGATCTCGCATTATTGGCTTAGAGTATTTAAAATTATTTTAACGTTAATAGCTGACAAACGAAGCGATGGGCCACCTAGTGTACATTCTACAGAGCCCGCGGACGTCGGCAACGACAACGGTATCATGCTTTGCCGGCTGCAAAAATGAGTAAAAACCGAATGATTCGTGACTTAACACGTTCGCTGCGTTACGGGCAGAGTTTTGCCGTATTTGACTTCCGAACTGTGCGGCGGTCAATTGTCTGTGTCTTACGCCCGGTGCGGGGGTGGGTTTTATATGTTCCCGTGCACGCAGAAAAGAGATAAATATATATCCAAGTTTCTTTCTTCAAATGTATTCCATTTTTCGAAAAAATAAGTACGGCATATAATGGTGCCGTAACGCACCAGAACTTAATTATTTATCTATGGTGCGATGCGGCATGTATGTTGCCGTAACTTAGACGCCGTACCGCACTGTAGGGAACTCGCGCGCAGCTTCAGTGTGCCGTAGTGATGTGCGCAAGGATCATCGTTTGCACGTATCGACACTGGATTGCGCTTTATCAGCGCTCGAAAATTAATATGAAGCGTTCTCGTAAGAAACTTGATATAAATAAAGTAATTAAGACGGAAGGTGGTGAGGTATAAATGTTATTAAAATAATAGTCTTTATCTATTTTACATTTTTTCCCAATCAAAACTTAACCAGACAATTAAGAATTGATCCCATATCTTTGATCTCTAATTGCAATGATTATGTTTCTTGTTACAATATATATATTATACATATATATATAATTAACTTTGCATGACAAATCAATGATAATAAAATAGCAGTTTTCAACCTATTTTGCAATTTTTTCACAATTAAATCTTAACTATACGATAAGAAATTGATCCGATACATTTGGTCTCAAATAATTTTAATTCTTATGTTCCTAATTACTTATATTTTTGTTTAATTTTGCATGACTTTAATAAATGTTAATAAAATAACAATCTTCAACTATCTTACAAATGTTTCCCAACACTAGTTTTAAATTCGGTCTATCGATCTACATGCGGCACGGCATGTATATTGCCGTGAAATCGTTGATTTTCAAAATTATGCATAACTTCTAAAATATCAGGTCGAGACCCTGGCGACGTTAGCCATGTGTCAATAGATATACAATCTATCGATTCGTTTATTTTTTTAAAGTAAAACATGGGTTTCCATGTCTGTAAGAGCCTTCAAAGTCAGGTCCTGGTACAGCAAAATACAAGCCGTAACGCACAGCAGGCAATACTGATACGGCAAGATTATGACTCGTAACGCATGGGCAGTAAGTTTTATTTTTGTGCAGACGCAGTGAACGTGTTAAGTAGTAGCCGTAAGTACCTAGCAGTAAGTTCAATCTGTAACTATGAGTAGGAACAGAAGTTTCTTGGGACTTTCTTGCTGCTTCGACATTTGTTTGACTTTCGTGTGACTGAAAACTGTTTGTAAAAAATCTACTTCGAATAAACATTTCATTCCTTCATTCACTCACTCAATTCATCTTAGCCGAAACACGAAAAAAATCATTTGTTGCTCCATGTTGGGAGACAGGTGGTAAAGGACGGGTATCGTACTCTAGTTCGAATGACGTTACCTCGACGGTCGATACTTCGATGTCTCTACCTCGATAGAGGACGCAGAATTGGCTGACATTATAGACTTATTGAAATTATGTGGATATTTTGATGTATAGCAGGATGTAAATCTACTATAGGTCAATAAATTAATTGTAGAATTATAATTAATTCATGTCAATTTAACCCAGTGGTGTGAATACAATAATTTAGTTTAGCCGTTTATTCCTACCCTAAGATTTGCGCACCGTCTCAAATTATGATTCGAAAACAAGGTATCTACGAGCCTCGGGAATAATTTTATTCAGTGAACAAACAGGGTCCGCCGCGCCTTTCGGGATTCCTGTAACGAATTCCAACGCTTATTCTGCATAAATAATAGAAGGATCTTTTCATGAGATAATTTCATCAGCCCTACCAAATACTTATCGCAAAATGTGTCCGTCCTACAACATTTTGCGAAATTCCATGTCGTACTTAAAACAGATTCTCAAAACATGTCTATAATATGATATCAAAAATCCGGGACCGTCAGCACCGTGTGTCTCACGACACGACCTCCATTAGACCCGAGTGTGGCCCGACACGACATTTTTGCTGCTGCCTTATCATTATCATTTTCCCTTTCCGTCTGCGATAATCAAAGGGAGGTGGAGCGATCCACCGGAAACGAGCTCATTACCGCTCGTTCTCCACTCGGAAACCGACACTTGCGGCCGGAACACTCCGTACTGCGGTATTGTCTTGGACAACGATGTTGTTCTGTAGAGAAAACGACTACGACGACGACGAGATGCAATGTTAAGAGAAGGCACCACCGCGTCAACTGCATAAAATGCATAATATATCACTGGCGTATAAGAATGTACGGAATAATAATCAAGGAAAGTTGTAGTAAAATGTAGAGAAGTTTTTTTACCCAACAGGATGATTCGACTATCTCCTTTGAAGTAAAAAATCGGGAAAGCCTGTGTCGGAAGGACAAACCTGCAAACAAAGAATTTATAATGAACAAACGATAAAAAATATTGTTATCATCACCAGTACAAAGTTGCTCCGTCGCGTCGTTAAGTACCAACCAGTGCTCATCAAATGACAAACTACACGGCCGTACCACTGCGCGGTTGGTAAGTGAAGAATTATTTAGCGTATCAATTACCAAAGTTCTCAATCAATGTGTCCGCCAGTATGCCGCATAATTTAATTAGCTAACTTGTGTTATTAATTCTCCGAGTGCGAGCTCGAGGTGGCGCCGGGCCGTTCGCTAAATCTAATTGTTTGGAATTCGCAGGCAAAATTGTTTCTGGAAAAGTTTGCTTAGAAATACTGCAGGAATCAGATTTCTAATTTCTTCAACGAATTAGAACTATCGCAAGCTGCTGTTGCTTATACGAAGTGGAGACAACCATGAATTGATATTACTACAATGGGTATTAAATGTTATAATTGAATGTTCTGTACTTCATGACAGGCGGGCATATTAATTATGATAGAGACCTGGAATCTGAAAACATTAAAAATATCATAAACAGTCCATGTGAAATACGCGCACACAGGCCATACAAGACAATACCACAAATCAATAAATGCTGTATTATTTCACTACTACTATACTATGCTACTTTACGTCACTGAAGCCCAGTAATATCTGTAATCGATCTAAAATGTAATGTTCCAAATAGACGATTTATGTCGACAGTGATTGAGCGCCTCGATCGTCAGTGGACTATTTGAAATAATTTAACAACGATAACAAATGACTTGGAGTCCTCCTCCGCTCTATAATTGCTACAAACGATATCTACGTAATATCGCTAGGCTCATTGACATACGCACATGATACATTGATACAATATAACCCCACGCGAAGATAAAGCAAAGTTTAATATGTTACCAGCCAGACTGGGACAGCAGTCGGCCCGACTTCGGCTTGTAAAGTATTCGACAATATAACTTCTATTACACTACCGTGAATTTAATAAAATTTTAAACTTTTTAAACAGGTATCATTTCACGTTGGAACTCCCAAGGGCAAGACATTCTCGTAGCTACGCTGCACACTACACAACGTCTACATACAGACGCGTATATATCACTCGTTTAATCTAAGATCAGCGCAATCCGACGAAGAGGGACTCCGAGGGGCTGTTATCTAACGCGAAGTGGGAATCGTAATTGGTATTAAACACGAGCGCGACGGCGACGCTCCGCAATGTAGGTTACCCGTTATTAGCCGCGCTCCTTCACTCACTGTGCGCCCGACACACTCAATGGGGAAATTAAAAATTAAAAATCGGTTAAGAGCGAATTGGACCCTCACTTAAGGTTCCGTAAAAGTGATATCACTCAGTTACTCAAATTTGGTCACAAACAAAGTTGATGACAATTGTAAAAAATCTAAGAAGAGTTACTAAGGAAACATAATTTTCAACACACTTGCTCGTAAAGTTGCTATTTTTTCTTTAGTCTTACGCCCGGAATGCGGTTTATTACACAGTAGTGCGTTTTACTTTTCATTGCCGCACTAGTGTTTTTCTTATTCCACTTTTTTTTTAATATCCGTAAAGAGGTTGTTACCAAAAGATTTATTATTTTGTAAATAAATAAACTTGTTGTACTTAGTCAAAATCTGATAAGATAAGATTATACTTCATCTAATTATCTATTAAAGCATTTAAAAAATACAATATTTTAAATCATTAATTACCGTAAATTCCTATTAGAAATACATAATTATTTAGTTTAATATATTGTGGCTGAATAGCGGTGCTCTTTGCCTCTGGACTTAACCTGCGCGCCTGCGCGCGCATAGTTATTCAACCAAAGATACGGCGCGCGAAAAAATAAAATAAACCTCGGCGCCATTTTGTGCAAACATTTGTTCGTTTATAATTTGCTGATTTGTGACTGAAAAATGTCGATACCTAATTGTTTTTTTCCTCGCAAGTGTGTTGAAAAACGTCGTATGATACGCGTGCGCTTTGTTCACTACAGTCTTGGCTCTATTACAGCCCTCGCCTAGCGGCTCGGGCTGTGCAATACCGCCTCGACTGTAATGACCAACTTCGCGCACTTATATCATAATGTACTATTATACTCAATACATTGTGTACAGTTGTACATGTTTGTACCAGGCAGGTGTGTAGATAGGTACCTATTTCCGTCAAAAAGATGGAAAACCCATGAAAAACCAATGAAAATCAAACGGAGGGACAGACAGACATCGCAGGCATATAAATGGGGTTCCGTTTTTATATTTTAGATACAGAACCCAAAAAATTAAGTAAGTTTCATCTCAACCGACGCTGCGGCCGACTCGACCGGAGTCCCTCCATAATGAATGGCACCAATTCCTGGGCCACGCTAACTCGATAACCAAGACAAATTACGACGTAACCTGGCGTTAAAATTACTTTCAACGTGCAACGATAAGATACCTTGTTTAGGGGTCCATTGTCATCTAGGGACCCAATTTGTTTCATCAGTCTGCGAGTTGAAACTGTTGAAAGCCATTGGTTTGAATGAGGGAACACCTCTGAGCAACTCCACACTAGCCCCTAATAATGTTATCAACCCCATTCATTTGCTGTAAGCTTTACGTGTCCCGAAGGATAATCTTCCACCCGAAAACGATTGTGATATTTATAGAAGCATTTGCAAAGAGTTCGCAAAGTCGACCGATCCCTGCGTCGACACGGCACAGAGACTGCACGTGAAGTCTTGCATATTTGCTTGCACATTTTCGTAACAATAATATAAAACGATAAATTATATAAAAGATAACTTAATTTATCGCGTAAATATAAAAATTTTACTGTGTTTTATAAAGCACTACTTGTAGTGTTATCGAACTGTAGAAAGGCAGGGGGCGGTAGGCGGCACGCAATGAATCTGTAGCTGTCGTGTTTCATTGACAGTGACGCAGATGGATTGCTTCTCCGAAGTGACACGAGCCTCGCCAGCCGGTAGCTACTCGCACGGCGACTTCAGCGGAACAATCTAGTGATATTATAAAGTAACTAGAGAACCGCCCGCGCTTCGCTTCGAGATCCGTAGGTAACAGGTAGCGAGCGTAGGTCCCGCTCCCGTAGGAATATCGCCTAATAAGTAGCCTATAATATGAGATACTGGAACATCAGATATAACATTTGCCTATGACATCCTTACTAATATTATAAATGTGAAAGTGTGTTTGTTTGTTTGTTTGTTTGTTTGTTTGTTTGTTTGTTTGTTTGTTTGTGACGCTTTCACGTCGCAACAAAGCTATTATATGGTAAGGTTTATGTGTGTGGGGATAGTTAGGAGGGTGGAGAGTGACGTAGGCTACTTTTTACCGCGGAAAAACATCCCATTCCCATGGGAAGATCGATGTTTTGTTAGTTGCTAGATATTTATTTTCGGAGTTGCTAATAGATGGCGGTAATAAAATTCATTTGCAAGTTCTGAATTACGCTATCAAATACTACATGTAATTTACTTAAGTCATAGGCAAATGTAATAGGCTACTTTAGCTCTGCCTCGAGAACTCCCCGCTCCGACTGTATTCAGTGTACCGCCCGCCCGCTGGCACTATCCTGTTGACTGATGTCCGCAAGTTGCTCAGCCAACAGGATAGTGCCAGCGGACCAGAGGGACCTTCGAGTCGAGAGCCTGGACGACTTCATCGAGAGATTGGCACTCAACATGTTCGGGCGTGTCGACGCGTCGCGGTTCCCGCATCTGCAGGACCTGGTGCCACTCCACGCCCGTCCACCGGACCGCTGAGCCTTTCCGCGCGACTTGCTGGTTGCGCGGGACGGGGCTAGCACTGACTGATACTGGGGCTTCGTAAGTCGTCGCCCGGCGCTGATCGGCTCCTGCTGGGCTTCCCACCAGCGGGATTCACCCGGTAGGGCCTCGATCGCCTGGGCGGCGCGAAGATGAACCCCATCCCGTTTAAGACTCTGTGGCCTGTAAAAAGGCCACCACTCACCGGACTTGACCTATTGGTTAACCACAGATGGACAACAAAGAGCCTTAGGGCCCAACCCAAGGACCGGCCCGTTTTAACGGGCCGCGAGAGACACCCCCAAAGGGGAACTAACTGTCCCGAGGGCTCCACACACCTCAGACAGGGTGGAGTGAAGAGAGCGAGTAGTAGGCTACTTTTTAGCCTAAATTCCTACGAGAGCGGGACCTACGCGGCTGTTACCTACGGGTCCCGAAGCGAAGCGCGGGCGGTTCTCTAGTAGGTAAGTAAATTACATGTACCTAGTATTTGATAGCGTGAATCAGATCTTGCAAATGAATTTTACTAACGCCATCTATTAACAACATCCGGCACTAAATATCTAACAAGTAACAAAACATCGATCTTCCCATGGGAATGAGATGTTTTTCCGCGGTAAAAAGTAGCCTACGTCACTCTCCACCCTCCTAACTATCCCCACACACATAAACCATACCATATAATAGCTATGTTGCGACGTTTAAGAGTCACAAACAAACAAACAAACACACTTTCACATTTATAATATTAGTACGGATTGCAAACCAACAATTGTAACCAATCATAATATTATAACACAAAAACTCTTCCGTAGCCGTATCCTTATAATTTCTGCAAAAAGAGAGTTTTTCATAATATTCTGACCAGTTAAATATGTACCAAAGAAACCCGGCAAACAAGTGCTCGGTTGGTTAGGATAATGAAAAGTTAATCTCCACGGTATACAACTTCAATACAATCTTTTAACATTTTTAAAACGTTACCCTGTAGGTAAACATAATAAAACAATTGTTATTAATGGAATGGGAGCTGAACAAGACAATTACCGCAGAGCTAGCTCCCGCTCCGGAGCTGCCGCGTTTATTTTCAAAACCACAAAAACCACTTGCAGCGTTTATTTCTTTACATTGTTACTCTGATTTCTGTTTTGTCCTGTATTTCCATGTGGTTTATGATAGATAAGCGATAAAATTGTCTAGCAATGAAGATTAGATTTTCATCACGGCGGTCTAAATTCATTTAGTAATTTTTTCGTGATACCTAGACAAGGATACAGACAGACAAAAATTCTAATAATAATATTTTTGGCTTTTATATTCTATATAACGATATTTTTGTGATGAACATGTTTTTCTTATAATATACAGATATAACCTCCCAGTTACATTTTTGTTATATATTAAGAAGATAAGATTTTAATAGGTGTAGTGTAGGGGAGACTTAATATTGAATTAACTTATGGTTGTACGTACGTTAAAAATACCCGGGTGCTTTTAAAACCTATTTTAAAGGCAACACAGTTCCGACATTAGTTTAATTAAAAAAGAGTTTTCTGCAATCGTAACTTCTGCGGGACTACTCTTGGGCGTTGGCGTAAACAAAAAAATGTAAAGCCGCAGTGCATCTGGACTATAGGGACAAACCACCACCTCCCATGGCCTTACCAACCTCGCGGTTATGAAGGCCGAATCTTGGGAGATGCACGCGGAATGGTGCCGCGTGCAACTCTTGACTCCCTACAAGTTCTTTTTTGTCTGTTCCTTGTCCCTATACGCCCGACTCTCCCCCGAAGGGGCTGGACAAACGCCACGGTCGTCGGTGATGTTGGATTCGCCACTTCTTGCTTCCGCATTACGGCGACGATGCCAGCTCTTGGCGAACTTCTTGAATGCTGCGAAGTTGCTCTCGCTGCTCACGAGGTCACGGTAGTAAACCGCATCTGGACTAAAATAGAATTTACAATATTAGCTGAAGACGGCCTTCGAACACATTTTTCCAAATTCCTTTTCATTACGATGGTAGTAGCACCCCGACCGTCCGCCCGTCTCCGCCTGAAGGTGGACAGTAAAATACGGCCGCAATGAATCCTCCGCGGAACTCATTTGTACCCGCAGGTACAACCCGTTTAAATTGTTACGGCTATAAAGTGTACAAGGTAACACAATTGTGTCGGCCACGCTACCTGACCGTTTAAAATTTTATTTTAATTAAAAATATTGAAAATATCTCGACAATCAAGCCTAAAAGGCAGCTGTGCGAAACGTTACACGTTTGTTTTTCAGACGTGATAAACTTTTATATGCCAGTATTCGCTAGCTTCAACCTATTAATGATATACGAAAAGGCGCAAGCCTTGCCACACGGTTGGGATAGCCTAGACCTCACGCCACCACACTGAGTTAATGTTATTATTATCATCCCTAAATAAGATACTTTATTATAATAGATTTTGAGAAGACATAAAAGCTACGTCTCGGTTTTACGGCGCGGCATTAACTCGGCGAACTTCGTCCCGACATCGACAGCGACATCTCTCACTCCACGTTGTTTACTGAGCTATTACTTTGTATTATTTATGACTGACACGATAAACATGTATGCTCATGTAATATATGTATGTTTTATTTTAAAGCCAGTCTACACTACGAGGCCACGCGAGCAAACCCAATTATTAACAGTCGGTGTAACAGCGCGGCCGTACAATCTCCCGACACTCAATGGTTGCAGGTCGTTGTGTCGGTCCATATTCACAGGCTGTGACCATGGGAGATTAACTTTTATTTGCCAATATTTTGCCGAGCCAATACATACATACATACTCGTAATATGTAAGTACATAAAATTTATCTAAATACAAAAGCACAACGCATGGTTTCAATCGAATACTTATCGGCTGAAATCTTTATTCTGCGCGACATCCAATCCGCGTATTTTGTTCGCCATGAACCAGCAGGTTTCCATTAAACCTTCAGGAAACACTTAAAGCCGCTCACTCCTGAATTATTCAGCGTCGGCCGCGCGCGAGCCGCCCGGTGCGGCCGCGGTCGGGAGCAACCGTCAGCGCATTGATTTAGAAAAGGTAATTTAGGAGCAAAGATAAGCCGATTTAAAAGCGAACATATAAATCCTCTGAATTACTTACACCGACATGCAAAACCTACCGACATGCAAAGCCTACCGATGTATTTGATAAATCCGCCCTTAAGTCTTGTCGTCTTTCTGTAGAAAATTTTTAACAAAACTTTGGTTTTCTCTATATAACCATGATGACACCAGTATGTAAATCAGTCACGATGCTTTTTATATATTTAATACTACCTGCTGTACTATGTTCTCTTCTTCTTCCACTTCTCATACATTTCGCTTCAAACAACAAATTTAAACAGACTTTCATCCTTTAATTTATCCCCCAGGGACTCATTTAGCAAAACATTAAACAGCTGTATCCTTACTTCGAACTTCGAGCTATGAAGTTAAACATAAAGTTTCGTCACAAACACTTATTTCAAATGCACCGGATTTTCATACAAATGTTTATTTCTTATTTTACATCCCGAATATGGTAGCCAGTCAGGATTTTCAGAGATGATAAATATTATAGTAGGTAATAAATTGAGGTCAGTATAGATAGAACCATCATAGTCTTTACTATTATCCTACTAATATTATAAATGTGAAAGTTTGTGTATTTGTTTGTTTGTTTGTTACTCCTTCACGCAAAAACTACTGAACCGATTTTCATGAAATTTGGCACACACATAGAGGGCAACTTAGATTAACATATAGGATATTTTTTATCCCAGAAATCCCGCGGGATCGGAATTTACGCGGGAAAACCTTCTTCGCGTATGGGGTATAAATAGCTTCTAAACAAACATTAATATAAAACTAACAAGTCTGTCTTCCCGGAAATCCCGCGGGATCTGGAGTTACGCGGAATAAACTCCTGCGCGTAGTTGCGGGCTTAAATTTTTATGCGACCTTTACTAGGAGATTGAGAAAGTTTTGAAGCAACATATAGGGTACTGTTTATCCCTGAATTCCCGCGGGATTAGGATTCACGCGGTAAAAACTCATACCCGGGAATGAGGTCGTGGGTTCAGATGTTTATGGGACTTTCAGTGGGAGGTAGAGGAGTTTATGGAGCATTATATAAGCTACTTTTTGTTCCGGACTTCCCGCGGGATCGAGATTTACGCGGGAAAAGCTTCCATGAGCGAATGAAGTCGCGGGCTCATTAATATCTATATATCGGGATATCTATACATATATCGGGAATCGAACCGGCTTTTTTTCTCATGATCAACTTTATGTTGCTTTTTCGAGGGTCAGCGTCGCTTTAGCTGGTCTTTATGTTTTGGCACCCGAATGAAAAACTACCAATGTAGTTTAAAAATATAATAGTTTGGAATGAAAAAACCCCGACGTTTATATCTTAAAGTCTTTTTATCGATTTTCTCAAGATCTACATAACGGATTTTTGTACGGTATGACTAAAACGTAGTAAAAAATCAACTGTTCTTAAGATGTGTGGAGTGTGTCTTAATATGTGTGGGGTCGGGATTAACGCAGGAATAACTTTGTGACACACTGAGTTCCACGCGGGCGGAGCCGCGGGCAACAGCTAGTAACAACATATTAATAATTTATTTTTCCACAACAGTTAAAAGTAACTACTTATTTTTTATTTGAATAATAATATATTTTCTCCTTTTTGACGACTACCTGCGACACAGAAAGAAAGTGAAGTGGAATGGAGGATAAACTGCATTGTATAAGAACACATCAATTGATAACACTCCATTTACTCAGCTATTGTATCATAAAATAAATCATAGAATGCTACCTGAATATTATTGTGGAGGGAGGGATATATGGCGGCGAGAACGATGCAATAACTCCCGCTTGCATCGCGACACGTGCGCCGAATGGGCAATTTGCGGGTCATCCGCGGCGGCTGTCCAACAACTGTGGACCTAATTATATATACGATTAAAGTTTAAAAGTTCTCCAGCGCTGCAGCAGGTGCCTACCGTACGCTATTAGGTATTTTATTGCACCGTGGAGGCTTGAAAAAATCGTCTCGCTAATTTCGCTGTAACATTTTGTGTCGATACTGCAAACAAGTGAAAGTGTTCTTCCCAGACATCGAAATCCTACACATGCACTGAACATGAATACAACACACACCACCAACCCTGGCGGGATTTCTGGCGGGATCCTTTGATTCTACGTCATAGCTATTTAATTTATTTAAGTAAGTAACTTATACTTTTCTAATTATTCTGCTTGAAGTAGGTATATTTATTACAGTTTACCAGAGTTTACATAACTGACGGTGCTCCCGATAGAACGCGCAACTTATCACAGACTAGATCTTTTTGTGAGTTCAGTTTTGTCGGCACACTGACTCACGTTCACGGTGTCCGATAAGGTGCGTTGTTCACAACTCACTCACACTAATTAAACACAAAATCACAATCTTGGTATTAGATTTGAATCATGAAATCTTTAACCTTAAGACATTTAAAAAATCCCTGTAAATATGTCTGAATATTTTCCGAAATTATGTGAGCGTAGTTAACTCCGAACTGATGTTTGCTGTTGGCGGTAGGTAATGTTTGACGTCGTTAACGCCATGGCATCGTTATTTATTGATGTTTATTTTTCATTTTGTATCCCGTAACTCCCACCGTTGCTCGCTATGAGATACCGCTATCCACGTCAGTAATCTCTACCTATAAGGGTGCGGTTCCACTGAGGCGGAGCGGAGCGGAGCTGTGCGCGATTCACCAATTGCAGGGCTTGAAAACCACGCGAGGCACAATGAGCTGGGATTTCAAGCCATGTGATTGGTGAATCGCGCACTGCTCCGCTCCGCTCCGCCTCAGTGGAACCGCACCCTAAAACTCCAAAGCTAAAGTCGGCGGGGCGGCGGGGCGGGCCCGATTACCGCCAGCGGCCGATAGCTTTACCCTTCGTCGAACCCGAACGTGAAACAATTTTATCGTATTTCATATCTCTGAAGAAAGGTACCTTAATATATTAAAACTCTGTTCTCAACCATTTTACTATATAGACAAAACAGTCGAAGCGTGAAGTCCGAATTCTCAATATTTACTTTTTTTCTACATAAACAATTATAGTACAATCAGTTGTAACAAATCAGACCTTATAAAAATCTTTAACACACCTCTATCTCCTCTCCGACAGACTTCAAAACGCTTTGAACTATGAGAAAAATGATGCGATAGTCTCGTCATTAACCTTATAAAGTTATGTACGAGACGAGATAGTGCACCGTCGGATGCAATAACCCAGCTCACACGGACTCGAAGTCACCTTCGCCGGTGGCGAGCCGGGAGCGAGCCGCGCCGATAACATATATTCCATTAAATCCTTTTGTCGCGGCTCACGACCACGTCGGTAAAGTGCTGCCGTACGTAGGACGGGCTCATTTATCAGATACATAATGTGTGGCACACAATGCTCTATACTTTAAGGATTTAATGTTTGACAGTGGATGTCGGCGTGGCTTCATATGAGCTCGTAGATTAAGCATTGATAAGATCATAAGTGGACTATCTCTAAAGTTACCCCGTAGGACTTAGTAGACACAATAGTCCCCATATTGTGGTATATTATGGTGATCAAACCGACTAAACTTAAACGACAAATCTGCGATTTTTATACCTAATTATGACATTGATACTTAAACCAATAAATGTTTTGACCTTGTAAGGTAAACTTTGCTAATTTTTTTTTTGCTCTAGATCAAAGAAATCAGGAAGGAAACGCTTTAAATCTTCTTTTGTGACAAAATGGAAATATTATTAACACAGTTCTACCCAGACGCGATGTGAAGGCGACTTTTACTTAATGATGGCGATGTTCATTTATCACTGGGCGAAGTCACCGGCGACCGGCGCCGGCGGCCGGGGCCCACTGCGCGCGGGCGGGCGAAGGCCTACTAGCCTGTAATTACCAACGACGTCACGACAGTACAACGCGACGACGCGACGTCGTGATCAACACCTAATCTAAGTGTAATTTCTATTAATTTGTGGCTAGTACTTTGGTTTTATTGGCACGTTTGCTACAGAAATGCGCGATGAATTAAATTAAGAGGATTACTGGCTTCCACTGTGGCGCGCGTTTGTGAAATTTATACCTATGTTTTCTGCCAAAGCAAACATATGACTCATAATTAACCACAGACCGTTTGACCTGTCTTTCTGTGTAGTATCATAGCTCCTGAATAAATGAACCGATTTAAGTGCAATTTTTTCATCGAAAGCTTCATCGCGATGATTCTTAGCTAAATATATTTGGTAATCATTAGTTGAGCAGTTTAAAAAACATCAGCTCTATTCCTTTTTTGTGTAATATTTATATTAATCGGGGAGTTTCTTAAACTTCCGTTTTACAGTCATTTTATAGTTTTCTGAAGATTTTCGTAAGAAAATTATGAAAGCATTACAAGCGACCCATTTCCACCAAGATCCCAAATAACTCGTCCCTCGCCGCGGGTGTCGCACGCCGCAGGTAGCCGGCCGCACCGCGGACCGCTGCGGCGCGGCTGCGCGGCAATTACCCAGATAACGCTCCATTAATATCCATTGGAGGTGTCGCCGGCTCCGACGATCCTTTCCACACTCTTTACGTATAATATTATAATTGCTTTATCACTGGCAATTACTTTTGTACGTGCCCAAAAGGTAATGGTATAAGGTGACGCGTCACAATTAACTTTGTGTGGAACAAATGACTAGGTACAAAGTCGTGTTTTTAAAATACAATAAAGAAAAATTTATCATTCATTCATCCTTTGCATTCACCGAGATGTAGCGAAAACTTAGAGACGCGGCGTTCACAACGAAGCCCGGGCGTTTAGCAGAGAGCACAATATAACTTTGTTTCTGCTTACCCCAACCGATGCGTCTAAAATTACTTTAGGTACCCATTCACCTTACATCAATCATTGAGTTGTTAGTCGTAGCGAACAAATCAAGTTACTTTGTTAATTAACAAAGTGTTTGTTTGGTAAACATAAACATGATGTGTACATACTACGCCGATCCGCCGACCGGCCGACGGCCCGGTACTCCGAAGCTCGAATATAATGTCGAATGTATTTACCTTAGCCATATTGCGTTACTTCAACAAGCGCCCTGAGGTGGGTACTCAAACAGCACATCATTGTGTTGTGTGGGTCCTGGGGTTACATTGACACTGCCCTTATTTAGATATTCAGTTTTTAACCGTCTTAAGAAAAAAGAAGGTGGAAGGTTCTCAAATCGACTGTATTTTTTATCTATGTTCCCTGTTAACAATTCTGAAATCTGATGCTTATCGTGTAGTTCCAAAAAAATTGCAAAACCTGACGAGTAGTCTGACTAAGTTAGATTACGTCATAATAAAATGTGTGCAATCCGCGATGAGTTAAAATAAAAACAAAATGTATCATTGCGCCACGTGAAAGCCTGATGGTGACAATACCTGCCTGGGACAGAATGCCAATGAGGATTAGGTCCGTCCTTTGCAAAACCTAACTTTAGGACGCTACAATAAGGAATAACCAGAGAAATACAATTTACCTTCACCCTTATGTTTCCCTCGAAGCGGAGAATGCGAGGGTTTAAGTTAATTTAAATCTCGTTTCGATTTAGCATGTAATTGTTCCTTTGAGCGGAGCCGCGCCTGTAGCGGGCCAGCGGGCCGCCAAGCCAGCTGGGTAATTGGGTTTGTACCTGTTCGCCCGCCGTCCATGCAAACACAAACAATACCGGTATTTGCGTAAATACGACGACCGTGCGCCCCTACGGTTACCGCGCCGAAGTGCCGATCGATGACTCCCGGGTTCGATTCTCAGCGAGCGACTAATTCTTGTCTTTGAATGTTGTCCATGGTAAACACAACGTAGGGAACTCTAGTGTGTTAGAAATACATCAAATTAAATACTAAAGCATTATATTTCACGACCCTGTCGCCTAGTTGGTAGCGACCCTGCCTGTGACGCGAGGGGTCCCGGGTTCGTTCCCGGCCGGGGCAGATATTTGTGGCAGATAAATATTTGTACTCGGGTCATGGGTGTAATTGTAATGTGTTATATGTGTAGTCCATGCCACCCGCGACACAAGTACCTACTGCGGGGGTATGAGTGTGTTAGCGTTAGCATTATTATTATACACATTGATATAAATTACTCTAGGCACACTAACTACCATACGTGTGGCACGGCATGACTTTTGAAATGAGTAGGTTCACAGTGTCAATGTGAAGTAACTTCATGACAGAATGAATTACCGGTGAAATTCGAGTGCAAAGCGAGACTTTATTGTAATGAAATGGAGTTAAACTATAAACTGCTGAGTTCCACCGTCGCTCTGTGTGTCGTCCGCGCCTGTCAGCGGCTTACACCGCGCGAGACAACGTCACAGTAAAAATCAAAACGAACTTAATTATCGACAATCATATCCACAAAGGAATTATTTTATAGTATTAAATAAAAAAAGCTAAAAGCTAAGCTACAACCCATTAATGGCCCACTACTGAGCACGGGTCTCTCCTCATTACTGAGGAGGCCTAGAGCATACTCCACCACGCTGCTCCAATGCGGATTGGTGGAGGGGTTAGTGGCCAACCCAGTGTCGAAAGTTTTCAAGCCGCCCGAAGGCCTCCGACATGGCTTAACGACTGCTATCAATCGATAACAACCGGGACCGACGGCTTTACGTGCCCTCCGAAGCACGGAAGCGCTCAAGAAATTTTTGCCACTAGCGGTCACCCATCCGACTACCGACCGCGCCCGCTGTTGCTTAACTTTGTCGATCGCTTAGGATCGACGCAAGCCGCCGGGCTATGAGCGCTTTATAGTATTAAATATCACCGTACATTTACACACGTCCGCGCCCGACACGCGTCCATTACTTTTTTGACTGGCTGACTGTCAGTAGATTGCGGCCTTCGAAAGCTTTCATGTCATTTCATGAGCGGCTCAACCACTCACGATTACAAAAATCTTGTTTGTCACCTGTCGAACGAACCTGTCGCACGGGAAGACATAAACATCTTCAGATATTTAGGAAAGAACTAGTCCACCACCCTTACAGATTTCAGGGAAACAATTTATTGAAAATGTTTCAGAATCAAAACAACTGTGACGTGAAAATCCCACGTCACAGTTGTTTTGATTCTGAAAAATAACGCTGTGATATTTTTATGAATGAAAAAAAATTTGCGTAACCATAAACTAGTCGAGCTAGCATCCCAAGTCAATGGCTGAATTTTAAAGCGGTGTTTTGCAGCATTTACAGGTACGCTGTTGGTTTGTAGAGTAACAAAGTCCTCCCGCGGCGGCTCACTGTGATTGATGGCGGTCTTGATATCCGCGATTTAGACTTTAATGTAATTGTTCACAGCTCCCGGAGCGGGGCGCCGCCGCCGACGCGGCTCCAATACCATTGAAAGTACCGTTCGCAAACAATTGCCACGACGATTAGCTGCGGTATGTAACGCTACACGGGTACAGTACATTTGACGGAGATATAAGTACACACAAACTCAGCTTACAAGGTTTGATACAAGAGCACAAAACCATGAACTTTTATCATCCAAAAAATACTAAAATAAATTATTTTATAGCTCCTGAATATTTTTGCAAACTTATTCTGGAATTTTGATAAATGTTTTGTCTTAATGAATCTCAGATCTGAACCAGGATACCTCTTAACTGCTAGTCTGAGTGTGAAGCGTACTTTAGACTAATCCGCCGAGCTGATCGTCGTCGGCTGCCGCACCAAAAGATCCCCATTTATCTTGCGGCGCCGTCGACCGAGCGCATGCTTTCCATCAATTACCCTCCGAAAGTAGGTGGTAATATATAACCTGAAATGTGGGTTGTAAATTCGTTTTAAAACCCTCACTTAGTTACCTCTCGTAGGTAAATTGGAATGTACATAAAGGTGCACATTAATAAAAACCGAAAACCTGGGTTATATCGATGTAATATCTTCTAGCAAACAGCAAATAAATATAACTGATCTGCTTAATAATCTCCAAGTAATGGCCGACCACCTTGATCAGAGACTGCTGCACAATTTCGCTGGATTCCGGACGACCTAGCTTAATCCAGTTCAGTGTCAGATTCCGCGTTCCCTATTTGGTCAGCGCGACGTATCATGGTAGACGACAACGACTTACTTACCTCAGGTTGTCCGTCCGCGTATCCGATCACTGCATATTATAAACTCCTTGGATCGTGTTTTAATTTCTATAAACATTACGTTCTTACTCGTACCTCATAAATAAAATGTGGCGATGTCGCAAGCCGTGACGTCAGCTGCTGGCTCCGTGCTGGATATCTAATGGCAGGTTGCGGCGCGCCGTGATTGACCGCGGCCGCTACGTGCTAATTAAATTATTGTACTCGTAAATAATTCATTGCGAGATATCAGGTCACAGGGTCTATAACGATCTATAATTAGATCTCAACGTCGGCCTCCTACGCGGTAGCTTTCAAAGAATTATTCTGTCAGTATCTTGTATTTTTGAGCGTAGGTAGTGGTAAATTACTTTTTTTTCAAAGCGCAGATATAAATAAAAATAAACAATAAACGCTAACATACTCATACCCCCGCAGTAGGTTACAAGGTACCTGTGTCGCGGGTGGCATGGACAGTCCATGTTATATGTGTGGTTAGTTGTATATGTGTGGGTAGTGTTATATTTATCTGTCACATAAATATCTGCCCCGGCCGGGAATCGAACCCGGGACCCCTCGCGTCGCAGGCAGGGTCGCTACCAACTAGGCTACAGGGTCGTCAAATATGATTTATGTATGAAGCTAACTGTATAGTTGAGCCTATCGAAAGATAGCAGTTGACCAACCATGTCAAAGGGCTCCAGGTGATATTACAATTTCCGTAATGGATTAAACTGACCACTCCGACAATGTCGGATAAGGATATGTTCAACCCGAACCGATCGAGTACAAGCCAAATAAATTAAGTAAAGCACAATGAAATCATAATATTCGAAAAGACAAACTGTTCCAATCTTTAGACGAAGAATGTCTTTAGATCATTCTGCACGTTATCCTTATCGGAGCGGGTAATAAACTGCGCGCTCATCACTGGCTCTCGTTATCGCCGCCAGGTGGCGCGCCGGCCTCGCCGCGTGACGTCATGTCGGCAGGGGCTGGCCCATCGCTTTCCACCGACAATATAAAAAGAAAATAATTGGGACCACTTAAAAAGCAATATTAAGTTAATGAAAAACTGATCCTTTTGTTTTTGTATCGATAACATCTTTCTATTAACACAGTTGTTTAGACGACAACGATACAGTACGAACAAGATGCGGTAGCTAAATAAAAAAAATTAAAGGTAGTTGCGATGTGTGGTGGCCTTTTGATCCCACGTATACAACACTATTATACTTCGATATACCCTTTCTGTTCCCGACTTTTGAGTACCGCCGCTATAAACTACAATACATTATCAATATTATCATTATCAAACACTCGCGGCGTCTACGCGGGCTGGCTACGGCGTAGCGGACGGCCCGCGCGGCGTAGCGGCGTAGCGGCGCCCTGCCTGTGGCTACGATCGACCCGTTATTACTGAACATCCCCGATCTTTTGTCTAGCATTAACGGCCATAAGTTTAAAATGTTTCATATAAATATATAACAGTACCGGATACAGACAATAGGATCGCCTCCGTGAATCGCCTACAGGTCAAATTATTGCGGAGTGAATGCATCTCGCCGTCCAAATAGACCATATAAGCCTCCTTCTAAACGTACCATCTAACCGCCGCCGTACCTATCTATCTTAGTCTTCTAATTCGCTAAGTAGGAACTTCTCTTTACCTATTATAATCTTGATTGTTTTATAGGATTTCTGTCACACACAGTGTCTACGCCATCCCAGTGTAGCTTAATTACAATATTAACTTAAGTATACAATAATAAGCATGACCTTATTATTGTATACTTATACAGGGATAAAGTTTTAATAGCATTTTAGCCTCCTCCGATGTCAACGTCGAAAGTTTGTATACTTAATTTGGATTGCTAGCTAGCTGTGTAGGTGTACCGGCCTCCTGATTTCCCTCTATTCATGGGAGCGTAATCATTTAATGACGACCTACTTTTAGAAAGCCGCTTAACGTCAAATTAAGTCTAAGATATTGTTGGAAAGTTGGCGTCAGATTTTTCTGGCCAAGGACTGCACGGACAGTATGTTCTATCTATACATATGTGATACCTACTCGTAGTGACACTATCAAGACTACCGCTATCTCTATGAACGACCGCCTACAATATCGTTTACATACCTTTCCCGCCGTGACGTGACGTGACGACCACGGTTGTAAATCGTGAATCATCTGCAAATTCAAGGACAGCCGAACTAAATGTAAAAGGACCCTCTTAGTATCTGACAAGATTATTAACTCTAAATATGTCTAAAGATGTCGTATGAAGCAAAGTTTCAGCTCTATCAACTAATTCACAAAGCATTAAAGACAAACTCGAACTTCGTTAAATTTAAACCTAATAAAATAGATGTCTGCGGATCGAAAAGCCCACACACAGTTTTATCTGTCGAACCATCCGTCAGTTATAAAAGACCTAAAAGTTTTTGGATAGATAATCGCACCATCTATGCCGCATACATTTACATATACATCTTACCTGCTCGAATAATGTCACAGTTGAATCTGTACCGTCTACCTAAAATAAAATATTTTTAGACAAATCATACTTTGATATCCAATCACTTAGCGGCTTAGCGGGTACAATGGCAGTCCGGATTGTGAATGCAGGAGTTGAAATTTGTTATGAATTTCAATGAGTACAGGATTTTTTCCTTGTCAAATATACCTACATTTCGGCACTTCAATTCCTCGAAAAATTTTATAGTTACATTATAATTTAAGAAGTTTGATATGAGCCACAATTTTCTCGCTAATAATAATTTTTTGCTAATGTATAAAGGTTGGAGGCATAATTTGTTCTGAATTAGGTACATAAATATAGTAAGTGGTATACAAAATAAAAATATCACAAGCAAATAAACACAATAGTATAATACTTATGTAGTCCATAGTCACATTGTGATATGACAAGCGCGTTTCTAACAAATAATTACAAGATATAAACTTTTTAATTTAATATCGTTATACCTTCCACAGTTTATATTAACCCTATCAACGGTGTCAGTCGCATTTAGGGGACTACCCGAGCTGCGAGTGGAATCTATCGCGCGCTATCTGGCGGTACGCGCGCCGCTGCGCTGTACGGCCGGGCGAGGCCGGGGGGCGGGGCGCGGGGGGCGCGGGGGGCGCGGCGACAAATCGAGACTCATTTTGATTTGCTTCCTTACCCATTTGTTTTATAGTGACTTTTAGCGGAGAATGTTCGCCGTTCGCACTTCCCATTGAGTTTCGCAGCGAGCGATTTTTCCAGCTGATTACATTTGGAATTTGGTCATTGTATTTCTCGCTTCGAAGACATAAAACTGCCGACAGACGTCAATTAAATGTAAAGATAATGCTCCGGGTTAGTTGAAAATGGTGACAACTCATCACGAGGTGCTCGTCTGCTTATTTATTGGTTCATACATACATAGGTACTATATAAAATACGGTTTATGGCCGGAGATTTGATGACGAATTTAGTGAACATGTCTATTACGCTATTATGTAAACATTCATTATATAAACTGAGGATAATCTCCTTTCTAAGGTGTTGCCAGGGCGCCCTCAAATAAGGACATTATGAGGACCTTCATTAAAGTGTGATGAGTTTTCGTTCAGGGCCGACGTTGGTTTGTTGCCCCCCGCAATGCCCCCAATAATGCCCCCGGTAATGCCCCCCGGCAATGCCCGACTGATGACCATTTACCATGATGTGGCTCGTGTGCATCTGCCCCTGCCTTCAGGATGTAAAAAAGCTAATTCACAAATTATACACAAAATCCCGAAAATTACTACCTACATGAAAATTAAATTTGACAGAGGAAATGAAGAAAATATCAGCTAAGAATGGATACTATATTTCTTCGAAGGAGGTTAAATACGGAATGAAAGTTTTTTTAAAACACAGTTAAAAGTTCATCCGCACCCTGGCGCGCGGCAACTTTTAAATTAAATTTGATTTTATTTCAGCGGAACAAAATGAAGTCGAGTTGCCCCGACGTTTAATACGAGTCCATCCAGCCCCGGCTTCTCAGCTCCCCGTTTACCAGTGCAACGGATACATTGCCTTTCTTAATATAAATAGGTTACTCCACGTACAAAATTCAGGATAATATAATGTACGAATAATAAACACAATTTTAATTTTTTCATATTCATTAGAAGCTTTCTAGAAGTAATTCACCAATTAAATGGAGCGGACGGATCACTTCAGAACTATCGTGCTGCTGGACCAACGGATTGGTACTACGATACTATAACTACAGACCAGAATGCTCATCCATGTTCAAAAACTATACAAACACTTAGTCTGTTTATTTTTACGACAACAGATAACATTTAGATACCATTGGCGAGAGATACCCTTCACATTTGACCTCGAATAAATTTTTAGCACTGATTCTATTTCGACCGGACTAGTAATATAGCAATAATATAATCGGGTATTATTGCGAAAGATATTTACTAATCTTCCAACACAAATACGTCATACAACACAAAAAGTCCTACTTAGACACTAAATGTAAAAAAAACTGTCGCGTTGGCTAATAGTCATTGTAGCCAAGTTCCTCGCCTTCCCATTGCATTCCAGGACTGATGGCAACTAACTAAGCATGGAAAAAACAGCCCTAACGATTGGATTGGAAAAAGAAACTTCGTTCAAATTCAGAATACAAAATTTTACTTTTTTTTTAAGTAAACAGCCGAATCCAATTTTAAAATCTGTTTTTGTTTCGTCCGCTAAAACTGCCATTGTGAAGCCACAAGACTATTGAAGCGGCCGTAGCGACAACAAAACCACTTTCACGAAGTTTTATGTGGACTCGTAATTTTTAAACAAAAAATAAAAACCCCTCATTCGTCCTGCCTGGTGCGCGGGGGGGTGTCGTGACGTCACATCAGATACACTGCGATTGATTCGTCTCCCGGTCGTCGACGACGCCGTCAGCCCGACAGCAGGACGGATCGCACACGTTACCTCAGCACTGATCGAGAGTGATCGATTGCTTATATTGAAGATAGTGGTAACGACAGACCGGCAAGGTTTACGAACTACAATCGATATAATTTCGTCCACAGCTATACAACATTACACGCTACAGCGTCGCAGAACAAGAATAAGGAGCAGGAAAGAAAATTCCCACTCTCGTCTATTGTCTGGCTTAAGAAAAATCTGGCTTAAAAAACCTCGTCACTGAGTACAATAAATTGTACGCTCTGAAGCTACAGAAGTGAATGAGCCTTTTAAAGTTGATTTTTTTGTACTAATGGTTCAGAAATAGTATCCATGTCATGATTCGATAATCAGATCTTTGTTACCATATAGCAACAATATTTATAAATACAAATAATACCTCATTTACTATAATTTGAAAAGCTTTCCCGGGACTGGAAAGCTTTCATGGAACAAGTCCTCCACGCGACCTGGGTAAGGGGTTAAAACCAGTAAGCTTGCACATAGAATGGTATTTTCAATAAAACCTACGTCTTGAAACATTCGATGTACTTAAATAAAGGCGCGAATAGTCGATTCGAAGGAAGGCTCCGCGCGGCTGAAGTTCGGAGACTGTAATGAAGGGGCGCGGGCAGCGGGGGGGGGGGGGGTGGAGGGTCGTGTACATTAACACTGTCCCGTATTCCCCGGTACAGTAACAAATTACAATAATTGTGTAGCTGTCGGACGGAGTACCTAGTAGAAGATCCGAATCTATATCGACATTCACCGGGTTGATAATAGAATCAAACTTATTTTATAATAAATTTCGTATATTAGAAAATATATTAAAAATGGGTTGACAACAAAAATCCTGGACAGAATATTTTTAATTATTTTTTAAAAAATGATTTTCATAAAATGTTGTACTTATGATGAAGATAATAATAAAATTTTATACTGGACTTAAAGTATAGAACATATAGAATGTGCAGACGTAGGGTAGACTATTATTTACCTGGACGAACTACTGGGTAGACAGGTATAAACAGGTATGTCAATACTAGTTACTTTTCACTCGATTTGCTAATAATCTGCACATTCTATAATGTTCTATACTTTAAGTCCAGTATAAAATTTTATTATTATCTTCATCATGCAATATTTTTGAAAAATTATTTAAAAAAAATAATAAAAAATATTCTGTCCAGGATTTTTGTTGTCAACCCATTTTTAATATATTTTCTAAGATACGAAATTTATTATAAAATAAGTTTGATTCTATTATCAACCCGGTGAATGTCGACTTAGATTCGGATCTTAGACTAACCCGGTTACAATTAAAGCCATCATCTGCTTTCACCTATATATATAAAGGAGATGTAGGTACATTAGTACAAAGTTAAAGGACATGTAGGACCTAAATCTCCTTTTTATCCTTTACAGTGCTGTAATGAAGATACTAATTAACTGATTTATCACCATAAACAACTATTGAAGGTAGAATTTTTGGACAGCGGGTTACGAGACTTCTGATAAAAAAAAGATAATTTAACATTCTATTTACTAAAGAATAAAATAGGAGTTCAATATTTGTTTGAAAATCCTTCAATATTGACACAAGCTCTATGAAATTTGTGTTCAACGTTTTAATTAAAATTGCTGAAGCATCTTTTTAATATTTTGGAAATTCAACCTTTATTGGCGAAGTAAAATAAGACAAAATAGTTGGCAGTTTGAAAAATAGTAATAAAATGGTTGGAAAAAATATTTTAAAAATCGTTTCTCAAAGAAATGGAATTCGCACATACCTACATTCGAAAAACAATTCTTTCGTCGCAGGCAACGAACAGCAAAACAAGTAGAAAGAGCAAACATAGTTATTATAGCGTCCCGGCAGCGGCCGCCCAGCGCGAGGAATTGTCGCCCAGCACACTCATAAATATCTAAAGTGAGAAACGGTTGCGAGGCTTCTGGGCTCGTTCTAGTTTTAATCTGCGAGATGGCCCTCACTCCCCCCCCCCCCGCCCCCCCGCGCCGCCGGAGACGCTCCAAATGCAAACCGACTGATTTACAACGTTTAAGCTTGCGGCCGCTGAAGACCTGCTAACCGACAGAACGATCAGGTCGCGATTTGTAAGTAAGCAAGTAAAACACTTATCACTAAACGTTACATCTAGACGCTAACTTCCGAACGGCATTTTGGGTAACTGTGCTGCAGCATAGTCCTGAAAGGGCCCAGACACAGCATGAGCCACGCGTGAGCACAGCGCTGATTTTCAGTCTGGCCCAAGCTTTATGATGATAGCGCGGTCATCCGCCTACTTAATGGTCCATATTTAAAATAAATAAATAAATAGGGATTGATAAAAAGAGTGGTGGGCTAATTTGCTCGAGTGCCTTTGTTTCCAGGGTGATTATCACTCTAATTCGCAAGACACAAATACGTAGATGCGGTGATGTGGATACTAAAATTAATAGCGTCATTCTGTCTGATACAAAAGAGGCAGCTTTATGTTACAGTGTATTTAGTTGCCAATTGTGTTCTTATTGTTATTTGTCTCTTGCAGCGATCTCTTTATGATTTAGATGGCGAACGCGATAACAAGTCAACCATAAATCCGTACCTAGATTGTGCGACATATTTCTCAAGAAAATGCTTTCTTTAATAGCCAAGCTCTTTACTCAATTCACACAATACATATTCCTTATGTTGGTGGCTTTTTCTGTGCTTCGATTAATTATATCTACATTTTATATCAATTTGCTTTGTTAGTTAGTGTCATTTTTGACGACCCGGACGGCGCAATAGTTAACACGCCGGATCGCTGTACCGAGGGTCCTGGGTTCGATTCCCAGCGAGACAGAAACTTTAATGATGAGTTTCCGTTCTGAGTCTGGGTGTGTGCGCATGTCTTATGTGTTGTACATGGCACCCATGACACAGGGAATCCTAGTGTGTGTGGGTGTGTAGCGTAAATTATTATTATTTTAAGTTTTTCTTTTTAAGTTGTATCTGCGATCTACTTGCATAATATGGGTAAAAAACTAATAGCCGGGCATTTTGCAGTGCCATTTCTATACACACCTTGACCTGTGGGCCGCAAGCTGCGCCGGTATTTACACGCACGGATAAACATTTATTTTTGTTCCGTCTCCGCAGCCGCACTTACCCAATAATATCAACGCTCAGATTGTTTCAAATAAAAGCTATAGGTAAAAGACTGTTTCGTAGGTCTTGTCATAAATTTGGCATATACCTACTGCCGTATGTTATATTAATGAATCTGTTGGCACGGGTGCGCCGCCTGCCAAGACGGTACTTCCCAGCTTGTCTCGAAACATTAGCAATGATCAATTTACAACCCAACACGCCCTTGGCCTGGATCAGATATAATAAGATTACAGAAATGAGATAAACTTTGCAAACACTTTCGAAAGTCAAAATTCATCATCGCTGTAACAAAATATTATGGCGAGAGGTCTTGGAAGAAAAAGCGCAAAAATTCCTTTATAATAATCATGAAGTTTAATATAAGTTGTGAATTGTGAGCATTTCCGGCAATTCCGTCTTTACATTGAGAAGTTTGTCCACACCCGAATCTTTCCTATTAAATTAAAGGTTAATATACCTTTTAAATGATTTATTTGTATCGAATATTTTTTAAAGCTTCTGGATTTTGCCAAAGCAGTAGGTGTATGCTATACCTGAGTAATACCATCAAAGTAGAGAATATAGTGAGTATATCAGTTAAAAAATATGGCATTGTAGGTCTCGCTACTCCGCGCGGATTACCGCGTATTCCACTTACGCGACTCTTTCGCTACTCACTTTGTTAATAACTTACATTTTTACGCGACCTACATTAATATAATTTTGCAGCTCAAAACGCAAAGACTAATTTTATTGGATAAACATTTTTTGAGGGATACGCTACTGACAAAGGAAATAAACTATCATAAAAAGATTAAAAAGTAAAATGTTTGATTAATGTTGTTTAAACTTTACCAAATATTAACGTAAATTATATTAATATTATAAATATGAAAGTGTGTTTGTTTATGACTCTTTCACGTCGCAACATGGCTATTATATGGTATGGTTTATGTGTGTGGGGATAGTTAGGAGGGTGGAGAGTGACGTAGGCTGCTTTTTACCGCGGAATATAAGTGGTACTGTAAGGAAAGCGAAGAAGCTACCATTCCTCTTACAAATCACTGTCAACAGTTATACCAAGTCCTTGGGTCGCCAAGAATACGGAATCCTTTTACCCCCAAACTTGCTTGACCATTTTTATTGATATTCGACTACAGTAATCACCACTGAGTTTATGTTTCACCCACAATATTTTTTCTTTCACGTAATAGTGTAAATGTATATCCCAATTAAAGCAAAGTAGGTATAAAAGTACAAATATAATATTATATACCTTTAATTGGGCGTCTAGTAAACTATCATAAAAAGATTAAAAAGTAAAATGTTTGATTAATGTTGTTTAAACTTTACCAAATATTAACGTCAATTATTCAACAACTAGTTACGATTTTAACAAGCAGGCAAACTATATTTACATATAATAAGTGTGAAATCTGTATACGATCCCTGCCCGTACATCAAAGACGTATGAGAAAAAGAGGCTTCATGAATGCAATAAAACACAAATCAAAGATTTGTAGATTTTTTGTCAATAGGTCTGTGATATTGTTTGAGCTTATCTCGGAAAGGACTTAAACGACTTGGATGCGGCTTTCAATAATGTTTTGTGGTAAGTTTATTCAAACAATAGTGTTTGTTTTATTTCAATCGGTTCAATCGGTTCGTAATCACGCCAGAAAGCATCATGCACGCGTAACATTTTCCGATTTTAGCTATTAAACAACTGATTTCCCAAACCTAAGCAAACGCGGGTTCAATAGTTGAAAAATTATCATAAAATATTGCGTCGACCAGCCATGCGTAAGGAAGGTAACCCAAGAGTTTAAGGTGCCTTTCCACCAGAGTTAATGATGCGTTTGACCGCCGCACCTGTTTTAGGATTTTCGTAATACATAATAAATAATCCTCTACTAAACAAAAATTGCGTAGTAAAGGTAATTACGTTAAATACCTAATTCCGGCTGGAGTAGAAGTGCGGTTCTAGTAATCGCGCTGTAATGATGCGGTCTGTGGTCATAGTGAAATTATTCCTCCACGTTTCAGCCGCACGCCGCAATCGCACGGCGCACGCCGCAGCCGCACGACGCACCCAGCACGCCGCACCTGCATGCCGCAGCCTCACGACGCATGCCGCTGTCACACGCCTACAATGTTCATAAGTTGAAACGTTGTTATTAGAATTCAGGAACAGCGACTGGATTTTTACGTTCTATTGAATTTCTAATCAGCAACCAACCACCTCCACTGCAATGAGCAAGGATCCGATCGCAGGTTGTCCCTCCCGTGTAGTCGTCACACATCAGTATGGTCAGCTCTGTAGCCGGGAGGTCGCTGACGCCTGCGAGTCGCTGGGAACCATATAGATCCCGTAATAGCACCCCATGCGCGGCATTACTCACGTAAGCAACTGAGTACCTTCAAAGATTATCTAATAATAACTTTTAACAGATTGAAGCTATGAACATAATATTGTAAATAGTGAAGTAAATATTTGCATGGTTCTCGCCGAGACCCGTGCGCTCTGGGTTCGAGTCCATAAGCCTATTACTGTTTATAAGTCTACAAAAACTATATGTAGATACTTGTACAAATACATAAAACTTTGTTCGATTTACTCACACAACATTAAATTTGACTACTTTAAACAATAACAACACATACAAGGCGACCTTTCTGACCCTCTACAACAGCTTACAATATATTCCTTTCACAATTGTATGTGGAGAGTAGTTATGAGAACGACAATTCTGTCGGCGGACGGGATCGAGAGGACTCTCTCAAAGTACCTGAAGTATAGAAATAAAGGATTATTGCCTCTTATCTGCGCTCGGAGCAGTTATCGTAAATGTATAAACCGACTCCCCGAGCGGGTGTCGACTCGGTTAAGTGTACGGATTGTTTCCATATAACTTGCAGTGCAGTATATTTTTGTTGTTTCGGCTTTAATTTATATCCAATCAACACCAAACTGGATCTAACTCCAGGCTGGATAGATTTAATTAGTGCGTGGCCGACAGGCAACGGCACCCTGAGGAAAACATAAAGAGGCTCGTTTGCTAGTGTCTCCCACATTGATCTATAATTTATAGATCTTCGAGTGTCCCGGTCCAAACCCTGCACCGATCAACATGAAGAGACGATAATTACCCACACGGCGCTCTCTGCAGCGGCGAGGGCGGCGCTCGGACCGCCGTAATAACATTCGGGCGATCCATTACGTGCTCCCAGGAGAACAACTGCTCTGATCCTGATCAATCAATTCAATCTTCGCAATCACTGTAAGCACGTATCATGTAGGTGCTGACATAAATTTGGAGAAACCATTTCATTTCTTAATGTTTCTTGGTTCATTGTTTCCGATGAATATTTTTTTAAAACGTCGTTTAAAACTTGTTTTTTTTCATCAGCGTAGTGTTGTGGGAAGGGGCTGTATTATTGTATTTACGAAATCGGCTGGCTGCAGTATAACTATTGAAGTCATATACTTACATTATTCTTTTGGGTCGAAGAGTGAGAGATAGAGAAGAGTATTCAAGTACATAAACATAATATACATATACTATACGATAGCCACCACTGCGTTCCTTGCTCCTAGCCACCACTATGAAATCCATTGTGTTCTCTACCAACGCAACGTTCTAGAAAGGCTTTATTAAAAAGGAATCATACGGATGCCTTTTTAATAAATTCCATTAAGCCGCAGTGAACACAGACTTGGTAGTAGCTACGAGTGCACTCCAACGCTCTGAACCCTTCACAACATCAATGTATTTCGCTCCCCGCTACGCGCGACGTTAGTTTGTACTCCTGTGTTATTCTACTCCAATGCAAATTACACAACTTTAAAACAACAGTTCAAATTATTGTATCGTGAATCTACACGGTAATACTTCATACCAAGGTACTGTACTAATCGAAAACGTAAAAAGAATGTAAATTCATAAATAATGAAGGTGTTATACTCGTATTGACAGCTATAAAATGAAATGTAGTATAGCTTAGAAAATTTTACGATAAAATTTTTTATGCCTTTCAAGTGCATTTTGTATGCGGATGAAACTTGATTTATCCGAGCTTTGTGTCCGCTCTTAATACATGTTACAGTGAAATGAAACGTTCCGGCTCGATACTCGAACTGCGCATTATTTATTTAATGACGACGGGACGTCGTCCTCTTCAATAAGAGCTATATAACGGGCAGTTGTGTAGGCTGCAAGATCTCCTCATTATATGCGCGTACAAAGGGAAGCTTTAAGTTGCATCTAAGAGACTCTCAAACCTACTTAAGATATACATACCTATGCACCCGGCCTCACACGCTTTGGGACACACGTACCTCACGTTCACAATTTACAACCTCATCCTATGACTCGGTTTAATAAAAACTTTACCTTTATCTAATTCACTCCATCCACAGAAACTTGGACCGTAAATCACTCAATCAACTAACAAACCGCACGATATGCAAAAGAAAATGGTAAAGTTTTTAAAACTCTGGCATCGAAATACAGGTCGACGTATTATTGTATAATGTTTAGGTATCTAGACACGCGGGAGCGCGAGTCAAGTTCTAACTAACATAACGGGCTTGCAGTAAGTACCCTGTGTAATATTACGCAAACTATTTCTAGGCACTTTTGACCTCTTTATATTAAACTGATACTGACAGTGTGTAGGTACATTTGAACTTTTCAACCGGATGAATAAAAGTGATGTATGAACTAATATTACAAAGGTTTGTTGAACAACTTTATCCGATACCAATTAACGTGGTCATTGTATTTTATATGCAAACGATTACAAACTGTAAATAGGCCGTGTAAATATAAATAATGAAGCGAACGAATCTGTCATGAATAAAAACGTTCTGTTCCTCATCGCTTATGCTCTCTCTCATTGTTCAATTTAATTATTGAAATCATAAATATGAAAATTACATTAATAAACAGCTTCCATCGACTAGCCAATATCGTTTTGGGTGTACCAAAAGCTATAATTTCCAATTACAATGTTCTCATGAAATAGTGATCGTAATTGACCATCGCACACCGGTCTTGAGAATATCGTATAAATGACATTACTGAGTACGGCGATCCTCGAATACATTTCCACATACCTTATTAGCAACACGGGATTGAATTCCCTTGGGTATATGTTTACTTAAGTTCCTTGATTGAATGGCCATAACTCGCGGCGCGTGGCTCGCACGGGTCATGCGTATTCAATAGGTGCTCAGGAGTTGCGCGCGCTAGCGATACACTGACTCACTGACTGACACGGCGATTGTAAGGTCCCTGGTTGTAAATTATTCCACTCGGACCACGGCTTAGCGCTACAACTCGATATTCGAGACAGAACACTCTGAAATGAAAAGCTCATGCTAAAACCACTACGATGGGGTTAAATGACTAATCTTTAAACCTCGTCATTCTCCGGAGCTTTTAATATACCGAGAGATAACCCATTTTATTGGTCTTTCAGCCATTTCCCGACTAAATTAAAAAGTGCATCTGTCGCGACCACTGTTTGATACACGTACAATAAAGCAGGCTACAGACCTTTAGTTTTAACTGTGCAGTTTTGACTGTACAGTTCTGATGTGTGAAGGCAAAACTGAGACCGTGTGTAGATACTAGGGGCTTCAGTTAAAACTGAAGGTCCGTGGCCTCCATAATATTTATCCAGTCATGTACAATATGATGATGATGAAATACATTATTACAATGTAGATAGGTAGGTTTTAATGCCGTATTAAAATCAGCAATTATTCCGCGAAGTTACCCGTTATTGGTCAGAATTTTTAAGTTAATTTAGGTAGCTACGAGTATATCAATGCATGAGGCCAGATCTGTTGTTTCTGTGATAGTAATTGGGCCGGCGCCGCGGATTAGCGCCGATAAATATTCATGCGGCGTCCGGCGCCGCGCACGTGGCCGGATCTTTTTGACCACCAATTTGGTACTTTTAGAACAACACCTTGATTGGATATCGGTACAACCTTATTAGTTTTATTCACGACTAGCAAATCTACTGTCACTTCGTTCCGGGAAAGTAGCCACATTTAAAAATTGAGGGGGGTAATTCTTTAAACTGACCTAACACTTTTATTTATGAAGCGATTGAAATAAAACAAACACGTTAGCGTCAGAACCCCTGAACCAAACACTATTTGGTAAGTGACACACTATACTGGTGAAAACCGCATCCAAATCGGTTAAGCCGGTTCTGAAATAATATACTACTAAGTATATCTAATAAATATAATACTAACTAACATAAAAAAAATTTAAAATTATTATTTCAGATTTATTACATAACCGTTGCCTTGATATATGCCTTCGTCACAGATCACAGAGCTTTCTTTTTATTTTTTTTCCAACAAATAAGTATACTCGTACATTTTCCACAATTCCATGTCTGCCAAACTGCAAGCCAGTTTGTCGGCAGCTACACGAGTTTCTCGCTTCTAGCTAAATATAACTGTCTTCATTCGGAAACTGAGGTACTCTCAACGCCTAAAAGCCGGGCTCGGAAACTTTGACAGTTAGCGGGGGTTAATTAAGTCCAGCGATGCACCGCTCGGCCGCTCAGATTACTTCCTCAAAAGGGATTAAATCCGACGGGACCATCGAGCTGAACTGTACCTCCATATATAGGTATAATTTGTACAAATAGGAGTTTATATCTGGCGACGACCACGAAGGATACAGATATAATTTTGCGACTCAGTTATTAATGAACTGTGTTTCTTTTACTTGGGTGCGTCAGGGGTAACGTTTTCGAACTTATGTGTGTACCTATGTCCATTTATTTGGCATGCCCTACAGCCCAAACGGTGACAGATTTTGACATATGAGGTGTCGTTGATTTCGTAACTTCATTGGTAATCTCTGTGATCCTATATATTGGGATAGACGTAATTGAACCGTGTTGAAAGATATAAATTGTCGTTGGTAATATTTACATCAACAGCAAAATCAGATAATCGCAGCCACTCTGAATATTACAAAAAAAGCCTTGTTTGAAGCAATCTAAAAATGAAAAGTTATGTTCAGCCCCAATTAATTTACTTACGTATCATTATCCTATCCGACTCTATTTATCAGTCGTTTGCTCAATAAACTAGTGCAAGGGCTGTCCCGCGCTGGGAGGCACGGAGGATCTTTAAAATGCAAAATAAACGCTCAGTGGAGTAGAGTGCCCGCCGAAGCCGGCGACCTGCTGCTCCATACATTTACATTTACACGACAGTATTTACCTAAACAACATTTTGATAAAATTGCTGATATAATACCAACTACTTTTGTAGCGGTTAAGTTTTATAACTTGTCACTGGGTTGTAGTTTTTGGTCACTCCGAAACATAATCGTTATGCAACTAACATTTGATACATTCAGCTTGTAAACGAATGGATTGCTCGTGTTAAATCTCTTTTACAGCTTATAAAAAGATCAAAGAATTTGTAACATCGTAATGTTACACATAATATAATGAACTTTTAAGAGACTGAAAATTTATAAGATGGCTCTGCCCATCGTCCCCGTTGCATTTTCGAACAGTTTCGTGACGTGAGACTTGGCTATTACTAACGTTATAATTTTACACCAGTCCTAAGCAGTTGCAATATTAATATTCCTACCGAGTAGTATTGAAAATTGTACTTCCATCAAATCAACAAAAGGTGCAAAAAAAGAATGTTGACAGGTACATTTTGTCCCAGTCTACACATACCGATTTCAGGCATCAATGTCAGGGTCGAATAGATTGCGAGGCACGGCGCGGCGCGGGCAAATCTCGGGACGCTGAGACGGCACGACCGGCATCTGTTACCGACCCTCCTGGGATCAGCGGGATTACGGATGCTACCGACTGTATGTTTTTCTTCAGACCTCGTACTCGGCCCGAACTAAAAGGAAATGCCGTGTACAGCGGTAGGGTGTTGTCATTGTTCTTGGTTACCCCCGACCTTAAAAATGGGTGTTATATGTATGTTTGACCTGTCTGTCTGTGTGTCCGTCTGTGGCATCTTAGCTCCTGAACGAATGAACCGATTTGAGTGCGTTTAATGATTATTTATTTATTTAGTCTTTTTTGCACTATACAAAGTATAAAAGCAAAAGGCGGACTTAATGCTAAAAGCATTCTCTGCCATTATCAGCTCATTAAAGGATTTTCTTAGACGGGAGTTTTTTATTTTTTATTTACAGTCATTTATTTAAAACAAAAAAGTCCGTGTAACTTTGTTTTCAACAATTTATAAATTTAAAATAGCACAGATTTACTTAACGCCACGGCTGCAACAAAGCACCTAATGCATATTTTCATGAATCTGTTATCGGAATTTCCGCTGAATTTTATTCAATATTCTCTCCTGGAATATAGAAGTGTGAGAATTCCCATTTCTCCCAAACATAATAGTGTGCGCCAGCTGGGGGCCCGTGGGTCCCGGGCTCCCACGAGCTCATGCACATCTCATAAATATTTCATGCTCAATCCATTCGCTGCGCCGAGCAGGGTGCTCTGAGGTTGTGAGGGATTACGGTGCGTCGTAACATGTTTATCTTACGGCACTGACGCTGCCGGCAATATGTACGGCCAACTGACTCGACACAAGGCGCGGCTCACACTCATCCTTTAACTTACCACAATATTTATGAACTGAATGTTAGCAGTTGGAAACATATTTAAGAAAATAGTTTTGTATTTAATCAGAGACAGCAAATGAATGCATTAGGGACCTAATGAACAACACTTTCTTAATAACACCGTCTAGTCCTCGTCCTGATTTGAGTCTTTTTCTGGGTTGGTGACATGTCATGGACGACAGAAGAAGGGTGGTGCTGTATACTCGTTTGCCATCTATCCAGCCGTCTCAACCCACCATGGCCCTCTGAGCACCAGCCCCTACTTAGAATGTTACGGCTAAGGCCGTGGTCTACCACTCTGGCCGAGTGAAGACTTTTAGGTTTTGAAAATCACCGGCATGCAGGTTATAGTAAGTGACCGTTATAGTAAGTGACATTTATATGCTTATGACGCACGTTACTCCGTAAAATCAGAGATGGGGGTCTGGGATTGGAAGCCGGTCCCTTCGAGTAGGAAGCCGAATTCCTAACCACTAGGCTACTTATCTCAATACCATACCATCTTACCCATCTCGATAGCATAAAAAATAATGACCTGTATGATTTCGATAACATTTTTGTACAGATACATATATTATTCCAGTAACGTCCTCGCTGGGGTCGCCGTGATATTTGTAATCCACTGGAAGCTTACAACGTTGAATTCACTGACTACGATTCCTATTTTTAAAATGTACAGCGGAGCCTTAATTTTTCTAACCGCATAAAAATTAGTATTTTCTGAAAGAGATGGAAAATATTCTTTATAAATAAATTTGGAATGTTTTGATGTGGGCATCCTGCAGACGCCTGCCCGGGACGTCATGTAGGTACTTATGATTTTTGATTGAGATTTTATAGTCGTAGCATGACGTCATCACCTTGCGTTGCTTTCTCGTAGCCGTTATGGCTCGTCCCGCCTGCTACGTGTGCGTTCCGCCTTGCTCCCGACGTGTTTGTGGACTTTACAGCATTAGTGGTGGCAGCTGGTGCACGCCGCCCGCCGTGGACCAACACGCCGACTGTTTGTGTCGGGGCTCACCAGCCGTCTTCAAAACACCGGGAGGTATTTACAGGACGAGGAATGCAGTGCTGCAGCGACCGCCCAACAACGCACTACAACGCTGTAGGCGGCCTTTGATGTGTAATAGCTTTTTACCGAATTACTTTTACTTTTTCTCCACGAGAAACTCATAGAGTCGATTTTTAAGTCTCTTAATTTTCCGAGATAAGTAGAAAGAATGTCGTAGCGAGGACTACATAACAGCGGGCTTACACTTGTCTGCTATAAACTCGTTAGACGCATCTCGCCTCCTGGTGAATATGAGGTTTCAATTTACGATATTGATGAAAACATAAAAGAATCGGTTTTCGTTTTAATAATAATTATCTCAAGCATTTTATTTTGGTACATAAAGCTAAGTCGTTCTCGCTGTCGGTTAATTAGCGGTAATCCTCTTCAGCCCCGTTGAGCCTCAGCTTCACGATTATACCGATATTGTAATCCGAGCACGACATCCATTCGATAATTGTATTTTTATTTCACTAAAGAAACATTTCCCTAGGACGTAATCGGATTTAGATTTTCTTATGATAAATAAATATCATAGACGCTGCGACGGCTCCAGAAGAAAAGTTGTAATGAAGTTACATAGTTATAACGAAGAGGCTGCCTGCCATTCGCCGTGCCGTAGCCGCATGAATACTATCAGAATCACGGTGAAAAAAAAAACAGAATAAAATCATATTTTATGTGATGAAATTCAACTGATTTAAAAAACACAGGAACATGAAATGATATTTACGCTGACATTAAGTACCCTTGCTTACGACAATCCATTGTGACTCATTAATTAAAATCCATGAACTTACTGCCCAACTTAGTTTTTGTGTTAGAAAGTAGGTTTTTATGTTAAAATCGGGTCTACTCAAATATCAGTAAGTTGCTCGATCTGTTTCTTCGTTATATTCAGACCCTTCATATAATTATAATTAAATAAAGAAAAGTCTGTTCACAGTTCACAACCAGATACTTTAAAATGTGAATCTTAGTCCACAGTTCGTGGCTGCTGCGGGCGGCAGGAGCCGTGTGTGCTCTTTAGATACAAAGTCCTTCGCTCTGAATTATTTGTCCAGTATAAAATGCACGTTCCGAGAGCTGGAAAAAGGGAAAGTAG
Organism: Hesperia comma; assembly: GCA_905404135.1. NCBI lineage: Eukaryota > Metazoa > Arthropoda > Insecta > Lepidoptera > Hesperiidae > Hesperia > Hesperia comma. Next base: position 21,706,633 of record FR990017.1, on the reverse strand, counting down.
CGGACACCTTTTTGACATTATTCATTTAAAGATTTTTATACTGTAAAATATACCAGTTTGATACTGGGCTAATTCGATTAAGTTTTTATTCATGAACTATTCCAAAACTCCCTGGAAAGTTTTTATAATTGGTCAGTAAAAAAATGCTGATAAAAATGTAAAGAAGCCTTCGGAAAGATGTTGAATTCATAATTATGTCATTTGTTGTTACAAACTGGCGGCAGTATACGAAGCGTCGCGCCTCAAAACTTATTTGATTAAAAACCTTTCGCCCCTCGATGTATAATGACTGTGATTATAGTCTTAATCGACAACAATGTCGCGAAAGACTTCAATTAGAATTTGATAGCCTCATCTAATCACCTCTAGGCGCCAAGAAACTCTACGCCAGATGAATAGCTCATAATTTAGGAGAGGATTTTCATCCACCGTCTGAATTGGTACCGTGATTCCGAGGCTAGAAAATACAACCCAGTTGATTCGACCACTACGTTCAACATCATTGCAAGTGATTAAAGCTGGTTTTGTTTTTAGAATTCCAAAACAGGTACTCTGCCTAATGGATTCTACTTCATTAAAATATTTTGTTGACGAGAGTAAAGAAAGGAAGAAATCAAAGGAATGTTCACTTTATAAACCCTTAAAAAGCCGCGGCTGCGTTAAAAATACACGACTTCAAGGAAGACGTCCTTTTAAAAGAGTAAGCTCATTTGTTCAATAAATAAACCTCCAGACGACCCACGCAGATTGGCCCACTTACAGCCTTCTCTCTGATAAACAAAAACACGACAGAAAAAACCGGCCAAGTGCGAGTCGGACTCGCGCACGAAGGGTTCCGTATCATTATGTATAAAAACGCCAAAAAAATCTGGTCTGTTGTATGAAAGCCTCACTTAAATATTTGTTTTATTGTAGCCACATATTACCCACAACGCCATCTCTTGGACCGAAAGGTAACTAAACTATATATTTGTATGGGCGCCCACTTAAATATTTATTTTATTCTGTTTTTTAGTATTTGTTGTTGTAGCGGCAACAGAAATACGTCATCTGTGAAAATTTCAACTGTGTAACTATTACGGTTCATGAGATACAGCCTGGTGACAGACGGACGGACGGACGGACAGCGAAGTCTCAGTAATAGGGTCCCGTTTTACCCTTTGGGTACGGAACCCTAAAAAGACAACCAAAAGTATTTTCATTAACTTCCAACGTGGAACACGCGGCTGACGAAAGTATTTAGGTCGAGCTGTTTATAAATTTCAGGAAGAGATTTTGGCAATTTCAGCCAGCTCGCCCTAAGAGATAACGCCAATACAAACAATTTATTTCAAGCAGACAGCTTGTAGTTTAAATAAGATTGTTTTCCATTTTGAGTGAGTCTGGATTTTATCGTCTTCGTAAAACTAAAACTATTTTACTATAATGGGCGAAGGGTCGTGGCGGTACTTTATTGTTTCTGTTTTCAGTACCAGTGAACGGACGGACGGACGCGCAGCTTGTCCTTCAAAGTTTGTCCACTCAGCAGGGCATTGGGAAATTCCGGATATAGGTCGTCACAGCGACTACTCAGAAAGTTTGATACATCTGATTATTTGTTATTCTGGTCCTGCGGTAGGTATTTTTGACAGCTTCGGCTCTTATTACCGTCTGAAAAAACTTTTGTCAACTGATGACAGAAATCTTAATATGTAAAACTCTTACGTTACTGAGTGATTGACTGACAGACAACGCACAGCCGAAACTACTGAACGGAAGAAGCAGAAATTTGGCATGTATGTTCCTTGGGGAGTGTAGGGGAGCACTAAGAGAGAATTTTTGGAAATTGCACCCCGAAGGGGTGAAATAGGCAGGAGTAGTTTAAACGAATTCCACGCGGGCGAAGCCTGCGGGCAGAGGCTAGTTTAATGCACATAACACATGGCCATTTTAGCATTTTTGTGTGATGGGACGTACGGGGTGGTGAATGTTAACGCTCTGGACGAAACGGGAAACTTGCTCTCTTAAGCTGTCTCGGATGTGGGAGTGGTCTGTATTTTCGCTAAAAGGAGGAAATAGACACAAAGATTACTTTATAACCAACTTCAGAAATAGAGGAAGGAAGTTCTCAATTCGTCTCATAACTTTGTATTGCATGAAACGATTGTGTTTTTATTTTATTTTAATGGTAGTGCTGCACATCTGGTGCCATTTAAATCTGAGTGACTTCCGAAGCATTCTTTGGAGATATTCTCAATAATGTGTATTTTATTTATGATTGTCACCTCATCATTTTTGTCGTAGTGTTCCGATATATCTTTCTTAATCGAATTCGTTTTTTAATTATCTCTACTCATCGATTTTGAAGTCCGTAATTTTAAGTAAAAAGTTAGTTATCTATCCTATCCTATATATACGAAAATATTATAAAATTCTATTAAATCTAAAATTCACTGACAGCCCTAGTGAAAAAGAACGCGATTGTAACCCGAAAGGGTGATAAAATTTATCCAAGCAATGTTAACAACGTTAAAGAAATCAGTTTTGGACCGATTCCATCTCGAGCGCGCCAGCTGAGCGCTGAGCGCTGTGGAAAATGTCAATAGCAGTTAAGGTGTTAATGAATCCTAGCTTTTATGGCATTTATAAATTGGAGTTATCTCGTAGCGCGGCGCGCCGCAGCCGCAGCCGCAGCCGCAGCCGCAGCCGCAGCCGGCAGCCGCACACCCATAAAATCCTAACCTTCATGATCCTAACTCACAAATTCATGAACTCAAATATAAAAGAGTTTTATAATGAGGTTATCGTAGAGGTATTCGTTTAAATATAAAAGAGTGTCCCGGCCTCCGGCGTCGCTAGCGGCGGATCTAATTCTACAAAGCCTTGCTTGACTTGAGGATTGAAGGCTGTATTAACCAGCTGGATATTTATGTATATCCAACATTGATAACCTCGCGCTGATAATAAAACTCCTTTGCAGCCGACTCCACTGCGAACGCGTTCATCGCTGACATCGGATCAATCTGTTCTCTTACTGGCAACGGTACACGTTTGCTACTTTCACCGGTGTAATTAAAAAAAAAAAAAAGAAACATTTATTCTGTCATCATCCCTCAACAAAACAAGAGCAAAATAAACAACAACAAATAAATATCAACTAAACAACTTGTAAACCACCATTTACCCAATGTAAAGTTTTTTTTGCTAACAAACATGTTCAATGACTCAGTTAATGTACCTATTAGTTACATTCAAAAAATAAGTAGCTAGCCTCGCTTCGACCGTTATGTATCTACTCGTATCACGTAGGTACTCGTATCGTACATTATAATGAAATGTTTCCCCCTAATCTCAGCTTAATAAATTTTTGTGTTTTTCACTGAAGTATTGTCTTTTATATCATTTTAGGACAAGATGAAGTGGTCGTTATTTATTTATGTAAACTTTATTGCCCACGAGAATGTTTATGTAGAAAGCTTAATGCTAATCATATCGTTTATCATAAAGTCCGTCAATTTGAAAACATTAATTAATTACTATTATTTCATCATTAAATAACCGCCATACGATTTAAAAGTAAAATATATTACAATTAAAAAAAACTGTCTAAATTTTTTTCTATGTGGGTATTAAATTACAATCTTTCCAAAGCCAAACAAGAGGGCTTACATGGGTGCTAATAAGCAGGTATAAAGCCACAAAGGGCAGTGTGACCGCACCGCCACCGTGCCGCCGACCCGCACTCGCTCGCTGTACGACATTACTCTTGTATGCGGCTTTATACAATTGTGGTATTTATAATACACTAGCAAACCCGGCGAACTCCGTTTCGCCACCAGATGGCTTCGTTTTTTGTAACATTTCGTTCTGGGATTAAAGATTTTTTTTTGTTTTATATTTGAAAAGGAATAAAATTTTGGTTTGTAGTACATGCTATGTATAAGAGATGGCGCTGTAGGTGAAAAATGATTTTCCCTGTTTTCCTCCTTTTCTGTTGCAATTTTCCCTGAATTTTGTTTGCTACAAATCTTACGGAGCCGGAGACCTTTCCAACGAATGCAAAATCGTGGAAATCGGTTCGTGCGTTCTGGAGTTATAGCGTCAGGAAGGAAAACCCGACTTATTTTTATATTATAGATAACGCAGTATGGCAGTCACAGTCATTAATATTAGATAATAATAACAGTTAATATTAGATGATAATAATAACAATGTACACATGCAGTATTTAGTACTATATTATGGTAATATCAATTAAAATATCTATTAGTTTACTGGTATGGTACACATCTCGCAAAAAAAACGGTAAACGTATAGGTGACTAATAGCTGCCTCGGCGCAGCAGATAATAAAACGGGTTTCATGGCGGGCTTCAGCGACGCCATACCCCTCCCCCTGAACGCGCCGGTTAACGAACACTGGCGTCCGTGACGTACGTATATACATACGTACTGTTACGCGGGTCCCAGTAAGGGAGGTTTTAAAAAAAAAATATTTATTCGATGCACAAAGAATTTAATTAAAAGATACAGCGTTTAGTTAAGGAACTAGAGATATTGTGTGGCCTAGCCGAGAGATCCGAGCAGACTGACTCGCGAGGCTCCCGCTCTAACTCACCAGAGCTCAAGATTGCTGATGCAGCAGTTCTGTACTGCATGGCAGCAGAAAGGCCTACAGAGGCCAAACGTAACAGCCCCCCCTTTAAGTGGAAACTTACACAGTTGGGAAGTGAAGTTTCCCACTAATATTTAAATTCAAATTCAAATTCAAATTCAAATTATTTATTTCTTCGAAGTAGGTTTTTACAAACACTTTCCGAACGTCAAGCTACGCCATCGCTTCAACAAATCCCTACGGCGAGTGGACTTGGAAGAAGAAGCGGCAAGAAACTCCCAAGGAGACTTTTTTTTCTCTTTCTCCACTCACAGTTACAGTTGCACTTACTACTAATTACGGCTAAAATACAAAACTCATGTCCAAGCTGATTTATCATTAAAATATTCATCAAGTTTGTAATAACCTTTCGTCATAAGAATGCTTTTGACATGAGTTTTAAGTTTACAGTACGGCATTTCTGTTAATTGTATCGGAACTTTATTATAAATTTTAACGCAGTTACCCATGAAAGAGCCACCAGTTTTGCTAAGTCTGAATTTTGGTACAATCAGTTTAGCCTTATTTCTAGTATTTATATTGTGTACATCACTCTTTTTAGGAAAATGGTCATGATATTTTTTTACATACATAATATTATCTAAAATATACTGTGATACTACAGTTAATATATTACTTTCTTTAAACAATTGTCTGAGTGAATCCCTTGGCCTGAGGCTGTAAATGGCACGTACTGCTCTTTTCTGTAATATGAATATTGATTCTATATCTGCAGCTGAGCCCCACAACAGCAGACCATAGGACATTACACTATGAAAGTAGCTAAAATAAACTAATCTTGCTGTTTCTACATTAGTCAAGAGCCTTACTTTCTTAACAGCGTAGGCAGCAGAACTTAGTTTCCCCGACAAGGTTTCGATATGAGGACCCCATTGCAGATGAGAATCTATAGTAAGGCCTAAGAATGTCGTTTTTTCTACTAGTTCTAATACTTCTCTATTCAGAACAATTTTAGTTGGAATATGTTTAACATTTGGTAATGTAAATTTAACACATTTAGTCTTTTTTGCATTTAGCATTAAATTATTATGCGTGAACCAGAGCAGTACTTGTGAAACAGCGCTATTCACATCGTCAAAACATTGTTTTCTTCTGTCTACTTTAAAAAGTAAAGAGGTGTCGTCAGCAAATAACACAGTTTCACACAAGTTCCTAGTGAAGTAAGGAAGATCATTGATATAAATTAGGAAAAGCAGAGGGCCTAATATCGATCCTTGGGGCACACCCATAGTCATTTGTGCTCCAGGGGACTCTACTCCATTAATAACTACCTTTTGTATACGTTCCGACAAGTAAGATTTTATAAGGCTAACTGATTGTGTTGAGACACCATAATGACTAAGTTTATTTAATAATATAGTATGATCAACGCAATCAAAGGCCTTTGAAAGGTCACAGAATATTCCAATAGCATCCTGCCTACGCTCCCAGGCATCGAAAACGTGTTTGAGAAGGGCAATGCCTGCATCAGTGGTACTCTTCCCTTTAGAAAAACCGAACTGACTAACATGGAACAATTTATTTAAGGAAAAATGAGACAGCAGTTGATTGTAAATAATTTTTTCAAAAATTTTACTAAAGGCTGGTAAGACAGATATGGGCCTAAAATTTGTGGGGTCGTTTCTATCTCCAGCCTTGAACAAAGGTATTATTTTTCCATGTTTCATAAGATTGGGGAAGCTACCAACATCGACACATTTATTGAAAATAATGGTTAAATGGGGTGCAATTAAAGGGATAATCGATTTAATTACTACCGTAGAAAGGCCCCATAGATCACTTGACTTTTTAATATTTAGAGAGTTAAAACTTTGAATAATTGAATCGCAAGTGACGTGTTTAAAATAAATAAACACTTCTTAAACGCGGCTGCTCTGGGCTTGGTTCTGGTTCTGTACCAGAAGATTTAGCAGAAGTGGGTATAAATTTCTTGCGGAAGGCCAGACATTTCCCTTTACAAAAGAAGAAAATTAGAAAAGATAAAAAGAGAACAAAGAAGATATACATTAGTACAGATTGGCCGGTTACAAGTTCCGGAATTTCGTTTAATTTTACTTTATTGGCAAGATCTAGAATTTTATTTGTTTCTGAATTTAATTCAATTAGTTTATTTAAATTTAATTTCGAAAAAACATGATTTGGGACTGTTTCGTTAAATTTCTTAAATGCAATCAAATTACAACAAGTGTCATTAATTAGGTTAAAGTCTGAATAAATATAATTTGTTTTTACAACAAGATTACGGGATGTAGTTAATTTTGTTTCTTTACAGTAGCCGTTACATTTCGGCTTTAGAGATACAATCCCGGTGCCCGATAACGTTAAATCTAGGTCATGATCTTCACAATTTATATGTAATTTTACAGGATTTGAATGCGTGAAAACCCACTTGTTGTTACCTAAGGGTTGCCAAAAATGTAGGTTTCCTGAGATAAAATTCGTTTTACATTCTTTAGGAAGTGAGTATAAAACTTTCGATATAATTTCAGTTTCACAGATGGCATGGTCTACAACATCGTATTCTTCCAAATTTGAACAAACATAATGTTGGTTGACAATAGTCTTGCAATTATAAAAATCATTAAGGATACAGTAACTAGACTTGTCCGTATTAATAGCAATATAATTCGCAGAAGGTACAATTAATGCGAAAGAATTTGGGACATTATTATTGTGAGGTATAGGAATAGAAATAATTTTATACAAATTAAATTGGGAAATCAAAACTAAAGGAATCTTAATAGTAAACACTAGCTTATTATCTATTATATAAGAAACAATTTCGGATAACTCAATTAATATATGAATATTTTCTAAATCTAGAGATAGTATTACAGGGAATTCAGAAAATTTAGACAAATGTTGAATATTCATAACAAGTTCATTATATAAATCCTTTGGGGTTATAAACAGAAGGATGCAGTGTATTAGTTTTAGCGAATAAAATTGAATTTACAATATCTTCTAATTTATAGGACAGGCTTAAAAGACTTGAGTGGAGCACACTGAGCACTTCCTGTATAGTTGTCCGAAATTTAAGAGAATTTGTATTTATCGTCATACTCGTCAAACGCGATGATAGATCCTCGATGACTTCACTCAAATGTTCTTCGTTTTGGTTCATCGTAACAATAGATTCATTAAATTTCATAATAGCCGATTTTGAAATGACAATATTTTGTTTGACTAAGTCTAACAGTTCTTTATCATTATTCTTTAAGCGTTCAATTGCGTTGCTATATCGGATTGCATCGTTTTCGTCCATAGTGCCGAAAATATGTTTAAAAATGGTACCGACACCTGCTATCCACGCGGATCTTTTATCTCTTAAAGATATAAGATGAGATATGCTGTAATAATCTCTTGTTAAATCATCAAACATAGAATTTAGGGGTTGAAACATATTTTGACATTCGGATTTATTAACTATAACGCTTCCGAAACAGAGTCGTTGAGACGTGTATAAGACGTTTTTTATGTTATCAATATGTGGTTTTATGTATCCTATCTCTACAGGAACAATAACATGTAAATAGTCACTAATTATCCTAATAGAACCTAGGGGATTAAAATAAACTCCTGGACTCTTCGTAATCTGTTCGACGAAGTCTTCATGGTTAAGACCATGACATTGTACTGCCAGGCTGTAACGAATAAATGGAGTAGAATAATTAACACTAACTAAAATAACTAGTAATTAATAACAATTAATTAATGATTAATTACTACAATAACGCTAACATTATGTCTACAATTTCAACATAATTATGTTGTTGAAAGATCAACGTAAAATCTTAAAGCGTTAATGAAGAATTAGTAATTATAGGTTTTATGGTAGAATTGGAGTAATTTGAATTATTCAAGATTGATTATGTCAGTACTTGCGTGTTTAATTTGGTCATAGTGATGTTTAACATGGCGTCTATTGATGAGGAGGGAGACGGTATGGTTTCCGTGAACCTTAACGACTTTGTATGGACCTTTCCATACAGGAGACAGAGCTTTCCTCAATCTCAGGTGTGTTTTGAGATAGACTAGGTCACCTACCTTTTATATGTGACCGGACGAGAATGTTGATCATAATAACCTTTCGACCTTTCTTTGGATCTGGCAATATTTTCGCGGGCTTTTTGTTGTGAGAATTTTAGACGATGGTTTAACATTTTTATATATTCGTGATAAGTACCAGCGGGATTCAAATTGAAAATGGAATCTGGAATGTATGGTTTGTGGCCAAAGAGTAATTCGTAAGGGGTGAATTTAGTTGTGGTGTGGACATTAGTGTTGTAAGCTAATATCGCGGTGTAAACATATTTGTGCCAGTCTGTCTGGTTGTCGTTAACATATGATTTGAGGTATTCCTTCAGAGTAGAGTGAGATCTCTCCAGGGCGCCTTGGGTTTGAGGGTGATATGGTGAAGACCAAAGTTGCTTGATTTTGAGGAATTCACAAGTCTTTTTAAATAAATCGGCGGTGAAATTTGTGCCCTGATCGGTGAGGATCATCTTAGGGATGCCAAACAAGGATATGAAATGAATGAGACACTCGCAGCCTTCTTCTGCAGTCGCGTTGGAGATGGGATAGGCAACGGAATACTTAGTAAGGTCGTCCTGTAAGGTGAGTATATACCTCAAATGGATTAGTCCAGCTTCGGGGAGAGGTCCAACGATGTCGAGACTTATTCTTTCAAATGGAGTGGTAGAGGTAGAAGTTATTTGCATTGGAGCTCTGTTCACCTGACGCAGTGCTTTATTCGATTGACACTGAGGACATTTTTTAACATATCTTTCTATATCGGATTTCATTCCCTTCCAGTGATATCTCTCTTTGATCCTGCTATACATTCTACCCATACCAACATGACCAGCTATGGGTATATCGTGATTATCTTTTAGTATCTTAGGGATTTCGCTTGGGGTTGGAAAGATAATGGCATTTCTATAGATTTTTACTGTAATATCTGTATTATGAAATAGGAAATTTAACATATTAAAGATTTTGGCGTAGGATAATTTGACGAAGGGATCTTTGAAATCAGAAATTGCAAATTCGTTACAGGATTCAGTGATTAATAGCTCGTTTCGAAGATGTTTTAATGATTCGAATAGGTCGGGATAAGGGACATCGTCAAAATGATGGACCTTAGTGAAAAGGAAATAGTATGATTTGGTATCTGTTTTAAGATTTAGAAAGGAATGTAAACTTCTTTCTTTATTTAAGAACTCAGCGACATTGGATTGGTTTGAAAGAAGTTCCTCCACGTAAGGGTTTGTTTCATCTAGGTCAATGGAGGTTGGCAGGACCACAACTTTGGAATCAGTGGATAATAAATGGTTTGTATATTCGTGGATTACTGTATTAAAAGTTGTTTTAGGGTTAGATACGGCCTTCAAGAATTCGGGGTAAGAAGTATCAGTGTTACTGGGACTTGGCACGGTTATCTGACGATTACCGGGAGGATTAGGAGGAATAGGATTAAGCAAATTATCTAGGTAAGTATCAGGATTTGGTAGATTTTGATTTTCAGGACTAGGAATAAGGTTAGGGACATCAGCGGGACAACTTGCAGGAATTAGTAAGTTTTCGTTTTCAGGATCAGTCGTAGGACTTAGGATTTCGTCGAGGGTTGGTAGGTCTAAAGGTAAGTCATCATTAGCATTAGTATTTTCAGGAATCGGTGGATCGCAAGGTAAGTTAGTACTTTCAGGATTCACAGGAGCATCAGTAGGATTTGGAGAGTTGGGGAGTTCGCCTAACTGTTGCAGGGGATCTAAGAAAGGTAAGTTCCATCTTTCAGAATTCAGTGGACTTGACAGGAGCTCCATATCAATGTGCTCAGGATGGACAGGGTTCTGAGTAGTAGGAGTGAGAGAAGGCGGAGAAGAAATAGCAGGATTTGGTATATTACTGGGATTAGAAGTAGAATCAGGCTTCCTACCTATTACATTTACGACAACGGGAGTGTCAGAGGGATAACGCGATAGAGCATCTGCAGCGGAGTTAAGTTTGCCTTTTCTGTAGATGATTTCGTATTCAAACTCTTCTAATTTCAGTCTCCATCTTTGGAGTTTGCTGGAAGGATCCTTATGATTAAAAAGCCATTTTAGGGGACGGTGATCTGTAATGATTTGAAATTTACGCCCATATAAATAAGGTCTAAAAGTTTTACAACCAAAGATGATAGTAAGGAGTTCTTTCTCTGTTGTGCTATAGTTTACTTCACTTCGATTTAGAGTTCGCGAGGCAAATGCAACGGGTTTATCTCTTCCAATAGATCCTTGAGATAGAACAGCACCAACGGCGTGATTTGATGCGTCGCAGGTCAGGATAAAGGGTTTGGTAAAATCGGGATAACAAAGGACAGGAGCGGTGGTCAACTTACTTTTTAATTCTTGGAAAGCTACTTCTTGTTCATTTTGCCATACAAAAGGAATATCTTTCTTAAGAAGATGAGTTAGGGATTTAGCAATTTTAGAGAAATCAGGAATGAATCGGCGATAGTACGAGACTAATCCGAGGAAAGATTTTATGTGTTTAGGGGATTTAGGTCTAGGGAAATCGACTACTGCTTTTATTTTTTCAGGGTTAGGTTTGACTCCTTCTTCGGTTATGACATGTCCGAGATAGGCCACCTCTCGTCTTAGGAATTCACATTTTTCTGGTTGAAGTTTTAAATTAAATTCACGAAGTCTTTGAAACACGCATTTTAAATTGTTTATAGCAGAATTTAAATCAAATCCATAAAGAACTATATCATCAAGATATACGAAACAGCGGGTACCTTGTAATCCCGATAGAGCTGTATTCATCAGCCTTTGGAAGGTAGAAGGGGCGTTCTTAAGCCCGAAAGGCATACGAGTAAATTGGTAATGCCCTTGAGGAACAGAGAAAGCAGTTTTAGGTCTATCTTCTTCTTCTACAGGGATCTGATGGAAACCAGAGGAAAGATCGAGAGTGGAAAAATACTTGCTGGAACCTAATTGGTCTAGGATTTCGTTTATATGCGGAATGGGATATGTGTCACCTATAGTGATGTCATTAAGCTGTCTGAAGTCAATTACGATGCGCCATTTCTTTTCACCAGAGGCATCGAGTTTCTTGGGTACCACCCATATGGGAGCAGACCATGGGGAATTTGAAGGTTCTATTATACCTTGCTCTAACATTTTGTTTACTTGTTTTTGAACTTCTGCCTTATGAACTTCAGGAAAACGGTAGGTCTTTACGTGAGTTGGGTTTTCAGAAGTGGTCTTAATTGAATGTTTTATGGAATCAGTGTGAGTCAGTTTTTCTCCAGGAAGATGGAATATATCGGAATATGAGGAACAGAGGTCATAAAGGGCGCTAATTTCTTCCGAATTTAAATGTGAGACACGGAGTTGGTTTAGGACCTCTTGAGTCCTTTGATATGCATTAGAGTATTGAATATTATTTATGGAATGGGCTATCGGATTCTCGGGGTCACTATCGCGGGATTGGAAATGTTCTACCGGAATAAGGGTTAAATTTAGGTTGGAGTTAAGAGATATGGGAGATTCAGAGGTGTTAAGTACGGAAAGGTTGATTCTTTTATTGTTTTTGACTTTGACGAGACAATTTGCAATCAATATATCTTTGGTGTGATTTTGATTAAGGACAAGTCCTTCTTTAATTTCGGGGTTGGACACAGAACATTCAACAACCATTTCGGTTCTAGGAGGAATCTTATACGTCGGTTCGTTGAATAATAATTTTATATTTGTTTTATTGATCTTTAGTAAGTTTTGATTATAGTCAATATTACAACCAAAGGAATTTAGCAGGTCAGTGCCGATAATACCGTCATAAGGTAAGTCGATTTCATTTATTACATGAAATTTGTGACTTATGTATTTGTTAGGGGAGTCAGCGGTTTTTAGTTTCAATTGGAAATGTCCTAAGGTTTTTGTTGTGCTCTTAACGGGATCTATACCCTTAATGTTTATTTTTTCATTATTTAATTTAGGTTGATTTTGGATGACAGAAGATTTAACTAGACTGACTACGGAACCAGAATCAACTAGTAAGGATAACGGGATGTCGGAAACGGAGGAATACACAAGAATATGGGGAAGTAGGATTTTATTTGGGTTGGTTTTAATTTCGTAAACTTTGCTTTCTGTTTCAGGTTCAGGGGATGCGGCGGATGCAGCGGACTCAGCGGATACAGCGGATATATAGGATTCAGCGGATTTAGTGGATACAGCGGATTTGGCAGATACAGCGAGTTTGCTTTTCTTTTTAGTTAAATCGGAGTCAGAGAATTTGGTGCCTAGTTTTGGTTGGTGTCCCGCACGACACCGATACGAGACGTTTACATGTTTTTTGAATCGTTGTCCACTTCGTCGCAACCATAATCGTTGTCCGTCGTGTTACCTTCGTTGACAAAATTTATACGTGGCTGTGGTGTAAAATTGGACGTTGAAGGTCTTTGGAAGTCGCGATTATTGTGATTATTATTTGATTCCACATTGCGCGGACGATTTTCGGAATTACGGGCACGATTATTATTATACTCACGTTTTTTGCAATTTTCTATCGAATGGCCCAGGTTTTTACAATAGCGGCAAATAATTTTAATTCTTGGATTAGGGGTTTGAAAATTATTAGTAGGTCTACGCTGCGTTTGAAAATTTGTAGTTTTACTTTCATTTGGTTGTCTCCTATACATGGATTGCATAATGCGCTCCTCACAAATCGCTATATTGATAGCCTCGTTTAAATTTCTAGGGTTCTTACACCGAACAGTTAACGAAATGTTGGGCTTGAGGCCCATCATGAAGTGGTGAAGGGCAAGGTCCTCCATTGCGGCTGTACGCCCTGGAATTTCGGAGGCTTTGTGACTGGAGAGTGATATCTCCGTTAAAAGGTGTGACAAACATGTCTCTATGCGTAAAGAAAATTGATTAACGGATTCGGCCTGACCTTGCCTGCTTTCTTGCAACTCCGTTAAGAGATGGGAATAATGTTTGCGATCAGAGAATTGTGTTTTTAAGAATTCTTTTAATTGTTCCCAGGTGTTGAATTCTTTTATTGAGCAGGCAAGCTCAGCTTTTCCCTCCAGTTGGCATAAAATATACTTGAGTAATATAGATTTTTGTGAATCACTTGCGAGTTCAATCGCATTGCTGCAATTTACTAAGAAAGAGTTTAATGTCTCGCGGTTGCCATTGTACGGCTTGATGAATTTAAACAGAGTATTAATATCCATTTCTGTTTTACTCTTCGATCTGGTGATTCGTGGTGATAATATTGGAGACTGTGGTGTAGTAAATGGTGTAGTTTCTAGAGAAATATCTACTTTTAACGGTTCTTCGGCTTTGACGGGTTTTGGCATAATATTATAATGTAATAAAAGATGATTGGTTTAATTGCAGCAACGAGATTTAAGAGGAAATAGTACACACATAAGTAATACGAGGATAATCAACAACAAAGAATGCAAATATAACATATGTTTAAAACACAAAGTTCAGTTCAGTTTGACTCACTGGAATGCAGCGACCACGATGATAAGGCGCATGACGTCGATTCAGCGGTAAGTAAGCGCTAACGTAGCGGAATGCAGCGACGAGAAGGCGACGGATTTTATGAAGACGGCGGAGATGACGGAGACGATCTCTGAAGACCGGCTACAGCACGGGCAGTGCGCAGCAGTGGGCCTTTCTGGAGCTGAAGACCGGCTACAGCACGAGCAGTGCGCAGCAGTGGGTCTTTTGGAGCTAGCGTGAACACTTTGTAATCTTGACTCGTGTAAAACACTTTTCACACACTTTCTCACAAAGACACAGACTTTTCCACAGAGACGTACCGGGGAATCCTTTAGATCCCTTTACGCTGCCACCATAAATGTTACGCGGGTCCCAGTAAGGGAGGTTTTAAAAAAAAATATTTATTCGATGCACAAAGAATTTAATTAAAAGATACAGCGTTTAGTTAAGGAACTAGAGATATGTGTGGCCTAGCCGAGAGATCCGAGCAGACTGACTCGCGAGGCTCCCGCTCTAACTCACCAGAGCTCAAGATTGCTGATGCAGCAGTTCTGTACTGCATGGCAGCAGAAAGGCCTACAGAGGCCAAACGTAACAGTACGTACCTATATAGATAGGACTCACTGAAAATCAGCGCCGTAGCCTACACTACGGCATCGAGCTGAGTGGGCTCCATTTTCTAGGCCACTGGACACATGCGAGCATAATGTAGCAATAACAGTGTATTTATAATGTACCTACCTGTATATTTTTGTTTTGTTGTATTCACATTTTGTTGTTTTTATTGTATATTTCTATTTTTATTGTATTTCTAACTGTGTTCCTACATGTAATCTTTGTTTATCCCTGCTGTAATGTTAGTGACCTTTGAAATAAATATTTTCTATTCTATTCTATTACCAGGGGTGTTTAAATATAGTCCGCTTGCACCCGCCGCGGCATTGTTTGGCGTCCTCCATGCGTGACGTCGTTACCGAACAAATTACACACGTGACGTGGCGACCAATATAATTATGCTGCCGTGACATATTATTGAATATTTCACGAGTACAATATCATTGTGGTGAAATCGCGTTACGCTCGAGATCGGTTTTACGACATCAGGCTGAGTTTTACGACAGAAACGGAACATGTTCAACTTATTATTTACTTCATAAAAATAAAATGTTAACAAGTAATTAACGGAGTCAATACACTCGACAAACATAGTCGTTTCTTAGTTAATCATAGTTGTTTTCTTTAAGTCACGTTAGAGAGTTAATACTTAACGAGGCAAATTCTTACACATATTGTACAGTATTTTAGCAATTGGTCTTACAACACTGTCTACTGTTTATTTGCGTTTCGGCCAGTTAAAATCATAAGCTGGCTACGTGAACGCATGCAAATTTGAAGTGAAGTTTAGTAATTGTTAACAAACAAGGACAACAAACAAACAAGCTGAAGACGGAGTGGCCGAGGCGGAGAGGGCTCGCTAACTCAATCACAGCCGCGGCCAGCGCCGCCGCCGTAATTCCTCGGAACTGTTCTACATAAATCTTGAAACTTGAATTAATATCGCGCGGCGCTCCTTACAACACTACAAGTTACAGTTTTTTCTGTGACCAGAAGCAATTTCAGATTCCTTTAGAATGAATACTTTTATATTTTAATAAATTTAATGCAAAACTTTAAATTGTTGTCACAACTAGATGAGACTTCAAACCCACCTGGATTCAATCGATCCATTACAAACATTTATTAAATCAATAATCATGAACATAAAAGGAACGAGCAAATGTCTACGCCGTAGCTGTAGATGTAACGCGTAGCCCGTAGCTGGTCTACGGCGCTACGAGGGGCGCGCCGCTCCCGGTTCTACACAATCAAGCAGAAACACCCGAAACTCGACCGCGGATCAGAGATGGACAAACGGACCAGCAGTCATACGTCTTGATGGGTAATGAAGGTGAGGTTGGAGGTGGGACACCTTGTTACCATCAAAATTAGTAATTACCTTCATAATTAATATTTTAGCCAGAATACATGAGACAAAGGACAAATATGTAGTAAAACACAAACAAGCGGGTACTTTGTATACAAACACAACAATTCAACATTTAATCATGTTAAATCCATTGAGCATTAATTGAATAAAATCACGTCGAACTTTACCGTTTCGTCCGAACAACTGAATTATTAAACTCAATCATTCCGCGTCACAGGCCGATCGCAGGACGCCCACGCCACCCACAGGTCACATAGCTCACATACTTTAAAATAAATTAATTATCAAAAACCCGACTGTGACAAAAAACCACTAAAAGCCTTATGTTTCGTTTGATATCCATATTGCTAAGGTAAAAGAAACAACACTATTTTCTCTTTTTTACAATTTGTCGACGCCACTTTGAAAAATTAGTGTTCCACTAAGGCACCAAAACTTTCAAGTCGTTCAGTTTCTGTAAAAAAGTGTCGTTTTGAGAGTTTTTACGCGCCCTATGTTCATATCCAGCCCCTAAATACCATATTATATATGTCCAACCGTTTGGGATGTAGGGCGTGTCGAATAAATGAACATAAATATACATATCTACAATCTTAAAAAATATATACATACACACGAAAATCATTACCTTCCTTTTGACGCAGGCAATCTAAAACTTGTCACAAAAGTCTCATAAAGTGTCGTGTCTACGTAGTACGCAATTTAGTTTTTTAATGTAAAACAGTTTTTTGTAATCGGTTTCTCCAAGGTTTATAGGTATAGGTAATATAGGTATAAGGAAATTAGACTTATTATTTCTCAATGCGATGTTGACAGCTAATTTGGCTGGACTAACAGCTTATTGATCAGTTGGCCCTTTCCCAACAAGCCACATGTTACAATACTGCAGCAGCCGAACATCGATATTATATTATTGCATATTCAGCATCTCGCACATCGGCAATAAACCTAACATCCACAATAAAATTGTTGGGTCGATTCAAAGCACAAAAGTGTATCAACAAGAAATAAATGATGACCAGTACAAAGAAAGGATGTTTTAATCAAACGAAGTCAGTTCGCGGAATGAAAATCCCAGTTCAAAGCCGCCCGGTACACATTGAACCGACGCGACAGTTTGTGTTTCGTTAGTGAGGCCGCACACCGGCACCATATTATATTACTCGCAACTCGCAACATATATTTACGGCGCCAAAATTATTGCGATACATTTACGCGACGACAAATGTATTGTATATACGCACATCGGAAGCACAGTTGTAGCGTCTAGTTGTATTGTCTTTCATTTTCGTAAAGTCATTGTTGTCATTTTTGAAGCACGGTGCCACATAAAACGAACGTGTTCGATCTTCAATTCTTGTGGCGCGACAAACGCCTCGCACCTACTACAAATATGTCCTTGATGTGCGGGACTATATACAGATATAGGGGGGCGATATATATGTCGCGTTTAAAATGTGGCCATACAATTATTGTAATACAAATGTATCTCTGGTGTGCGGCCGCACTTAAATACCTGCATCCACACCGCGAGCGCCCCCTACGGGCACACGTCACGTTGTGTCGAACTCAATACAATGTACCGTTGGAACAACCGCATCAACAATGTCGGACCGAGAATAATTTGTGGTGGAATTGTTCCCAGTTAGTCGGTTAATTATGTACTTGTAAATGTGTTTCCTTTGGTAATGACCGACGACCCGGATGACGCAATGGTTAACACGCCGGATCGTTGTTCCGAGGGTCCTGGGTTCGATTCCCAGCGAGGCGGAAATTTGGATGATGAGTTTGAATTTCCGTTCTCGGTCTGGGTGTGTGTCCTTGTCTTGTGTGTTGTCCATGGCACCCACGACACAGGGAATCCTAGTGTGGGGCTATGAGTGTGAAGCGTTATTGTTATTATTGTTGTTGTTGAATGAGAGCGGTCGCCAGCCGCATTCAATATTAATAGAGAGGCTAACGTCAGGTGGCAGCGTGTGCTTGTATACTGACTCCCGGTCCCCTGCGCCGGGTCAATTGGATTATATCTACTGATCAAATCTCATGATCACATTCGATAGGCAGAGTTCATCAGTGACTGTATTGAAGCAATTTATTTACTATTGTCATGTCATTACGAAATTAGTATTACGAAGATGCGCCTATTTAATAGTGATTTACTCATATATGACCCACTAGCGAGTCAAGTCAATGTAACATGCAGCATGCAGAATATATTTCCACTCAATTAAAAGCCATTAAACAATTAAAAGCCCCAATAATTTAACTAAATGCTAGTAACAACAATTGTATGTGGCCGTAACCAAACCCGGCTGCAGCGGCGGCACTCCACAGCGGTACCGCCGCAAATTAATGACAAATTAATCTAGCTCAATGTGCCGCATTATTGTAATTACAATAATTAATTAATTGCTCTAATTGGTTGGTATCTAATTGAAGTTTCATGTTGAACAGGCTGATAATGAAGTTCATATACCTAATTATGTCGCTCGATATCGCATAGAGCAATGGTTACCGGAGCGACCGGCCTGCCAATCGAAGTGTCTTGTTTGGCGGAAGTTAGTCTGATGACTTTAGGTTTATTTCGATTTTAGTTGGTTGAGGAGTGTGGTTGTCTCTCTGTGTAGCCCCAGGCGCCTACGACAGGAAATCCTAGTGTTACTACGTTAGCTTAGAATCTACTCGACGTTAGTCAGCGGTGTAGAAACGATCTCGTAACTCCCGAGCTCCTTACATTTAAACAATTAAATAGAAAGTCGGAACAAAGCCGAGAGGCTTAAACAACTGGACAGTAACAAAGTAACGACTCCGGGAAGACTCAAAGTAAAGATGAACCGCGATAAATCGTCCGCCCGCTGCGCTGAGTTATGAAGTCGGCCGCTGATGGACGGCCGGCCTCCCGCTTAACTTGCAAACCTCCGTCTCTATTAATAGAGTCCATTCTTCTTCTGGCAGGCCTTTCATTCCACTCGCAGTAAGTGTAATTGTAACGTCACATTCAGTCTCGTTGCGGCCGAGGAGCTCCTAATGAGTACAAGAGAGCTCGAATGTTCAAGGAAAGTTTTTTTATTACCATTTGATTACTCTTATTTTTCCGTATAGGGAAACAAAATCTTTTCCCAGATGTAGCCCCATAATTAAAGGTAAAAGAAATGAATGTGGGCCATATTATTACATTACAAACCTATCCCATGTTTCCTATCCGTATACTTACACCCTCCACATGTGAAGTAAAGTAGTAAACATGTAAGTAGTCAATTGTCAGGCTGACTTAATACCTACACTTTGTTTGCAGACTTTATAAACCTTTTATATTTTCAACTAAGTATACAAAAGCGAAGAACAGTGAGGAACTTATATAATAGATATAGATACATAAGTTTAGAACAATTATTATTACAATTCGAACTAAGATTCATACCCGGTACCCATCGTTTGAACTCCGATGTTAAAACCAAGTGTACCGTAGTAGAAAGTTACTGAATAGGTACACAAAGAAGGCTTAGAAATTCCTTGAATTGCTAGAGTTTCTTGATAATATTATTTGTTGCAAGCCTCACTTTGTGAAGGACGCGTGGGTCAGTGAGAGGTTCCGATTATTATTTCCTGAGAACATTGAGTAAAAGCTCTTTCCATTACTAACTAGAGATATCTATACATACATATAAGATTTGTTTGTGGTTTTGTAGGTGCTTGTAAAAGATTTTAATGCACTTCTAAAACATTATTTTAACCTAAAAGCATTATCTAAAAACTGCGAAACGACCGCCGCTTTCCAAATATCAACACAATCCGCCCGCCTCGTTCAGATCGCGCCCGATGTTTCCCACGCGGGCTGTTACAGGCTTCTTTTAAATTTGTTTCAGAATATATATTACAAACTATATTTCTACCTTCAAACAAATCAAACTTCGCCCCCTGGGACATCCATAACATAGAAGGCTTCACCGACTTATTCTCAACGAAGGAGAAAATGGGAATCTGGGTTTTAGCTGGCTCCCCGATACATCATCAAAGTGAACAACTACAAGCGTAGAATTTATTCATTTCATAATATTAAATGAAGTTGTAAACTCGCACCCTCGCTTTGCTTCGCTCGGTAATTCATTCCTTAAAGATATGAAAACATCAATTTAAACTAAAAGAAGTGTTAGTAGCGATGTTCCACAATGAACATTGTAGTAAGAACGGGAGTTTACCCGTGCTCGCCGGAACCGCGCCGAATACTCGGAGCGAACAATAGAACAAACCGCGGAGCACCGAGTACATCTAAACAAACAAAAAAGCAATTTCCCTTCCTTCGGGAAAAGTGTATTTTGAAAGTGTTCAACTTAACGTGATTTATAGATACACGATGAGCGGAGAGATTGCATTAACGGAATACTTTGTGTACTTTACAACTTAAAGAGTTTCGGCGGTTTACAAATTGATTCCCGGAGGCGGCTCACGGCGGCGGCCGATTACACTCGACACACAAATTTTAATATAAACTTTCAATCTCTCGAAAAGATTGGCCCGAGATCAAACGCCGGTATTATCTCCCGTCAGCTCCAATAACGACGTGGAGCCTTCAGGATCAGCCTGGATGCTGTCTTACCACAAAATAATGAAAATAGCGGAGCTTCTTTTCAGCTAAGTAAACTATGAAATGTAGGTTAATTTGAGATTTAAAAATGAAAACACTAACCAATTGACGTTTTAGGAGCCGTAAGTACCTATATTATGTATACCTAAGTACTTAAAGATTTTTTACAACTGAGTGGTTCTGGTTTGTTAATTAGGTATAATACATAAGCCTTTTATTTCTGATTTTATACATATGTAGTTAAATGAAGTATTTTCACGATTGAACTTTATCTGATTTGATTTATTCACTTTGATGAAATTGTCAGCAAATATAATACGTACTTAGGGTTCATTAAGCAATTCAACAAATAAATTACATTGTGTACATTCACAATTTATGATGCTTTTAAATAAATAACTAATTACCCCTTATTTACTTACAATTTTGGTATATTTTTTGAACGATAAAATTAACCTTTCTCTGCTATTAACATTTTTAAGGACAATTGTCTAATCTCTTCAGAGATTTCCACTTTGTATTATTACATTTTTCATGGACAATTTCTTCTCGTAACTCTTTTGTTTGGAAGCAACAACATTCTTCTTGATTAAAAAAGTAATAAATGTAATTAAGGAAAACGAAAATAAATTAAAAAAGGAAGTTCGTCTTTATCTACAGGTATTTACAAAATGTAGTTATGTCCAGTGATTTCTCCGTTATTTGTCAACCGACTTTTATATTTTTATTCGAAAGAGGGTATATTTTGAAAGAGGTAATAAAGGATCACGCGAAAGAGATGGCCCAATTACCACCATGTCAGACCCTGATAATGGGATCCCAAGGAAATAGAGGAGTAACCTCAACTGGTAGGGTAGGTATACCTTGTCACTCCTCCGTTTGCTCAACTTTATAGTGCAGCTTTAAACAACTATACTAATAGTGTGGTGACGGTATGTGATTATGGATCATGAGGTTATTATGGGTATGCCATGTGTATGTGTGTATGGAGGCGATGTGTAACTGTGTGTGACGGTGCGTGGTGAAGGTGAGACTGTGACGTGTGCAAGTGCGTATGCGTGTGTACGAATTTTATTACGACGTACGAACTCCTATGGCCATATTAATTGCCAATGGTAAAAAGAGCCATGAAGATTGCCCAATGTTCTTCAACCAATTTCTTATATTACTTGTCGATAACGAAGTTGGTTCGTGTTTGTTAGAGTAAGAAAATACTGCCGCAATACAAAATGGCATTATCGTTTAAAATTGGAACTTTTTTTATATTTGCCGTACAATATTTTTTACCGTAATGAAGTTTACAAAAGGTATCCTCCGGATGAAGGGAAGGTGGGCTGCGTCGTCGCGTGTGCTCCCTCAGGTCTCGGATGGCTCTGTCAAATCTGTTTTCCAAATAACTTTGTAATGAGAATCGTTCTTTGCCACTCGTTCGCCTCAATAATACAGCTCTTTTGGCAAACTTTACTTGAATTAATAGTCATAGTAACAATCATCATAAATAAGTGCAACCAGATTTTTAAAATCAAAATAAAGTTATGTGAGTATATGTGATTACAGTCTGTGCCAATTTAAATTCAGTAACTCAATTTAAAATGGCTTCGCCTGGTCCAATTCATTTAATTTGCTGAGGATTAATTACTCAATTTTCCAATTGACGCTCTGTAGAACTGCGCGGATGTACAGTTTTTCTGTCACGACCTCTCGAACGCGTCCGGTGGCATGTCCGGCCACAAGGATCAATTAAGAGCCTGCGTTTTTTAGTTATTAATTACCGTTCACTAGTACCATTGATGTACGGAGTGAAGAAACGTTGTCGACCTGCTCTCACCACATGGGGACAGGACCTTCAATTTGGCACGAGTAGGGTTGGGCAGGCGAGGACGATGTTGAAATGGTTCATGTAGATTTCAGTCTCTGTTCTAGTCAATTGAATATTCACTAAAGACAATGCATTTTTAAATACAACTGGTATCATTTATTTGAAGAACGGTGCTGAAAGGCTACGCAGAGTACTACACCCCTCGCCCCTCGCCGCTTGCTATATTAATATTTATTACTCCCGGTATGTTCCCCGGTCCTGTCTCGAGGGCAACATAACGTCTTGCACTCGCAGACAACAGCTTCTTGGTTTTAGATTTACGACGAGCGGGCGAAATATATTAATTGAATGGCGCCGCAGCCCCGTAGAAGGTCGATGCCGATGTAACCGGCCCGTGTCAACTGGATTTACGATTTCCTCAACCGTACTAATATTGCGATTGTAGAGCAACTTTAAGTGAAAGTTAACATACCTGTTATGTACAATACGCCTAATCTATCTTAGTGAAATATACCTAGATAACATAAAAAGGTTGAAGGGAGACGCTTTGAACCAGTATAAAATATTAATGAATGAAATGTTTTTGGAAAAATTTAAAAATATTTTGTAATAATATCTAAAGCTGAAGAGTTATTATTTATTTGGTTGAACAATTATTTTTGTATTGGATAGTCGAGTTACATATCAATACAAAATGTCGCATTTCGAATGATACAAAACAGCAACAAAAAGACTTCCTAAAGCCGGGTAGGGCCGACCGCCGCGACACAGCGATGCTCGTTAATGAGCGCTCCGGCGCGCGGTTTAATGCGTAATTAAATTAAACTGCGAACAAACTGACATTTATTACGAGAACTTATTTATTTAGGGGTGTAGTGGGCGATATTGCAGCGCCGTGCCGCGGGCGGACGGCGGCGTGACAGTGTCGCACTCGCACCACGAGATGCGCGCCATGCTAGATAACAATATGTCTCGGTCGTAAGGTCTACTGACCTCAACTGTACTCAAATTTTTCGATAGGAGCAGCTGGTAGAAAGCAGTAGCGGGATTTTTTAGTGAAGAAAATACCATAATTTTATTTGGAATATTATATTCTATTCATTACGGAAGCGTGGAACAGAAACTTGGTACCAACATAGCTCTCAGAATTAGCCGATTGAAGTGGCAATGGGCTGGCCACATCGTTCGCAGGACAGATAAGGCAACTTCTTCCTTCTCAACAAAAGGAGCACAGGTTGCCTCACGAACAGGTGGACTGATGAAGAATATTACGGAAAGTCTCTGGATTCAGAGAGGGCAGGACCTAGGGGAGGCCTATAGATATCCAGCAGGAGACTTCAAAATACTGATAGATAAATTTACATGAAATGTACATACATATTTAATGAGCATTCCACTCGACGGCGCGCGCACACAATAGTTACCTACACAGTTAAAGTTGGAAGAAAACAAAAAAACTTTAAAGGAAAAGACAGTCAGTTGTTTTTAAATCCGATTACCGTTCCGGCGCGCCCGCGTTACTTAAGTTTGTTAGATGTTCTTGCTTATTCAAGTGGAAAGTTAAAAGTATTTATTACCGCCTCCTACGGACCTTGTTGACTGCTATCCTTCCATTACAGCATCAAAACTGCGACATTGAAGTAAGTCATGAGACCATTTCTTCTATGAAGTCAGTTATTAAGGTTTGATGAAATAAAAATGTAATACAACCTGTACACAACGGCAACATACACCCTATTATAGTACCTAATAGGTTGGGGCTTATTGTTGATTTAGCATTTTGAGCGAACTTTAGACCGTTCTTATTTCATAAGGATTTATGAGTGGGTTCGGACAAAGTCAAACATAACGCTAGAAAAAGTTCGATTTAACCATCATAATTCATACCGAATCAATAAGTTCTATCAGTAACCGTAAAGTAAGTTGTTTTCATTATAAAATTTAACTTACTTAAATGAATTTCATGTGATAAATACCGGGCCTACATCGTCCCCGACACCATGGTGAGCGCCTGGGCCCTAAGGGCGGTACTTCTATTCTATTACCTTGTCTCAGTGTTACTCGTCGGTAAACACCTTTGCAAAGATTAAAATTATAACAGAGATAATAATTGTGGAAATTAACAGTAGTAGCTTTTTAGCAGGTACAACACGAAGTAGGTACACATTTTACAACTTCTAAGATATAATATTCATTCACAGTCCGCGGGCGCCGCGTTCTACCTCCAAATAGCTGTATTTAATCATTCTAGTGAGTAGTTCTCAGTGTTTGAGTAACTACAATAGTTGCAGTGCCAGCTCCAGGAGTGAGCAGCACGACACAACACGTTCTCATGCATATTCTATATGTGTGCATTGCATAGGTCTTTACTGCACTAACTGAATTTTGTATCGCTTCCTACGATGATTACTTCTTCACAAACATTTGATTCTCCTTTTAACATTAAGAGGATTGTTATTTTATTATAACTGGCCTTTTAACTTGAATACTTGAGTTTAATTTAATACCTGGACTATGTAATTTGATTTGTAACTGTCGGGTTGACGCCGAAGGGCTGTCGTGTTTAATATTCGACAGGATCAAAGACCTGACAATTACCATGGAAATTGGGATAAAGTTTCCCGATTTCATACAATGTTACTGAGTACTAGCATTCTAGCAATCGGCCCGTGGCCCGCGGTCGGAACTCGGCCGTAACTCATTAAATTAAATTTTCAATGTTGCCGAAGTTATTTTGTCAAAGAGTATTGAAATGAGAGAAACAGTTTAATGTTAATATCTTAAAATTCAAAATCCAAAGTTGCGAGTCTCAGCTAAATAACTTTGCTCTTCATAAACCCTACGAAATGGACCGACTGTGACTGGCGTACAATGAAGCCTGTCCCACTTGACTACTCCAATCATGAAGCAAATATAGACTCCAATATGGCCACGGCTGTAGCACATATGTAGGTGATGTCCCTCGGCTGGAGCCCGGACACCAGGTTCTACAATTCATTATATATATTAACTCGTATTATATAAATAAGATGAGACTAAAATTATATTTCCCCGCAGTAGTCACAGCTCGACAATTTCTGATTCATTTCACTCAATTAATTTGTAATCTGTAATATGCTACGAGTACAGTACGCTACGAAAATAATCAACAATAAAAACAATTTATATCAGACGCACTCATATGTTCTGCGGACGCAGCCTTTCATAACGTTGATAAAATCTTTCACTTATATTCGAAGATATCTTCCGGAAATACGGATCGCCTCTCTGAACTCGTTAGCGGAATCCCCCGGGTTAGAAAAGGCCGTTTTCCGCGAAAGGTCAGCGGTTTGCTCGATCAGAAAAATTACAAAACGCCTCTCTCTATCACTACGATGTACTTTAGTAGCCGTAAAGCGGCTGCCGAGGTTAATGGGCCCAGTAGCCCAGCGGACCGCGGGCCGCGGGTACCACTCCTCTGTTTAAGTGCCGCACATAAGCCCTTCTAAATGGGATGGAAGATTGCTTCGTAACGTAATTAGGAGAACCGTGATTCGGCCCTCATTAGCCTTGCAAATGACTACCGCCTCTCTAATCTAATTTCAATATCTACTAATATAATAATTAATAAATGATCAATAGGTAGGTAAACTCACACATCATCGTTTTAAAATAACATAGACATTAAGTACCTACTTGTACCTAGTTGGTAATGACTAATGAATATTCAAGCGACATTTATTATGATAGCAATGAATTTGGATGTCTTCAGCATAAAAGATTAAGAGTAGGTAAATATTCGAACTCTGACAATGTAGGTGCTTGTTTCCTCCCTGTTGCCAACAGAGAGTATAGAATATACCTAACGTACATTTTTATTTGTGAACCAATTCCCACAGATTAAACAAACTCCACATTTTATCTCAAGCTTTTTTATCGCCTAAGCAGGCAAACGAGCAGACGAGTCACCTGATGCCTCACCAGCGCGTTCCCGGCCATGAAGAAAGCGATGGACCCGCTTCTTAAAGGACCCCATGGCATCATGAGCCAATGATCAAATATCAACCAAATCAACATTGAGTAAGCCGTTTAGATTATTGGAAACAAACGTCCAGACCAACTGAAAGACACACAAAAATCTTAAAAACTTTTCCCTACATAGACCAACTTTTATCACCCACTTACAGTTGTATTTAAATTTAATATTGTACATTGTACATAGGCATCGACATGTAGATCGTAGCGAAGATAGTTTGGTATTATTTGTCTGAATTGTCTGCTCTACATTATGTGGGTGCCGAAATTTAAGGTTAAATTGTGTTGTGTTTTCTTGTTGTTTATGCGCTACCTTGAAGGAGCCGCATCGCTCGCAGGCGATAAGGCCTCTGTATTGTTTCCATTATATATATTGTTTGTGTTTATGTAGTGGCGAGGTTCAAGGAATAAACACTTAGATAACATTTTTTCGGAATATTTTTCCCAAAATACTCTTCATTTTTAAGTAAATAACCGTGAAGTGACCCCATATTCTCCTTTTGAGAGCAGTGTAAAACAGCTGAACGCCGTACGAGACGCTGGCGCAAGGTCTCTCCCGTTGGAGATTATTAGGCTCTTCGCCACAACTCAACCCCGACGATGGTACCTACACTTGAATTGCGGTAGTATTTTTCCCATTTCGCTATCTACCTTCTTTATAGGATCAAACGCGATCAAATTTATTTTGTGGGCTCAAAGTTCAATTTGGCTTGTAAGCAAAATTTACTTAAGATCAGTAGGTACTCCAGTTACCCGTTGATCGCAGCCGTTAAGTTTCCCTTGACTGTTTAGAATTCAGCTGCAGCAGTAAAAGTGTCGTCTTCACGAGTAGCAATACACCGCGCTTTAACCGCGGCTCCGGCGGATTATGTGGGTTCAGATAACGTGAGGAGCGCCAACCCCGGCCCCGCACGTGCGGGTGGATAATGACATTTCCTCACGTGTATTAAAACGGCGCTCCTCACCAAACCACTTTTCCTATAATTGCTCGGCTTTATTTTAACGTCTTTAGGCAGGTGTATCATCGCCGGCAAAAAGCTATTAGGTATATCCTCGCTCAAGAAACGTAAAGAGATAGGTAATGACATTCCGCGTAAACAAAACAGATGCACATGCGAGTGAGTAGGTACTTGCCAGCGATGTGAACGGTCAGCAGGTGGGAAGAGTCAACAGATGGTAAGAGCCTAGAGTTGGGCCGGGAAAGTACCACCGGCCGCCACCCGCCACAATACTTCTATTACTTACTTCTATTGACATAGGTAATAATTGTTTTAACTGGTATTATGTTCCAGATAGAAAGACGTGGAGCCTGTTACTTACAGAAACTCGTTGTAACAATTACAAACTGGACTATTCCTAGCATCAACTAAGAGGACTAACTATCACTGAAAGCTGACAATCACTGTCCTCACACTTATTAACAAACTAACCAACTTTTTATCTAACAACGTCTATTATAATATGGACTAACCATCCTGGTCCCACATATAGGTCTGTCACAGTTATCATGGGCGGCAGCGGGAGAACCTAGGTACTGCATGCTCGTTTCCATAAAAAACATCGCAGTACCAAAGTTTACCTAAATTCAATAAATAGTTAATCTTACCTACCATAAGCACTCTTCTTTCAAACAATTAGGTAACGACATAAATAATACTAAAATAGTACTAAAATAGTAGTTACTATACTTACAAGATATCATAAAAGCCTAATAGTATGAAATCTAGCTTTTTACGCGGTAATTTTACAACGTGGGAAAAATAAGTGAGCGATAAACGCATTTAAGGTTTATTTATCCCTAAAATTAATCAATAATAGCATCGACTGACAGTTTTGTTTCAGCGGCCTATCAATAGATGTCACTACTTGTATTGGTTGTATTGTATACTACCTATTTAATTTACTTCATCGAGGATTTAAAATATTTGTGAGCTGCTCACCGCTGAGCGGCACGGCGGCACCTGCACAACCAAATAAACATAAATAAGTCGCGTTCGTTCCAGCGCGACTCCGTTATCTCGCGTAGAGATCTGGGAATCTTGATTATAAATTACGCACAGACAAAGTAAATACAAGGAAATTTTCTCTACCATTTTGTTAGTATTATTTAGTTCAAAGAAAACTAGATCTGCAACATAACTACTGTCGTGCCTGCCTCCAATGAATCTAAATTGATTATGATGCCTGAAGTATATGAGTAGCACTGTTACGTACGAGTGCGTGTTCTATGTAGAAGCACGGGGTTGCCGTCCCGAAGCGCAGGCGGTTGACGTACCTATATGTATTTATAATTGTTCTTAAAATTTCAGTTAGCGCCCGTCCCGGAGGAACATTAACATTCCCGCACGAGCAACATTGCATTAAAGTTCTAATTTCCCGTGTCTTGCTCATTCCCCCGAGCGGCGCTGCCTCTCTCGAACTATTTATGATCTCTGATACAATAAGTAGCAATTAGAAATTTTGCGAGTTTATAATAAGAGTAAAAAGTGAAACTAATTTCCTAAAAAACTCCATCAATTTTGAAGCTGAATCAATATAAATGGAACAATGATAAAGTCCACTCATTCATCTCTTCATCATCATTACCTGTGAAGGACATACATAAATACATAAATAATATCAAAGTTGTAAGGATACTTCTCGTCTCTTCATTGTGGTGAGTAGTGACGTAGTGAGTGTGACTTATGTAAATATAATTTTGGTTTGTAAGAAGGAATCATTACATTAAATAAATGTATGTATTGAATATTTTTTATTCAAAGCGTTTGTAATCTATACTAATATTATAAAGCTGAAGAGTTTGTTTGTTTGGTTGAACGCGCTAATCTCAGGAACTACTGGTTCGAATTGAAATTTTTTTTTTGTGTTGAATAGACCTTTTATCGAGGAAGGCTATAGGCTATATAACATCACGCTGCAACAATTAGGAGCGAAGAAATAATGGAAAATGTGGAAAAAACGGGGAAAATAATTATTCATTCTCGAGGGCTTTCGTTGCATGCGTTGCGAAAACGATTCAAGATACCAAAAATATATGTATGAAAGAATTATTCCTCTTAAAATGATCTAAAAAAATGTCCTCGACAGTATATGTCTATCTTTTAAGATTAACACACTAGAACCGTTTTTATGGTAATCAAATTTGGTCGAACCCACTGCCATACCAAACTTGCCGCGTTTCCAAGTTTAATCTGAATTAATCTTGCTGTGATCCTTTGCTACTTTGCTATTATTTTGTCGTAAGCTTTATGCTTTATTTCTAAGTTTAATTTAATTTAACCTGAATTAATTTTGGTGATAGTTTATTATCTTCCCGAAATTCCTACGGGAGCGGGACCTACGCGGTTGATACTTACGGGTCCCGAAGCGAAGCGAGGGCGGTTCGCTAGTAGGGAATATAACGCAAAGCCTGTGGCAAAGCTCGGCGTAGATGGCGCCATCAGCACATACAGTTAAATAAAAAGCCGCGTTCCGTAGCGTGATTACGCACACATAGACAATAGACTAACGTGTAAAACATCGCCAGCACGCACACGTGCATGATAATGTTGCCTTGTTTTTTTTTGTTTTTGTTTTCATTGTAGGGAGACGCTCAATCTAGACATTTAAAACATCAAAAGTGTTTATGCTAGTGCTGCACTCTGTCGCCAAAATCGTACACAAAAAGTAATCTGTGGTTCATAGTTAAATTTTATCTGTACCTTTAGTTCGGATACGTGTACCACAAATTTTTTCATTCGTTCAAAGACGTTCAGTCATTCTCTTTGGATTTCTTTGTCATCGGTGAAAATTCATTCACAGTATTCTGCAGGCCACAGAGTAAATAAAATAGTGTCAGTTAATATGCCGTGAACGGAAGACGTGTGTTCATTGTTTGATTGTGTTGTGTTGAACGGTTATTTTGTTTATAATAATTATTGTTTTGAGTGCTTTAAACGATGTGGTAAAAATATAATCTTTACGTATTTATCGTTTTTCATAACTTAAGCGTCCGGTGCCTTAATCGTAAATAAGTGTCTGGTCTGGATTTCATAAAAGCACCATTGATTAGTGTGGTGTTGTATGCCGTGTTCACATAAAGTAATTTTTAGTGTGATACTTAATAATTACTTTCGATTTCACGATTCGGTGACGTCTCTATGAGATGTCGACGAAGTGCTAAAATACGTTAGAGGATTCCTTGGGACACCGATGGATTTTTAGGTAAGAAAATGTGAAGTTATGTGAAGCATGGCGGAGATGGAATGTGCCGGCGCGCTGGGTCATTTGTCGTCAACGGCAATGATTCGCGGGAGGACAATGCCTCGCGGGTCCTTTATTGCAATTTAGCAATGCCATGTTTTTGTTTTTGATGGTCATGCCGGGCTGGGGTCCCGTGGCTGCACTTCTGCCGAAGTCCCGAGCCCGCGCCGCGCCGGGGTCAATGACGCTGCCGCTCAATCAGTTTCCTCTTATCACCCAAATTAAAACTCAATACAATTAATTATACGCTCGTTTTCTATTACAAATTGATTGTGGGTATCAGGGCTTAGTATGGAAAGTATTTATAATGAGTATGAATTTCGTCCTGTACCCGTGAAGTAATATCGCAGATAGATTTAATTTTTAATTAATTATGTACATAAACAGATAAAGAAATTCCATAAAAGATATAAATATTAAAGATTGCATATTATCTAATATATTAAAGTGTTCCTACTTAACAATCTAAAGAATTCTTGATTACGTTTTATGATCCATTGTGTTCTCAAGTTGTGTTGATAAAACCAAAACAAAAGTGATCATCACAATTTAATTTATATGTTTATACCTCAGAATGTAGGTATAAGTTTTTGAAAGCTTTAACTAAAAGAATTAGTTAATGTATATTCCAAAAATAATAAATCACACTGTATGTAGTTATAGAGCAATATTACTTTCATTTATTTAACATGCAAAGACAAATTTAGCTGTACTATAACATAATAATATGTCATTATGATAAAAGAGAACAGCTGCTGCTGGGTGGTAGGGCTGCAGTCGGCTGCACCCACCATCTCAATGTTTAGTAAAGTTTGTCAAGCCGGGCTTGTCCAACATCAAGTAAATGTGATCACAATTGGTATTGGACCAACACTGTGTGTCTGCAGGCGTGTTTGTGGCATTGGCATGACATTAGCTTTTGTGTGCATGCAGTGAGAGCGCAATGCTTAACTTGTTCTGTTTGGTGTGTGCCAGCTGCCGGAGCCGCCCGCCTCGAGATGATGGTGGAAACCATGCTGGAGTCCTCCCAGGACTTTGGTAAGTCCAGTTATGCTTTATTTGTGCTTGCATTTCTTGTTTCTTTGCACCACGGGGCATATCTAATTTCAATAGGATGGCCACAATAGATCAGAAATGGTCGCAGTGGCCTCACGGGGATACTTGTTCCCCATGCCCTATATCACCAAATAATAATAATAATAACCACAGGGCATGCAGATATTCTATAGCAACATTTAACTCATACACTCCTGCAGTGGGTTTCTTTCCCAGCTTTGTGTTTAATCGTTATAAATTTATAACTTAATACTTACTGTCACCCCACCGGATGGTAATTGGCTACGTTGCTTTGGGTTTAGCAATCGTTTCCTACTTTTCTGTTTAAATTTTTTATAGACTATGATATGAATAAGCATGGAACACAACTCGCATTAAAACTAACTCAGTGGTCCAAGGGTGTATTAAGAGGAGATGATATTGGGTTATTTTGGTTTATACATAAAAACACATGCTAGAGCAGGGATTGTTACTGATAATTTTTGTTATTCCGGTTATTAGTGATAGCCCATTTTTTTATTATTTATTTATTTTGTAACACATACTAGGGTATACAAAGGCAAAAACTTAGTCAAAATAAAACTAATTATGTATTAGTTTTTTCCACTATGTTCACTAGAAATTGATTGACAGCTACATTTGACAATAAACAGTAAAGAAGATGATAAACATTTAATCATTAGTCACCCTGTCTGTTCGCTGGGGCAACCAGACACCACAGATTCACACAGTTGTTTGCATGACTGTTTAGTTATCAATACATAATAGTCACTTCTCCTTGAGGTTAAAGTAACTAGCTATCTGCCCGAGACTTTGCCCACATGGTATTTTTTTTTTTCATTTTCAGCCCCTTAGAGGTTGGTTTTTGGCCTATGTGTGATCCTGGGTCGGGCTGGTGGTTGAGCTGTGAAAGCATCACAGAAAGACAGACTTTCGGATTTATAATTAATGTTGGTGGATGAAATTTGAAAATTTGCAAATAAGGAGGTATTTCAGTTGTAGTGCATATTGTTAAACTAAGTCACCACACACCTATATATTTAAAAAATTATAATGGGGGCCTTTATAGACACAAGAGAACCCAAATTAGATGTTTTTTTCATTTTGTCTGTATGTCAGAATTTCTGTGCATGCTAATATCAGATTTATCCAAATTGAATGCAGTTTTCGGGGTTATGGCTTCACTTTACATTTGGTGTTCTTTTTTTTCATGTAATAGTAGAAGATCCGAATCTATATCGACATTCACCGGGTTGATAATAGAATCAAACTTATTTTATAATAAATTTCGTATATTAGAAAATATATTAAAAATGGGTTGACAACAAAAATCCTGGACAGAATATTTTTAATTATTTTTTAAAAAATGATTTTCATAAAATGTTGTACTTATGATGAAGATAATAATAAAATTTTATACTGGACTTAAAGTATAGAACATATAGAATGTGCAGACGTAGGGTAGACTATTATTTACCTGGACGAACTACTGGGTAGACAGGTATAAACAGGTATGTCACTACTAGTTACTTTTCACTCGATTTGATAATAATCTGCACATTCTATATGTGCTATACTTTAAGTCCAGTATAAAATTTTATTATTATCTTCATCATGCAATATTTTTGAAAAATTATTAAAAAAAAAATAATAAAAAATATTCTGTCCAGGATTTTTGTTGTCAACCCATTTTTAATATATTTTCTAAGATACGAAATTTATTATAAAATAAGTTTGATTCTATTATGAACCCGGTGAATGTCGACTTAGATTCGGATCTTAGACTATAAATGGGTAAACAAAGAAAGAAGTTATGTGGGTGAAATTTAAACGATATTCACGTAGAGGAATCCCTGGGCAGAAGCTAGTTAGTGAATTTATTGGATACACAAAGGAAAAATAGTAATTTCAGTATTTTGCTTTGTGCATAATACTTTATTGCATGTCATTTTCCAACGTTTTAATTCCAAGCATGTAATAATGCTGAACTAGGCTAAACTCATAGTAGTTTGCCCACAGCTAACAACTGTTTACTTGTTTACATACCTACTGTAATGCATATTCATATATTTTCCTTATAATGATAATGGCTTGTTACTAATAACTAATAATGGGGAAAAGTTATATCATATTGTTTGTTTGTTGTATATGATTCAAAATCTGTCAAAAATGCTGTCTACAGGATTTGATCAGCTTGATTCAGTCCTCACTTAATTTTTTTAACAAAGTCTTCAGAATGTTGTTGATGTCTTGGGTACATTTTAAATAAATATTTAAATAGTAGTGTCTTTATCTTTATTAGTTAGAAATTAACACTAACAGCAAACAACATCCCATGATCTTTTTGCAATACATAACCTGAGGGCATAGCACTGCCCATGGTAAGTTTCATCAGAATGCCAGTATAGAGGTCCCTTTAGTCTTAACAACGTATTGCTACAAAACATTTTTAACATTATTTGTAATGAAGTACATAATTAGGTATGTCCATGGTTAGATTTTTTATGTCAAGGTTTGGATCTTGGGTCCTTTGAAAGCGGTAGATATAAATTAGTACAGAAATTTTAATGGAAGCTTCATTTAAACATTATTAAGTTGATGTAGACGTCATTCTGCTACTACTCAAGATATAAGTCTTAACTATCTACCGACAGCAAAGTGTTTCAATAGTTCCTAGTTTGTCAATAATTTCGCATTTACCACATAAGTACATATTTTCGTAACACATGTCTTCTAAATTTCTCTTTTGTCACAGTGTGGTGG
Source organism: Hesperia comma (assembly GCA_905404135.1). NCBI lineage: Eukaryota > Metazoa > Arthropoda > Insecta > Lepidoptera > Hesperiidae > Hesperia > Hesperia comma. Next base: position 21,672,005 of record FR990017.1, on the reverse strand, counting down.
AATCGTCAAAATCATATTGCGCCTATCACATTCTATAATGCATAACAATAGTCGCACATAGGAACCATACTGGTCACCTGGGACGATTGCGGATGTATTCTTAAAGTTCACGATTACAGACCAGGATATTGTCGTTGACACCTTAGGTAGACCGCCATACAATGTTAGGCTGTAGATCACGAAATTTCGTTTGATTTATCCAGGCATGGCGAACGGTGCCTTGCCGCAATGGAAGCGCGAGCTTCTACAGAGGCGCGCGGCGCGCTCCCGGCCCCCCGCCAGCGCGCCGCCGGCTCCCCCCGCGCCCCCCGCGCCCGCCGCGCCCGCGCACGACGAGGAAGACGAGGAGCTGCGCTACGGGCCCGGCATCGTCAAGCGTCTCAAGTCCCGCTACTTAAGCCTGGCGCTCCGCGACGCCCCGCGCCGGCGACCCTCCGTACTGCGCCGCGCCACCTCGCTCGAACACCTGCTGGACGAGAGGCCGCCGCCCGCGCCGCGCCCTTGCGCCCGCGCGGCCCGGCCGGCTTCCGTCGCCGCGCCGCCCTCGGCCGCCGTGCCGCCGGCCGGGCCCGCCCCGCGCCGCGACTTCGTCAAGCGCGCGCGCTCCGTCGACGCCCTCAGCCGGCTGGACGCCCGCGACGACCACCCCCCGATCCCGCCGAAGCCCCAGCCGCAGCCGCAGCAGCAGCCTCAGCCGCGGCAGCCCGTGCCGCCGCCGCCGCCTCCGTCGCCCCCGCCGCCGCTGCCGCGGTCCGCGCGGCCCCCCCGTCGACCGACTCCGCTCCTGCGTGAGACCGAACGGCCGCCCCCCGATGTCGTTCGTTCGGCTTTGCGAAAATTTGAGTGTGCGCCATCGCGGCGGCCAGCCCCCGCGGCCCGAGTTTCCGCGGTCCTCCGGGGGATCGAGGCTCCGCCCCGGAGCTCCACGCCGGAGCCGCGCGGGCGCTCCCCGAGTCCCGCCGCGGCGGATATCTCCGCCATCGTCGAGTCGGAGGGCGGCGAGCCATCGCCGGAGGCGAAGCCGGTATCGCGCGCTGCCCTCGAAGGGATCGCCCGCGCCGGATCGACGGTCCGCTACGCGTTCGAGGCGCCGCGAGCCGGCTCGCACCTGCCGCCGCTGGCCGCCACCAACCCCGTGCTGCTGGGCCGCGCGCGGCTCTCGGCCTCGCCGCGCCGCGTCGGCGTCATCCGCCCGATGCCCTCGGCGGCCCTAGAGCGCGGCACCGAGTCCCCGACGCCGTCGATGGACGACGGCTCCGAGAAAACAGCCGACGATACGCCGAGAATCCTAACCCCGCCGCCGATGGACCCCGAATCGCCGCCGGCCGCTCGCCCGGAGAGAAAGGAGCCGCCGCCCTCGGCCCTCGTGGAGCCGATCCCGCGGCCCGCGCCGGAGGAGACCGCCGGCGACTCGACGCGGCTCGAGTCCGACTCCGACGCTTCGAGCACGATCGATCGAGACATCACACCCGAGCCGGAACCGAAGCCGAGGCGGGAGCCCGAATCGTCGCCCGCGACGAAGGCGAAGCCGCTGATGAACGGCCACGCGGAGAAACCCCCCGAGACCAAGGCGAAAACCGGCTTCTCGCGAATCGGGGCCGCCGACATCGAGCGCGCCTGGACCGGCGCCGGGGACAGGAAGAACGCGGGGGAACCTAAGGAGAAGAAGGAGAACGGTGAAGTGAAAAGTGTAGTGGGGGCGTGGGGCGGCGGCGTGGCGCGGCGCGGGCGCGGGGCGCCGGCGCCCGCCGCCACCTCCGTCGTGTTCAACTTCTCGGGCCGCAAGGAGGTGCCCGACTACATCGAGAACGACGGCATCATCCTCCGCGCCAACCGACGGAACAGGTTCAAGGTAAGCCGCACGCTCCACTTACCTGCAGTAATTCTAGTATTACATTGATACGCGTTCGGTTTTGTATGTTTGTGTGGTTAAACAAGTGTAACAACTTTACTGTCCCTGCCCTGTACAATGTACATGTTGAGAGAGAGTATGACGTGTTTTTGCGTTTGTTACACCGCATTGCTGACGTAACATGGCATTAGCATTCTCTACGCCGTGATATCCGCCGCGTTCACACTTCGTTAAAAAACTTACATGTTGACCATAAATGTATATTTTTTACATCATTAACCCGTGAACAAATTCAATTGGGGATGTGTCAAGGATTGAACAATCCACGACGTTGAAGAGTTTTCACGAACTGGATTCGACTAGGCTGCTACGAATTAGTCGGTAGCGTGTCGTGTTTCTCTCGGCCACGGTTAATCGGTGAACCTCCGCAAGCGTCGCGGGCGCAGCGCCGGGCGGCGGCCGGGCGCGAACCGATCATCGATTGTGTAACAGGTGACATGTAAACATAAAAATGTTTTCTACAAACGGTGAAAGTTGGCCGGAGCGGGCGGGCGCGGTGAAACGATGGGGCGCCGCGGCCACTCTCGGTTTCGGAGATGGTCGAAAGTGCCCCGCGGCCCCGCCGGAATGTTAACGAGCCCCACGCGACGGCCGGTGATGCAATCGAACTCGATTTTTTATTAAACTATCACAAATGTATCGACAGTTACATCGAGTAGGGTCGTTGTAATGACATCGGACACGTGCTTTTTATGAATGTAGGAGTCGAGACAACTTTTGTTATATTATTTAATACCTCATTGACAGTTGAGAGGCAATAATTATTACAAATAGCAGTCGACGTCATTACTTCTTGTTACCGCGAGCTCATATTTAGTTGATATTCGCTGATAGGTCTTACCAAAGCGCTCGATTCATTCTGGCAGTGGACTCGCATTTAAAACATTGATTACTATCTATCCCCCGGAAATCAAACCCGGAACCGTTCGGTTCGTTCTAGCTTAATCTATTAAAGTAGAACAGTCTAGAATTTCACCCCAACGACGATGCCATATGCCATATGTGTTCGGGGCAACCTCGCGTGACGTGACCTGTAACTGGATCCCTGCGGCGGGTGTAAGCGGAGGCGAATTTTAATTCGGTGCGTCTGGTGGAACGGCCGCACTACACAATGGATGATTAAAAGTTGTGGCGCGGGCGGGGGCGGCGGGGGGACCACCTGCCGCCGACACTCTCTCGCCTTTTTGTCGCGCCGGCCATTGTGTCGGCTCGCGTACTCACCGTGCCCGGCCCTCGCCCATAACCTACGCCTCGTTCCATGATATCAGTATTACGCCGTATTTTCTCCCCGTATGGGACGTTCCAGTCTCTGATTAGTCATCTCTAGTTCTGGTAGTAATATGCCAACTGGACGATGTATCATAGAAACTGGGCAATCCTTCAATATAAAAAATCAGCAGCTCTAAAGCCTTAACAGACCCGCGTGTATTGGGTTTCACAAGTAGCCCTAAAATAGCACCCCAATTCGTAGCGCTTTATAAGTTCTTGAATCGTGATCAATTTAATTGAGTCGAAATTTATTGAAACAGACAGACAGACAGACATGAAAATAATCCTCCAGCTATGAATTCGCTGCAGAAAGATAACTAGTATCATCTGCGCTGGAATTACGTCGGATGCGCACATCCGTAAGCCACATTATCGTGTTCGTATCGACCTACCAACTACCAACCTACCACTGGACGGTAGTAGAGGGAGGAGAGGAGTATTATAAACAAGTAAGCTCCCTTCAAACAGACCCTAGCGAGGATTGTTAGAGTGCGGCGCCATTCGCGAACGCAGCTTAATGCTCGATTCACACATATCAGTGAAGTCATCGTACCGTCACAGTACCGGCAAATCTTTCATACATTCTCGGCATTGTCAGTGAAGTGTCAGTGCTGACAATGCCGAGAATGTATGAAAGATTTGCCGGTACTGTGACGGTACGGTGACTTTACTGATATGTGTGAATCGAGCATAAGAGTGCACACAAAAATTTTCGTCAGGGGCTTGAAGACGTTATCATTCATTTGTGTCCATTCCATAGGGTATGTAGCTACATAGCGATGTAGCGGTACACATACAGGCAAACTTCGTGAACAACTACATAGTGTGGATGTTTGTGTGTTTTCTGTGCATTGTTGGGCACTTCGCTTGTTCATTGACGAAACGTGAACTGTCCAATTTGTGACCACCAACGCCTCACGGTCACGTTCGACCTCAATTGATACTAATATGCAACACCTACCTACCTATTGAAAATTCTTGTGTCCGTTTATGTAAAATGATATAAGGTAGATAGAACATAATGTTGTTTATATAGTGTTCTTAATTTAGAACAACCAAGCGGTCTTTCCAAAACCGGCAGCTTGTTTTGCGGTCAATAATATATAGGCACAAGTAAATAGACAATAGGTATCTTTAAGCAGATTTTTCGTTACACTATTTAATGTGGTGAACGTTGTAAATTATTCGTTTTCAAGAAACCAGGAAAGTGAAATCGATCGGAACGTGAGAAATACACCTATGTATTTACATCAAAATGGACTCTGCACATAATAACCACTTAACATTATTAATATATACATTTTACGTAACCTGCTACTTTCCCGTTAAACTTAATATGTAAAACAGCGAACCGTGAGATATAGACAGCCATCACATAAATTTCATTGAATTCACGTTTCGCAATTAAAATACAGCAGGGACTGGAAGTAAACTCGTGATCTGCGATAACCGATAACGCATTCACGTGGCTCTGACGACTACTGTACCTAATCGCATCAGTTCGCGACGTCGACGGGTTATGGTTATGCTCTTCAACGATAAAACTGTCCATTCATCGCTCCTTGTGAGCATAAAAGCTTGTTATCAAGGAAAGGGTATGGATAATCACAAAGTCATCGCTTCACTTCCCGAGTGGCGATCACTCGACACCGAGGGTGCTCTAGACTCGAGTGTCAGTCCAATGTCAGCGGAAGGCAGCGGCCGGCGGTCTCGACTGCACTGTTTGCATACCGCGAGCGTAATCATAATCACGCATTTATATTATTTATCGAATACCAGTGCCGCGTCATAACGCTGAGCTGGTCGTGACTCGGCCATTTATCATATACTCGTCGAAATCGAAACGAGGTGATGACCTGGAAAATATATGACGACTTCCTTTTGACCTGTTTCCACTAGCGGCTAGTAGAGAGCTATGTCTACAATACGAACGAACCAGAAATTGAATAAATGGATGATTACAACTAGTGGATCACCTCACCATTAGTAAAATTTGTAACATGTTTACAATATTACATAAATGATCGCATACAAAATGTACGATGTATGTTGCTTATTCAGGTCTTATAGTAAGATTTTGTTTTTAATTAAGAACGTAAAAAAATTAAACTACCGGTTTGTATCCCGAAACACTCTTTGAAGAACAAAGACAGCCGAGTACGATTCTAGTCGTATTTACGAGTATAGTCTTGCAATACAGCCCTACAGACATTTTAATGAATATCTCTGTGCGCTACTTAACACGTTGACTGCCATGACGGACAATGTTGTCCGACAGCAGACTTTCCCCCGGGGCCATACCAATATTTCGAGAAATGGCCCAAAAACGTCGAGGTGTTTTTTTGTTTATTTTGTCAGGAAATAACTTAAAAATAACGGGCGACTTATGGAAACAGCTATGTTCCCATTATTTTCCGAGATATCAAATGGCAGACACCATTGTCCGTCGCGGCCTCCGAGAATGAAAAACCGTGTTTCCTTCCGCAGACGCCGCGCGGGTCCCACTGTCGGTCATCCTTACGATTTTGCGCTCGCGTAGACGAATGCCGTGATTTGTAAAAATTAGGATTCCGTATAAGTTTCACTCGCAGGACAAAATTTACGATTTTGTAAATTTTGTATTGACTCAAGAGCTTTGGATTGGCCCACCTTAATTCAAATGTTTATTGTAAACATTTTTAAATTTGACACCTATCGGAGACCCTGAAAGTAATTTTTGTTGAAGCTTATTTTTCATTATTATATAGGATTACTGGTTAAATCGATCTAGACCCGGGAGGAGGTGACAGTATACATCATTTGTGACATATTTTGTCCTGAAACACCCTGTCTGTCTGTCTGTTTTTAAGTAATAGGTTTTGCTTGATGGTCTAGCTAGATGCGTTAAGATTTCTTGTCTCAAAATTATGCAATTCATTAAAATTTTGTAGGGTATTTAAAAGTAGATAAATGGGTTATATAATAATCATATTCAGAATCCCAAGTCACTGTGCAATATATAGGTAGGTACTTCACAATAAAGGCTTCATTGTTAGCAAAATAAGTTTACTGAAATAAAGTATGTAATTTATCGAATATCCGAAAAATATGCATGTTAGTTAGTAGGTAGAAGTGTTAAAAATTATCTACTTTTCTCAAATATCCAATTCTATAGCACGCCATCAAAGTATGTAGAGAAATACTTAAAAATAAAAATCCATCGTGGAGATCAGCAATAATTTTTTGGTCTAGGAATGAATTGGAATCATAATTTAGAAGTTATTTTTATTATTTATATCATTTATGGTTGTTATCCATAAGAAATATCTTTAAAATACTTGATTATCTAGTTCTGTTTTTGTATTTTACCATAAACTTTCGTATAAAGGCAGCTTACTTATATTATTAACCTACTGAACCCATAATTTTGTACTTAATACGTACTTGGTTGAAATTAATTATAATTCTAACGACTTTCTAGTATCTTATAAAGAGTAAAAATTAATGTATATTTACGTAAAACATCACGTAATTGATCACTTAATGTATGTACCTACAACGCTTTTATGAACCGCTTGTTTCAAAGCCCATAAGTTCTAAGTCTTTGCAGTTTTTTTCGGGCCAATTAGAGGCTTCCAAAGTGAGCGAGTGCACGCGGACAACGTTGTCCGACGCGGCCCCCTGGACCAGACATGTTGGCGGACAACATTGTCCGCCGCGGCCCATTGGGCAAGACATCGATTTTTAGTCTGGCGTTCAACGTGTTAACTAAATTCAAAGGGCTATCTTGAAGCATAAAGGGGCCCTGTGAGCGTGCTATCGATCTAAAGCTGCCTAGGTCACCTCAGTTAGCAGACGGTACATAGGGGTAGGCGGCGAGCCGCGTGAGTCAGGGCGGGGGCGCCGCGCTGCTATAATTTAGGTGCGAGGGCGAGCCGAGGGTGCCAGCCAACGCAGACACATAAATGAACTCCAAGTGCCCCTGATTCAAAGAGCATGTTCGAAATGTAGAAATGTACATAGTGGTGTTAGTCAGCCGTCAAAACCAAGGGAGGCTCCCCAACTCCCCATCTAGACTAAACACTCAGGACCGTTGTTGGTATTTGGGGTTTCGATAAACCTAAAACACTTGTACTGTCCTGCATCTAAATATGTATAGTTTCGTGTTGATGCAAGATACTGAGCGCTGTTTTTGTTTGTCGCCGTTCAAAACGTAATTTGTTGATGAGGTTTTCTTCTACGAATTCCATTTGCGATAAAAATTATTCATGTTCTTCGTATATAAAAATACCTGACGTCTTGTCACGAATGTCTGGAAATATGGCGTTCTTAGTGTACTACATATATTTTGTATTATACCGAAACCAGATTTTATATATCATTATGAACTTAGTGATCACCTCACTTTCGCACGCAAAAAAAAATTACCTGTCTGTCTATCAGTGGCACCGTAGCCCCCAATGAATGAACCGATTTGAGTGCGATTTTTCCTAGCTTCAAAAACCTTGTTCATCGCGGTGGTTCGTAGCTATGTTTGCTAGAAATTGGTCCAGCAATTTGAAGAGTATCAACTGTTTTTCAAAAAGCTGTGAGGCATTTTTGGCATACAATTTATCTTTGTCGGGTTTTTTTCTAATTTTCTGTTTAAAATCCGTAAGATATACCCACATGGATATGGCCAAGGGTATGAAATTATCCCAATAAAGTTATTTCACGTTGTGTCTGTTAGGAGCAGAAATTTATAAATATTACAATTTATAAATTTGGCTTTCTCAATAAATAATTGGTTTTGTTTTTCTACACGTCTCCATTGCGGTTACATATCATCGAGATCAGCGAAATTGTCGTATTAGCAGCTTCGTTATCGGTGATTCGGTTGCGAAAGCCAGCGAGTTTTGGCCGCGGGAGCCGGCCCAAGGTCACCAGATTCGTAGTGAATGTTCGTTTTTCTGCAGGGGCGTGATGCAGCAAGACACTAGTTCAGCGGAACGGACGCGACGCGCCGTGTCTTTTGCTACTTTTTACTCCTATTGCCTAACCTTGAAATTTCTGAGCACACTTCAACTTTTTCAATAAGTATGCCGATACATACAAACTTCACGCTTATGTTCGTGTTAAATGATTAGATGAAGTGTTGTGACTTTTCAGTGCTTTTACCACGTGCTCTAAGATGACTCCTGTCAACAAGGTACGGCTAAATATAAAGCTACCCCGCTGTATACAGGATTACAGGTCTGTACCGTCAGTGAAAAACAGTATAAGTCTAAAATATGAAATGTTGGGAAATTCAAAAAGAAGTTTTAAAATTTTCGAAAAATTATTACTTCGTCAGTATTTCATGTAGAGTGTTGAATGAAAGCTCAATAGTTAGTGTTTATCAAACAGTTTTTCAATATTTAATTATTATTTATCCATCTTGGTTTTTGAAATTTGAAATTTAAAAAAAATGCGAGTTGTATCACTAGACACGAATTTTACTTTTGTGTTTAATGATGTAAATTGATTTGTATCAATTTACACGTGGCTTCTATATGGAGATTAAGAATACAAGTCGCAAATAAAAACGATTTTTTGAACAATTAAAAGACACAATCAAAATTATGTAAAACAAATTTTGTAAAAAATTATGCCATACAAAGGATGTTTACATAATTTTTTAGATAACAGAGACTTTTTTAAAGTTATATTGGTTTACACCAAAATATTTATGTATTTTTCTGTGTAAAATGTGCAGATTGGCAACAAAAACTGAAAATTTTTAATTATCAAACAAAAATGAACTCCCCGTCTCAAAGAGTAGGTACATAAAGTGAGTCATGCTCATGCCTACAAAATAAAAAGAGAGCCTTTTTTCTTTCGCATAGTAGGTATACTATAGTATACTAGGTTTCGTATAGTAGGTACACTATCATGAGACCTGTCGTAATGTATCATGGATCAGAAAGTTGGGCTGCAAAGAGGACGGATGAGGGACGATTGCATGTGGCGGAGATGAGAATGTTAAGGTGGATGTGTGGAGTGACGCGAATAGTAAGAAATTAATATATTAGAGGAAGTCTGAGAGTAGCACTAATAACCGAAAAGTTGAAAGGGAACAGAATGTCGTGGTATGGGGCATGTCACGAAGCGAATGGATACTTATGTGACGAGAAGAGAGATGGATATGAATGTACATGGACGGAGGGGACGAGAAAGATCAAAAAAAAGATGGATCGATTGTGTGAAAGAAGATGGAAAACAAGAGAGTTAGGGCTTGTTTCACCACTTCCTGATAAAGTCCCTAATAGTTAATTGGGAACTTATTTTCCATATAAATTACAACTTTCGTTCCACTAGTTTCGGATAGAACTATCTGGCAGATTAACTGTCGGATAAGTTATCAGCGCTTCAAATGACTGATAAAGACGTTATTTGGCAGATATCACTGGCGTTTAGTTTCTCTGAATGGATCGATATTCAAAAATGAAGCAAAGGTTACAAATCTTACATATTTCGATTTACATGGTCAAAATATACTTGCAAATATATAAAAAGAGTTAACTTGAATTATTTTTAACTAAAAGTATTTGATTACTTAAGTTTTTATAATTTTTCTCAAGTGACGAAAGTTTACGTAGTAGTAACGAAAGGCAATGTGGTGGATAGTGGTAACTGCCATATAACTATCTCACACTTTATCAGGAAGTGGTGAAACAAGTTCTTAATGTCTAGATGACGACTGATAAGGCAGAGTAAAAGAAAAGAACATGTTGCGCCGACCAAAAATAAAATAGGCATAATGAGCACGAGAAAGAAGAAATCAAATTAGCCTTTATAAGAGCAGTAGGATATAGCAAAACGAAATCACTCTTAATAGTCACTACTCATTATATTATTATGTAACAGACTATATAATAATCTTCATTAAACTAATACAAGTAGGTAGAGTTGTATTAGTTTACACAATCTTAATAGTCACAAACTAAGTAATAATCTACAGACTTAAAACTAATACAAGTACAGTTGTATTAGTTAACACAAACTTAATTGTTAAACTAATTTTGTGAATTAAAATAAAACATAATTTATATCAGTTTACACGTTTATAAGGTAGCGAAGAAATATTTTATAATAATATAAGTAAAGTTATATGGATAAACACGAAAAAACTCTTACTTATACCACTATCCACAAAAAATATCTCCGTTTCTATTTGGCGTAGGACTAATCTGAATATACAGAACGGTAGGTAATTTTTTTTGTAATTTTATTACGTAAAAAAATAAAAAATCGTATAAGTCGAGTTATACTACTTTTCACTGACGGTACAGAGGTATAGTGCACACAAGCACCTGTGCAATAAGTGTTTAATCGTTATCGTATACCAAAGCCTCCTACTACATATATTACTTTCTCTTTGTAAGTTTTACGCACGCAGTGTATAAATTTCATAAATTGGACTGATACGTGGAGGCAGGTGGCAAGGTAATCATGGAACTCGAGGAAACTGCAAATGCTTCGATGTTGAATTGAGCTGCTTCAAGCAGGGTAGTGTTTCAGTTTCAGTTCTAAAAAATAGCAGATACAGGTTCACGGAAACCCATATCGGGTTCCAGGAGCAGAAGCGATTGGCTGCTCACTTATCAATAATTTTGTTTGGAGATAGCGACGCGCTTTCTCAGAAGAATGTATCTAAATGACAGCATATATTGAGCATGTCGATAGCGTCACGGTGACGTCGGCCGGACGTTCGATTTCGTTGTGCCACTTTTTGTGGCTTTGGAATGACGCGGCACGTGGAGTAACTCGACGTGCACGTTACTTGCAGATGACCGCACCATTGCAAACTGCTAGCGAGTATCGAGTACCATCTTCCATTTTATAACCCAGTTTAAAAGTAAACATCCAACACAGTTGATATCTAACACTGGTTAATGCGGGCAAAACGCCATAGGCGCATATTATGCGCTTGTATAAATTAGCACCTATATAAATAAATAAATAAATAAAAAGCCTTTTATTTCTTGCATTCACATACAATCAGATAACAATAGTAATATGAAAATATTAATGAAAAAAAAATTCTTACAAATTCATATTCCATTTGATGAGTATATTTAGTCTATTTAAAAATTGAAATTAAAGAATTGTTACAGAGTACAAGCAGAATGTTACAAATTTTTACACATATTATATTGATCTTAATAGTTATTCTAACCATAACTAAAATTACAATCCTATTAAATTTACTATTAAATTTATAATTTATTAGAATTTATATAGAACATTTGAAAGCCATGAAAATATTAATTAAAAATTAAATTAAATTAGCACCTATAACGGTTTTAATTTTATATGAATTAAAAAGTAACTTTTGTTCGACAGAATTTTTTTGTTTCTGTTTATCTGCGTGGGCGTGCTAGTATCCTTGTATCAATGTGTCACAACTTAACGTCATAAACCCTTCGTGACTTACGATAATAATTTCCAAGGCGTCAACAATTTCCATGGCTGCTCTGATTCGGGATAGCAACATGTCTATCCACATAATGATCCCAAGTAAACCTGCGGGTCTGGAACACATATTGGGTGGCTACCCGCGACCTTCGTACTGCCTCAAATCTAGGTAGCACGGGTGAACTGCAAGCCCCAGCGTACAACATTCGCAGTGAGTGGCAGCGACGAACTACCGTTACCGCCGACTAACGGCTTCTGGGAATTAACTGGCAGCTAATCACACCGCTGCCTACATATCGCACTAATCGCTCAAGTGCCTCAAAGAAATACTAAACCTACAAAGTGGTAAACGAGTTCGCAACGAAGCTCATTGTAACGGTGGCGGGTAACCCGCTGGCGACGCGACGGCCCGCGGACGCGTGGAGCCATCCAGCGCTTAGATTAGGGTTGCCAGTCGGTCGGGAATTGGCAGGATTCTCCCGAATTTTTGTATGTCCTCCCGACTCCCGACAAAGCAAATAATCTCCCGAAAAACAAGTTCGATAATTTTAAGTTCACATTTTCGTCAAACAAAACTTGCAAACATTGTTCATAAAAATGATAAGCTATGGGCATATTTTATAAGAAACTGCGTTTAAGTTAAAAATTTAACCAAAATTGTATGTTTTATATTTTCAATTCCAGTAAGTAACGCTTACTGCGAACGCATTTTTAGTATACTTAATAATTTATACTCAAAAGAAAGGAACCGAATGAGCATGGATTTAATAAAGGCGGAATTAATAATTCGTTTGAATTTTGACGAGAATTGTAAAAATTTTAAGACCTTTTTGAATAGCGATAAAGCTCAAAAGTTGTTAAACACGGTAAAAAAATGACAAATACTTATGGAAAGAAGAAAAACAATAAACATGCTCATTCGGTTCTTATCTTATGTGTCACAAATACCTGCTATGTTTTTTTTCTTATATCTACAGTGCAATGCAAGAATACGTTTGTTTACTTAATATATTATGTATAATTAATATTATTAACTTATTTTTTTATTTCTCCCGACCAAAGCCCTAAAATCCCGAAAAATCGGTTATTGATCCCGATAACAGGAAGAATCGATCTGGCAACCCTAGCTTAGAAGCTCCACGTGACTCACTGTGCGAGACGTCGAAGCCGAAACGAATTAGAAATGATTAGCGGCTGAAACGTATGCACTTCAGTTCCACGGTTACATAATTTATGATTCTCGTTTCTCGTACTCGAGGTTATGGTTTCAGTTGAACCTAAGTAGCGGCCCACTAAAGGTCATAGATGAAAACTAAGAACCTAGCGCATTGATCGGTGACCAGTTAGAGCGGACTCTATAATCCGATGTACCTTCCTGTAGTGCAGTTCGAAGCGATCATAATATTTACTAAACTCGGTCCATCCATTACCACTAGGACACGCCGACCCCAGCTATTGACACATCGATAAGAAGTCAGACTAATGGATTCAGCTAACTCGTCCAATAAGCGACACCCGGATTTCAACATCTGTTTGGTATTAAAATATCGAAAGGATGTTATTAATTATGTTCGTCCTTGTCTAGACGGCGAAGGTCTTCCGGCCAAATGTCACTTGCATAAAGACGTCAGACAAACCGATTACCCGAGCCGCAACGCCGCGCTCCGTGTTACCAACGAGACTACGGACTACGGCAGGGTCTCCTCATACTTATCGACTCGGAAACGGCTTAAGCAATTGACATAAATAGTTAATTGATTCAGGCGTTACTTTCCGGAACTCCATTATTACAGATTATATGTTAATCAATTGACATCATAATTATGTTAATCAATGATAATTAACATATAATCTGCAATTGACATAATATATTATTCGCATTCGGTATTAACCGGATCTATCATTTATACCGAACGGCCGTCGCGAGCTACCAAGTTACGGTCCCCTGGGTTCAGACCGTGTGATGTGATCAGCAAATAGACAAATTTGGTCGAGCTGGACGTACCTTTAGTCGAGCTGTAGGTACAGAATGTATCTGCTTTTTATTAGATACTATAATCATTGAGTCTAGTTCTGGGTCGGTCACAGTTGTCATGGGCGGCAGCGGAAGGTGGTGCTGCATGCTCGTTTGCTATCTTAATTCCATTAAAAAAAAACATTTTTCTTGACGGTAGGACAGAATCCTAGCTGAGGAATTAAGAGACCATATTTTCTTTCTTTGTTCTTCCTTGGTAATTTGTTGGTAATTTGTAATTTCGCCAGTTATTAAAAAAACAAATTAAAATCAGCTGAAGCCGGTCACCCATTAACAAGCGTGAGGACTCCCATACATAGTAATGTAACTGTACACTAGTAGTAATGTTACCGTAATGTTTACAGCTAATTACGACATGACCTCCGCGGTCAGGCCGGCTCCCGTGCAGGCTCTCAGCCCGACTTTTCTGGTGGAAAATATGTCAATTATTATCATCGGAGCTTCGATCCCTCTAGTTACGTATCAGAAACTTCTTTGCAGACTCAAAATTCCTAACTAATTGTTTGTAGACAGTAGACACTACTAGAGCTCGGTCCACCGCGCCGGCCAGGTGTAAAGTATGTTTTGTAGTCGGCGCTAATTGCGACCGAACAAAGTAACGCCAGGTGGACAGACCGCAGCCGCAGCCGAATATCCGCGCCCATTCTAGGTCAACTATTAAATTAGATTTTACCGTTGCGGCTGACGAATGTAATGGACATTGAAAATACTTAAATTGTTTCTACGTGGCTGTTGTTTTCGCAGCGGAAAGTTCGCATTGTACGGGGCGGTCCCACGTCCGTCGGTCGGTGAAAAATGTCTATTGTTATGCTCGGAGCGTTTAAGCTTTACGACATTACGACTACTGTTGCATTCGCGGCGATGTTTGTTTCGTTAATGCATTCACTTATGTCATTTAAACGACAGAATCTCGATGATGCCAGTCGCGCTACCGTTTCGCAACCGCCTCCCGAGCCCCGGCCGCGTAATATGGTGTTTGGGGAATGATAATGAGCTACATCGGCTGGTAAGCCTTTCGCGGAAGCCTCGGCCGAAGCGCCGCGGGCGGAAGAGGCTCCGCGCGACGCTGCCGATTACGTCGATAACGTCTCGCTTTCTACGAGCGACAATGGGCGGTCGTCGATGCCAAAAAACAAATTCCCATCGCGCGGCGCGAACGCGAACGCGCTTTACATATTTATTGCGGAGACGAATCTAACGCATCGATCGAGGCAGGCGGACGTCCTCGGTCGATTGCACTCGGCAGGTTTTTATTGCCCGCCGCCGCTCCCCGGGCCGAGCGCGCCCGGCGGCAGCCGTGTGTATGTACGTGTCGGCGACATGCTCGACCCGTTTGTAAACTTCACTGTCGTTGGGAGCGATCGGATCGCTTGCTTACATTGTTCACCTTCGAGTTGGTGCTATTGGAGCTGAAATGGAACATGCAGTCTAGCATAAACTGTTTTTTACCACCGCCTGCGAGCTGGTCGACCGGTCTATTTAATTCCATCTTACTTCAACTTGCCGTTGTCGGCTCTCAGAAAACCAGTTTTGTATCCTCACCCGAAACGATTAGTTACTCAGCAATTTCAGGCATACAAAACAGCATAACAGTGACTTTGGGAATTTTAATTCGTTTGTCAGAACCTTTGTTTCCGCTAAAGTCAGAAAGACTACCGACTTGAATACGATTATTTCCTTTTTTACTGAGTTTGAAGAATCCCGTTTAACTTAAAGCATGGTTAAATTGCTGATTCTATTTATTGGAGTAACTTTCGCTGCGGAAATTATAATTCCAAAAAACATATCTCATAATTTCAGTTCAGTTTTACTTTTACTCCCAGTCATTTTCATTTTCAATTTTGTCATTCCGTCGTTTACATTTGTCTCTGTACGATATTTACAAGATTTCAGCGACTTATACGTCCTCTCAAGGTTGTGGTCACTTTTACTTGTTATGTACCTTGCTCGTATTTTTTATGAACCGAAAGTCGCCCACGCCCCGGTGGCGGACAGCGGCCGTCGGCCGACCCGCGCGAAGCCGGACAAATTTGTCCATAGCGACTAATTGCGGGCGCCAGCATAATTGTCGAGTTCATTACGCACGAGAGGACAAACCTTTTGACGGTAATTAGCGTAGGATATTATCCTACTCAAAACGTTATGCTAATCCGGACCGGGCGTTTGAACACGTGCGTCCACGATATCCTAATCGGTGGAGCCAGGCGGCGCGGCGGGGGCTGCCGTCGTGTCTCGAACCGTTTTAGTGGCGGCCGCTTTCGCCATAACGTAACGGGTCGTTTCTGCAAATACTCGGATTCCGTTTCCCAATCGATTCCTCGGAGTCACCGGCGAGGCATGCGGTGCGTGCGTCGCGTTGGGAGGAATGTGTCGCTGGCCGGCCGGGCGGCGCGATGGCGGCTGGGGCAGTTTTGTTTGTCATGTTGCATTGCGACAGGAACCAGTCGCCTCGCGCCGGCTCCTACCGAGACAATTGGACTAGGCGTGCTCTCGCTTTAGTTACTTACAATAAGTATAACCATTCATAGTTTTTGTAGTGTTGGCCTTTGAATTGCGCCGCCAGATGAACCTAACTAGAGTACTAAGAGTTAACATGCGTAAAAATTCGTTTAACCTGAAAATTTTGTTTGGTAAATAATCACAGGTATATAGTATGAAAACTAGATTCGTTTAACCTGAAAATTTTGTTTGGTAAATAATCACAGGTATATAGTATGAAAACTAGGTTCATTTAAATGACATTAGATCAGATTGAATGAAAAATTAAACGTGCGTGAATGCAAATTGTCGACTCAATTACATTCGGCCTCGGCTGGCGAGTGGAGTGCGGCATGCGGCTCGCGGCCTGCGGCCCGCGGCGTGCGCTACCATATCATACGGTATAAAAAGTGTATCACGCAGCGCACAGCTTTATCAGCACTACATTAAGCGATAGCGTATCGAATAGATATCAACGTATCAGCGATAACGTTATTTACACGTTGGAACAAAAACCCAATTGTGAACTTCACCTCTGCGGCGCGGCGCGCAGCGGACCGCGACGTACGGGCTGGTCACCAAACTAACTTACATTTAAGAAAAACGTTCACCTACGAGTACAATAAGCAACACTTTTTGCTCCGACCAGCACGTGATTTTAACTAAGCGACAATAAACGTGCGTTAGGACAATATTGCTATATCAACGCTTATTTTGACCACACGGGCATAGAATTACGAATAATACCTACGTGCAAGATGAAATGCAACCACGGAGACTGGAATTACCATACATTCCGCAATATTTTCTTTATCTAGGTCTTAGTTACCTGCGACCTAACGCAGTGAGCCTTCACTAAATTAAATTACCTGAGCGTGGGCCTGCCGGCCCAGCGGCGGCCGTGACATGCTGCGGCCCACTTGCTTACATAGTGTAATCCCTGCCTAAATCTGTAGCGAAGCCGTACCCAGCATGAGGCATGGCCACTTGCCGATCGCCCGGCTGACCCACTTGCCGCCCGCAGAGACAGCGCAATGACTATATCACATTTAATAAAATTAAGATCACGGTGAGCACCCAACGTGGTTGCAGATTATCCACGAAAATTGACCTGATCTAATTCAATAAAGCTTCAAGTCTGACGGGGCTAGCTTTTCAGGAGCGAGGAATTGTTGACATCAGTTAGAATAAACTATGCTAAACTACATTCAAATTGGGTGTCTGTTGCATACGTGGGCAAAATTAGTGATCGTCCCGATCCCGATGGAGCGATGCAGCCGGCTGCAGCCGTGCCGGTCGGCGTGAACAAACGTCGGGCGCCAGGGTTGCGGCTGGCGGCTGTCGCGGCGCAGCAAACGAGGCGCGTATGAAGGCTGGCCAAATATTTGGGTTAGCGAATCGTGCTCGCTGGTGTGGTGTAGCGGGTCGGAAGCGTCAAGCGATACAATGGGCGGCGCTCGCGGCGCGCGGTTATGACGCGTTCCGCTCTGATTTGTGTGACGCGTGACGCATGCGACGAGCCGCTCGCGGCGGGCTCGTTCTCAGGCCTCAACGAACGGGATTGTAAACGTAATCAAACTCACCTGCTAAAGCCGTTATCCGACCATCTGCTGATTTTCAGTGGCTCAGGATTAGCCTTCTGGATCATCTAATTCGGAGTACTTAGGTACACTTTTTAGTGTTATACTTTCACATCATAAATAATGTAAAAATTATACAGAGGATCTATTTATAGTTTTCTAAAAGTGTTTTACGATTTAACTAACATTCATAACCTAAAATTTAATTCGCTACATGCAAATTAGTGACACTGGCTTTTGATGATAATTTATGTGACATAGATTTCCCTAATAATGCTTGTCAGTTATAATTTCTTCAAAAAGTCTTCAGCAACTAAAAAGTCTGCAAAGACTGACATTCTAGAACAGCTATGATTGGTTCTGCTCGCGGATATTTGACTAATTAATAAGCTAACCAACTAATCTGCTGCGAAGTTATGCATGCTGCACTCACCGAACCGATGCATCTGAACTGTGAACACGACACGACCACTGCTGGTGCTGTTATTATAGCGTCCGTTCAACGAACTCAGCACGTCGCACCTCCTCCGGGAACATTTAGATGCTATTTACACGATTCAACTTTAATTTTGATCCAAATTTGCCATCGAACCGTAACACTCTGTCGAGACTATTCTCTAGTAAAACCCAATTCGGCTGAAATAAGGGAAGATACTCCTCATTGTATGAGATTATAGTATAAAAGCCAAATTGTGCCCGAAACTAGGGCACTGGCACAGTGGTAGTTTAAAAGGATTACCATCGAAAGACCGGCTTAGCATTCCTAAGCCAAAGCTTAGTGGGGCTTGGCGTGCCGACACCTGCTGTTGCTACAAAGTGGTCTACTATAGCCGTGACATACAATGACCGAAGACAGACTTTTGGGACACGACACGACGCTCGGGAGCTCACAATTTCGCTATGCAAGTGTGTCGACGTGACGTGTCTGCACGGAACTGGGATTATTCATGTGCTTCTTTTGTAAACCGTCTTCATCTTCCTAGGTTTGGTCAGTCTAAATAGGTTTGACTAGTCCAACCTTAGTTAAACTACAAAATAAAGCATCTGATCGCTGACTATAACCACTGTAACTGACTATGACCATTTGTGACGGATCCTAGTCGGATTAGGGTTTAATTCGCCAGACCAAGGCACACAACATCGTTAAAATAATGTCACTGTATCAGAGATGTAGTATGCGCGTGGTTTTTTATAGCATAAGTAAAAAAATCGAACCCGAACTTACAGTTTGAGGAGTAGAGACGACGAGGTGACTCTGTAGTATTTTTGGTTGTGTACGTGGAGCGTGCGTGCCTCAGTATGCGTGTGGGTGTGTGTATGGACAGTAGTCCATATTACCTGCCATACAGAGCGGCAGTGTGGGTGTTTATTTATACAGTTCATAATGTTTTGTTGGTATTGGACTCGTTGAACTCGTTGAATGCGCGCTGACAAATTAATTACAGCTGATAGTTCGCGCCGCATGCGTCATCTTCGTGTACCGCGGTGAGCGGACGGACACTCGGCCGATTTCCTGTCCGGGTGGTGGGCGCGGGGCGCGGGGCGCGGGGCGCGGGGCGCGGGGCGCGGGGCGCGGCGTGCGATACACTTGCACCGCATTCATCATCCACATATAAATCACCATAACTACCTACCGTAAATGTATGTCAATTCGCAGGAAATCGTCCACTACGTTTGAGCGGAGGCCCGATTACAGTCAACACTGCCAATACGTAAAATCGTATGATTTCATACTTTTCCGTGGAGAGGTTCGTTCCGTAGCATTGCATTGTAACTGTAATGATTAACACAATATTGTGTTCGTGACAATGATGAAATAGCATAAATAACTTATGAGTTACACAACAAGTATGTACTTTTCTGTATGTCGCATTCCGAGCGGGGCGCTTCGTAATCTTCCAATGCCGTTTTCCTCGCAGTCAATATCCCAGCTCGCGGACGTATATCATGAGATCACCGGTAACTGACGTCCAGACATGGTGTGCGGGTCTACCTGAGAAGGTCCAAGGTCTACGTCAGAAGGTCCGCTGTCCAGGCGGTTCGTCCCCCAGGCCAGTCGACTGGGACACGGCTGGTTCATAATATCATGACGTTATTCGCACGTAAAATTGCAATGGCAGTAAATTACATACAAATTATCATAATTATAGGAAGAGCGCGAACATGCCGTCGCTGGCTTCCGTTGGATACTTTACAATAGTATACCCATTAAAATTTTAGTTGCGATGGCGCCGGTTTCCGGATTACCTTTGAGTATAATTATTACAGTACATACTCTAATTACTTAATGTGTAACTTTTACTGATGGAGGAGCGGCTTTCCTCCTGACGATTAGTGTCTGTATTTCGTGCACATCTGTAATTTTAGCAGATGTGAAGGTAGGCCGTTCCATCGGCCCAGGCGGACGGCAAGAGCTTTTTGATCAGAAGTGATTTTGTAGCACCTTCTCCACCCAGTCACACACGCGTCACAAACTGCATTTACAGTGCGCCCAACTTATCTCTGAAATGGCAAAAATTGGAGCTAACGCCGCCATGTAAAAAGTCATTAATAAGTACGTTGTGGTCATTCATCTATCAGTTACTAGTGTGCAATGATTGGTCAAATGAATGTCAAATGCGTCCGACAGCGCCTCTTTCGTTTCAATCTTAAGTTGGGTTTACTATAACCCATTCGTGTAGTGTTGTAAATGTGAACGTAGTTCATCGAGTCAGTCGATGATTGATACCTTCGCGCTGGAATAACGAGTGGCGCCGTCGCACTAGATCACTAGACAATTTCCAGTGTGCACACCGCACCGTAGCGGGCGGCGCGGCGGCTAGGAGCGTCATTGTCATTACTTACTTATTACCTCGTTAGTATCCTGATTTGCATCTCAAGCGCCACTGTCGTTCGCAGGCGTCACATGACAACTGTCAGGTTATGTGATATTTTTCATTGAGCAATTATAAGCCTTCTCGATGTACCTATGAGGTGATGCGTTTGGTGTTACGGATGTCCATGGATGGCTTCGGGTAGTTTATTTGCTCGTTCTAACGTTTGCTCCCGACCGCTGTCCACGTTTGTCTTCCATCTGCTTCGTTTCCCTTTTTACAATGATTTTATGCACCTATGTGCATTACGTGTACCTACTTGAGGTGACCGTTATAATGAAATAAGAACGTCACCGAGAGACGTCAATATGTAAAATAGACGCACCGTGTGTTACGTAACTCTCCGCGTTTTATGGATCCATTTTATGCATATGAATCATGATAAATTATTGATAACAATTATTATCTATAGTGGATTTGTGATAAGCAGCGATCAACCAAATCTAATCTATCTCCAATATTAGAAATGTAATCTATCTAACGACGATTACTAATCTGCTGTCCGTTGTGTTGAACAAGATAAAAGTTAATTGTAGATACATTAATGTATTTCGTAAGCATGTCTTATCGTTCCTGTCTTTTCTATCTTAATAACAGTGATGTTTATAGTTAAGTTGTAAAAGTTCTTCACATTCACAATAATTGTAGCTTTACATTTCTTTAAATTTTTTTACATTTTACATCATGAACGATCAATCGTTTTCTGGTCAACACCGGATATTATCGGGGACATATCGAAATGTATCACGCTGATGATATGATTATGATTATGTATCACCACAGTTGATCGGTGATGTAAGAGTCCCCATGGCCGCGGTGACTGCCGTGATGCAGCGTCTCCGCGGCTTATTGAGTTAGGCCGCGATGGTAATGGTATTAGCGCGGCTGAGCGTATTACAAGACCGCGATGTGCAGTAACTGAGTAAACGTTATTATGTACCTACAACTCGTCATGGAATGAGCGTGACAGTGACATTTTTTCTCGCATCTCGATACTCTAAGATCGAAATATCCACCTCTCCCGAAAAACATCTCATTAGACTTTGTGTTAACAGAAATGGAGAAATCTTAATTTAAATGTGAACTGCTGTTTTTTAGCGATCGCCGTCCAGAAAAAAACCAGAAAATCATCCCTTCCATCATAAATGCATTATTTCAATAACCAATGAAACGATATTTGGTCATTCGTCTTCTATGAACCAAAAAACTAGATCACAATGGGCGGACTTAATTGACCAGTCAACCCTAAGTATAAATAAGTATTTTCAAGCACTCCATGATTTCTGTGTAGGAGAAGCTGATCATTTGCTGATTTAGCTGGTTCACTGTCCCCAGTCCCCAGCTGTCCCAGCTCCCAGCTGCCTGCCAGCGACCCTTGAGCCGTCACTGAACTTCGGATCTAATTTACGATTCGGTTATTACGCCGCGCTCTTACTTATTAATTCCGAAGCGGATGAACCATTATTTTTATGGTTCGATGGGTAAGCCTCTGGGTCGCAGCATAAGTTACCCGGCGGCACGTCTGTTAATGTAACATCAATCTCGAATACAGCGTTTAAATATTAATCTCGTTGAAGAGAAAAATCAAACTAAAAGTTATTCTCCAACTACTAATCCAATCGAGTGGTATTTATGAACTTGACTAAAGCCCCAGGCTTAAAGACTTATAGGTTAAGCCATTTAGCATCGAAGTGTTTATGAAGCGAGGAATTAACTTTTTTTTGCCGAAAAATGCTACACTTCAAAAATATAAAATCACTTCTGTAAAGCGTCCGTTCACATCATACTTTTTATTAGTAAATTAGGAATACCGTTAACTATGTCGAATTAATTAGATTAGTTTCAGAAATTTTGCTCGCTGCCCTCGTGAGAGCGGCGAAAGAAACACTAAATAATCCAGATTGTCGTTGACATCGTGCTTCTGAAATAAAAAGCGGTCTGTTCGACGTATCCATAAAATATTTTTTGTGAATTTCATCTGTTATTTGATTGATACGCTTCGAGAAGATGGTTCATTTATTATTATGTTCTTAGTCATTTTCCAATTTTATCCGAGGATCTCCTGAAGTGATAGATGTCTGTCTGATGACAATGATAAAGGTTAATAACATACCTTCTGTATATTTTCAATAATGTCATCAGCATCCCCTAGGTATATTGTTACACCATGCTTATCTATTGTTGGGTAACTTTGAAGGGTATGCACGCCTCAGCTTGGCTTGCACAGATTGCTTGGCGAGGCTGTGGCGGCTAGTTCTGATGGTATACGTCATTACCGTAGGTACTGACTGACGTAGGTACCTTTTTATTGTCAATTCAGTGGCGGCCCGATGCGGTGTAACATTCTGAAGCACATTTTTTTCTTTGGCTATATATTTATGTAGTCTATTTCTTTTTATATTCATTATTCTAATGTCGTTTCCTATATGTAAGACATTCCACAATAAGTATAGGGTCGTACGGGTCGTACCACAATCCCAACCCCTAACAGAGAACCCCGTAGGTAATGAATAGTCGTCAATCAGCAAGAGCAAGTGCTATTGAACCTTGAGATGGTGCCATGGCGGGTACACAGGCGAGGGTGTGTCACAAGCAACGTTCAGGCCCCGTTGTTCCATGTTGTGTTTTACGCTATTAATTGATAGGGCCTAGAGCTCACCCGGGGAAGTACCACCGCCCGCCACGGTACTTAGTACCATTCCTACCGTGTAATAATTGTTTTAAGAACAATTGTGTTCCGGATAGGAAGGTGTGGAGCCGGTTACACTTTTTTAGAGGCGATCATCTCAGTCCTCAGGAGTAGCAACGCATTATAACCGAATTAGAAAGGGACTCATTGAGTCTAGTTCTGGGTCGGTCACAGTTGTCATGGGCGGCAGCGGAAGGTGGTGCTGCATGCTCGTTTGCTAGGTATCTTAATTCCATTAAAAAAAATAATGACTTCCTCCGTTCCGAGTTCAGACCATTTCTACTCATGTGTTCAGACTGTCTAGTATTGCAGCCGCAGTAGGGGACTACGGGTCCAGTGATTAGTAGTCCCGATCCTGATACATCCAAATTAAAATCCACTGAAGACAACGCCCGTATTATAATTTTATAATCACTCCGTATCATTGCTTATTTACTATTTCCATATCTAGGTTTCAGTGATAGCGAGCAACCTTGGATATGATGCAATGTAGCATAGACATTGTTATCGATTTCGATGTTAAAGTCAATAAACACTCGAAATATCGTTCTATTATATTCGCTTTATGGCCTTGGGCTTCTTGTGTTATTTGTTAATCCGATATTTCTCAATCACTTGTTAGTTTAAAATAATCATGAATAAGACAAATTGCTCCATATTATACTCGTAAAATCCGGATGTTTTAGTTACAAAATCCATGCCTAATATCCATATACTAATAATATGATAAACAAGAAAGTGTGTCTGTCTGTTTGTGTCGCTTTCACGCCTAAACGCTCCGGCCTAATTTGGATGGAATACACAATAAAAATAGTTGTGTTATTCTTCACCCAGGGTTGAATTACCCATAAAAAGTTGAAATACGAGATGGAAATTTGTATGAAAAATCTAATCTGCTTGCTTGATGCTGGCCCGCGCGTTCCTACGGTCGGTGAAAAATATTCGCCAATTTAAATATAATTATGCATACTACGTCTTAGTGTAACTACGTAGCCTTCCTGGAACCTTGGAGGAACAGTCACAATCGAATTAGTATCAAATTATTCCCTTAATTGACAATTTTAATTAGATACGCGAGCTTGGTCGTAATTAGTAAACAGTAGGAAATTGTACTGAAATATAATACAATGGAATCGTAGCGAAAATAATTAAGCGCACATGAAAATAAATATTATTATTGTAGCGGCGCGGGGCGCGGGGCGCGGGGGGCGGCACGTGGCCCACACGTGTAGTGGGCGGATAGGGTTGCCAACTTTTTTTACAATAAAAAAGTATATTTACGTCTGAGAAGAATTTATAATAAACAGTATTTTATCTAGTTAATGTTTAAAATACACAATTTTTTGAGATTCTTATACAACTTATTAATTTAGTCTTTTTTTGTAAATTTCATACACCATTATTAGTCTTATACCTAAGTGTTAAGCATTGTTAAGCAAGATGCTGAACAGTATTTTGTATACTATTTTTTGGTTCAACAATAAAAATTATAATGTAGTGAAAAACAGTATAATACTGTTTTTAACAGTATAGTTAGCAACCCTAGCGGAGTGTGGCTGGTGGCTGCTGCAAACAGTTGGAATGACCCGCGATGAGCGGGGCCCACCGCGGCTGTTACAGTGTTTACTAACCTCATTACAATACTTCATAATATCGGCCTCTTAACGATGTCACTCGCTATAACATACTATAGGTATCGCAACTTTGCCATATTGTTATTCACATACATATTTGAATGTACCTTGAGCAGCAGTTTAACGTCGAATACGCACCATGTCATGCGGTGTTAACTAAATACATAGGGTACCGCATTCGCCTCCGCCCTTGTCAGGAAAAACAGTTAAGCTATCTACATCAATCTAGGCCCTAGGCATTCCATACAGCTAACAGAGGTCTATGTGAACTTAAACAAGATAAAAAGACCAATACAAATACATACATGTTCATCAAACATTAACTTCATACTAACTTGAACGCTGTGAGCGAACTGCCTTGGAACGGTAAATTTATTATGTGTTTATGCTGTCCAACATAACGACTGCATGACAAATGACTTGTTTGTTTATTTATTTGTGTCCCCGTGTCGCTGTGCCAAAATGTGGATCTGTGTCAGACCGATTGCAACTTTGGTAAAATGATGCTCCTACAAAGCTGAAGTCTGGACTGGATGCTATGTTCACTCGGCCAGTGTGACAGCACATAATGAGCTGCAGTATTGCGTTACATTTTCGATATTCGGCCTCGCATTCAGTTCCTTGCTTTTGTCTTTTGTTGCAGTCAAGCTACAAAGTATTCGTACATGGCTTCGGTAAATTAGCTTATCTTGCTATACGTCAGCCTTCCGCGAGTACACGAATGGTGTGGCCACCGCATCCATTGCAAATACATAGACATGACTACCACTGCCACTTACACATCTAATGATGTAAAAATTGCGATGCGGACCATCTTAAAGCTAAAGTAAATAGTATCGCATTGTTGACCAAATACTTAGTCTAGTTTTGTTTGAGCAGTTTGAGCTCGATAAGTGCGGCTATCTGCCGTCATGGCCACCGGACTATTCCACGCCGCGCAACAGTTCGGCCGAGTGCTGCCATATATCAATAAAACGTTTACAGCTATCACTCCACCTTTATAACTGTAGGTAGACGCGCAGCCCTTATCTGCCGATAGCTTGTACTGCAGCTCCAATTACAGCGTGCTGAAGCGAGTGCTCCGATAGTCCGTCGTTTATGTCGGTGTCGGTAGTCAGGATTATCAGCTGGGCAGTAACCAGTAATCCTCGATAGCGATAACTGCTGCCGCCGGCCATAAACCCGCGGTGTGCTCGCCATGGCGGACGAGGAGCGAGCGAGCTTGTACTGATACTGACCAAATGAACATTCCACTTTCTTTTAACCAGGAATGTAATGCTTGTTTGAAAAGTATTTCATTTGAATACTCCCTATCGCCCATCACCTGGACTGGTAAACAAATTTTATAGACAGTTAAAACAAACAACAAGACAGTCTGGCGTCCTTTCGAAATGCTCCAATGTAATACATCGCCGAAATGACGAGGAGATGCGCAGTGACTGTGGCACCGTCGAAATTGTCCATTTCAAGCTCAGCCACCGTTTGTTCAGGTATAATTGGCACCGTTAGCAAGTGTGAATTATACAGGTGTCGAGTTTCAAACTAGACTAGACAACCGCACGCCAGTCGCGCGTCCTCGCCCCGCCCCGCGGCGCTACCGTCTCCTTCAAGGGGATATCGTCAATTACTTACCAAGTTATTTTAATATTTGTATATCGTTCTATAAACCTTCCAGTTAAAGAATACGGTCAGGCACCGTGCTCGGGGACAGGCACTATACTATGACCGCGAGCTCATTTGTAGACTTAACGGGACCTCGGGGGACGCGGGTCTCGGAGATACGGACGTTCAGTTCACATTTCATGAAAGCAATTTTGAAAGAATTGATAACTCAAGTAATTCAGTTGCTAAGACGTCTTGTTAAGGTGAGGTTAAGCTAAGGTCTCCTTAAGATAGCATTCGGAAGGCACAATTTCCTGATGCATTTCCCAGCGCGACACGCTGCGCCGCGACAGGCAATCAATCCATGCGGAGCGCCGCGCCGCCGCCGCCTGACGTGAACAGGTTAATTACCTCTCAACAACATTATGTCGGCTGTGCCGACACCATCATTTCATCATTTTCCGAGACCCTTCCCGTTTTACTGCTATTTAACGTCATGTTCGTGAAGAAAAAAATTGTTTTCGAACTATCAGAAAACTTAATCAAGCTAAATAATTAATCAATCTACTTGTCTATAGATGAATGTAAAAAATAATACCTATCGAATATCTTTTTCATTTTGACCTATGTGGACTCTGTCGCTGTCTTTATTGCGTAAATTGCTTTGCATTCGAAATGTATTATTTTTCCGCCTTGTTGGAAGGCAGCCCCGGATCTTCATTTTTTTTCAGGCGGGGCAAAAACTGAAAAATGCCGCCCCGCCTAAGTACTTATGTTTATTTTCATCTTTATCATCTATATTATAATTCCAGCTATCAGAAATCCACAAATTGCTTGAAATTTGGACAAAGCCTACTTAGGCCTTCCGGAAACAATGCATCCATCATTGTTCATAGTTTCTGATAAATCTTGGATCACGCACAAAAAATTGCATTTTTTGTCTTAGAAAATAAAAGCCAAGATCTTTTAACCCTTTCGCAATTAGCCAATTTTGCAATTAGCCAATTTTGTACCACATAGGGTCAACTCACACCGAGACGAGACGCGACGCGACGCTGCGCGCAGTCTTTCAAAGAGCGGCTCAAAATAGAACTTTATTTTCTACACGAAAACATACACATTTCATTGTGAGAATTCAGAATACGTTGCTTCATGCAGCGCTGCGTCTCGTGACGCCTCGCGGCGTAGCGCGGTGCATCGCTACGCAGCCGTGCATCGTCGGTACGCGCGGCGTGCAAGAGCCGCGCTGCGCCTCCCAACGCCGCGCAACGCCGCGAGGCGCAGCCGAGGCCGCCGCCGTCCGTCCAGACTTCGTGGTGAATTGATGCGGTTCGGTCGAGTGTGCGAGTGAAAAAATGAAAATATAATGATAGACTGGGATCTTGGTATAATCTGACTTCCTGTAGAAGAGAAAGAGCACGTGGCGAATGAAGACTCATTCCGCTGCGCCGCACGTCTTCTCGCTGCGTCGCGCGCGCGACGTCTCGCTGCGCAGCGAGGCGTCGTGTTGCCAACGATTTTACGATGCACCTCGCGCCATTGAGATGCGTCTCGCGGCGGCGCGCGGCGCAGCGCGAAATCACTGGCCTGGCTCAGGTTGCTCTTCGCACATCGATAAAGATGGTGAAGTTGGCACTGTAAAATCTTGATCCATTTGATCGAGTAAAGTGCCAGAATCATCGTCTAACTCAATATCAACTTCGGAAGTTGCAGCAGATACTGACGGGTTACCCCTCTGCGAAGCCATTTTTTCATATTATCTGCACATTGTTTTCCCTGCAACTCCTTATATTTAGCCTTTTTCCACTCCTTATAGATTTTTTCTTGGCACACTCATAATTACAACCTGTAAACAAAAATACCTAATGATACAGAAGACCGAGGATTATAATCAGCCGCTATGTGTTGCCTTTGTGGACTATGAGAAAGCCTTCGATTCTATCGAGACCTGGGCGGTACTAAATTCTCTCCAGTGGTGCCGAATCGACTACCGGTATATCGAGGTGTTGAAGTATTTATACACATCAGCCACTATATCCGTCAGAGTACACGACACAGCAACGAACCCCATTCAGGGACATTATATCCCCAAAACTGTTCACCACTGCGCTGGAAGACATGTTCAAGCTGATGGAGTGGAAACGACGTGGCATTAATACAATGGCGAATACATCACACACCTGCGGTATGCCGACGATATAGTAATTTTGGCGAGATTCATGGAAGAACTTAGTACAATGCTCGGGGACTTGAACAGCGCCTTACAACGGGTGGGTCTTAAGATGAACATGGACAAGACGAAAATCATGTCGAATGCCCATGTCACGCCCGTACCGGTCGTTGTTGATGGCGCTGCACTCGAAGTTGTAGACGAATATATTTACCTGGGACAAGTGATCCAAATGGGTAAGTCAAACTTCGAGAAAGAAGTCACTCGTAGAATGCAACTCGGATGGGCTGCGTTCGGGAAATTACGTCACATCTTGTCGTCCAAAATACCTCAGTGCCTGAAGTCGAAGATGTTCGAGCAGTGTGTGTTGCCAGTGATGACATACAGCTCCGTGACGTGGTGCTTTACGATTGGTCTAATCCACAAGCTCAGTCGCGCAGCGGGCTATGGTGAGAGCTATGCTTGGTATTTCTCTACGTGATCGAATCAGAAATGGGGAGATCCGTAGACGAACGAGGGTAACCAACATAGCTCAAATAATTAGCTGGCTGAAGTGGCAATGGGCCGGCCATATAGCTGGAAGGACCGATAACCGATGGGGAAGAAAGGCCCTCGAGTGGAGGCCCTGTCTCGGAAAAAGGAGCGTAGGACGCCCCCCGACCAGGTCTCACGACCTGAAGAGGACAGCGGGCATCCGCTGGCTTCAGAAGGCGCAGGACCGGTTAGAGTGACGCAAATTAGGGGAGGGCTATGTCCAGCAGTGGACGCAAAAACGTTGATGGATGGATGGGTGGATGGATTTAGGCATATTGTTTGGCTGAACCGATTTTGATACGGTTTTCAGTATCGTGTTTATCAGACTAAGGAGAAGGATTTAGGAATATTAACCGCGTTTAACTGAACCGATTTTTACTTTTCGGCGTTAAAGTCGGTTCTATTTTGCTAAAAGTTATGAACTATGCCTACGCGCGTCGCGAATAATAAAATGTTCGTGCAGCACGTCTCATTCCACGCTCAGGGTGTGGGTCAAGTTGATATGGGCATGAAATTCCTGTGCTTGTACTATTATTTATTCCGTGGTCAAAGTTAAATAAATGAAGAGTTGTCCATTGGTCCGTGAAGTGTGAATTTGGCCGCCCCCTGAATTTGCCGCCCGGGGCATGGGCCCCGGCTTGCCCCCACCTAGATCCGGGCGTGTTGGAAGGATGAGACTATCCTTGCCGCGGAACGAAATTTATAGTTCTACCATATTTGACAGCTATTAACTAATATTTTTAATATCATATAAGTTAACGGTTGACTACGACCCTGCCATCGTTTACATGATGTATGCGAGCAATAGCGCTTACTAGACACGGGCCTCATGGCCACCCCCGCGGCTCGGTGGTCGCAGCTCGCAGCCGGTTTGCGAGCGTTCGGCGTTCCCTTGAACCTGCGCCCTCGGCCGCGCGGCCGGCGCGTCTGGTCGCACGCCGCAGCCGCACGACGCACGCCGCACGCTGCAGCCTCTCGGCTTCTCGGTGCATCGATGCACTGCGAAGCATCGTATTTGAAACGTCTACACTAGATGCAAGCTTACGATGTGTACGTGTGAGGCGTTGTGCTGCTTCTGTCGTTCTAAATGGAGTATATCCATTTTGGTGACATCATATAATATTAAGTTATCGTAGACTAAAGCTTTAGTTAAGTAGCCCTGAAGCAACTCCGATACAGCTCACAAGTCCATAAAGGGTCTACTGGCTGTCAGATGACGTCACTCCTGTAGGTCTGTCAGACCAACAATTACAGGACGACATTTTTGCAAACGTCATTATAATGATTTAAATACATACAACGATTAACGAGATATGAAAGCGGCCGACTAATTAAAGTGCAGTAATAACAGGCGGCCGATGGCGGCGGCGCGGCGACTGTCTCTGGCGCTGATTGGAACGCAATTAGCGCTCATTATGCTAATTGTTAGTCGATGCTCGTGAACCGCGTGACACATGTTGAATAATGCTGTGTATGTGATACCACCGGCCGTCTCTTAGCCCCG
The DNA here is from genome assembly GCA_905404135.1 of Hesperia comma. NCBI lineage: Eukaryota > Metazoa > Arthropoda > Insecta > Lepidoptera > Hesperiidae > Hesperia > Hesperia comma. The sequence goes on along the minus strand of FR990017.1, from coordinate 21,641,310 downwards.
TGCACGATGTTTTCAAATATTGGCTCGTTACATTGTTGTACATCATAGTTTACATGATTCATTTAGAAGTATTTAGGTACGGTGCAATCAAGTGTGACACTGTTAATTATAAATACGTAGTTTCCTGTATGGCCGGGGACGCTGCCAACAGTTGGTAAACAGGATAACCGGCCAGTGTATGTCACACGGGAGGTACCTACGGCCGCGCGCAAGTTGACTACAATCTACATTTTGACCACACGACTGAATGAGAAGTAATCGCGGGCCTACTCGGACCAACCTAACAATTATTACAAAACTGTTTATCAAAGTAGGTACGGTCGTATCAATAACTTTCGCTCTTCTGCTCAGTAGCGCTCCTTTGAAAACAGTCAATAAGAGTCGCCCAGTATAACTTCTGACGTAACTTATCGAGAACAAAATCTCACTTTCATAATCCAAAACGCGGTAATCCAGTGCTTAGTTAGCCAGGTTAGCCTTTATGCAGTGATGCAAGTAACCCAGGCGGGCGCGCCAGGGCGCTATACTTATCGACCCGTGTAAATAGTTCCAATGTACTGCTGATAGCGATCGATGTCGGCTATTTTGCACTCGATATCGGTTGTTAACAATGCGCCTTTATACTTCCGCCTCGGTTGAAAGTGAATGTTCCGCGGCTGTTTTTGCCGCTGTGTTCTCCGGGGCACGGAAGCGTTCACAGCGCTAACATAGCAAATGGCAGGGTCGCCATGTAGAGATGTGCGCAGTATGGTGTAAAGAATTAGGCACTTCTCACACACGTAGACGACGTGTTGTTCCAATGATGTCTTTATTGGTACTCATTTAATATGCTTAACATCCTAACTTATATAAAGGCTTAGCTACACACTACAAGTCCTTCCCTCTATTAGTATGTTGGTAACAATGATGTTTTAAATATCTATGTAGATTGAGCGTCGCCCTACAATGAAAACAAAAAAAACAAGGCAACATTATCAAGCATGTGTGCGTGTAGGCGATGTTTTTCGCGTTCATTTATTGTCTATGTGTGCGTAATGATATACTTAAAAGTTGTGGCCAACAGTTGGCTACAACTTTTTGACACGTTTTCGCGGATTCGATGTTCCATCTAGATATTTAATACATCATTGGTTGGTAACATGTATGGTCGTGGTTTCCAGGCGGGCGAGCCGGGCGTGGTGCTGCTGCGGCCGGCGGCGGGCGCGGCGGGCGCGAGGGGCGCGGGCGCGGGGGCGGCGGGTGTGGACTCAGACTCGGAGGGTGAGGAGCCGGACGGGCCGGACGGGCGGCCGCCGTCGCCGTGCGGCGTGCGCTTCGTCAACGACAACGTGCTCATCAACGGCCGCTCCTCCATGCCGCCGCGCCCCAACCGGGACCGCATCGCCAAGGTACCGCACACCTACCGCACCTACCGCGCTCTCACACCCGACACACCAACTCACACCGCACACACCGCACACACCGCTATAGTGTTGAGGCCGACACGAACCACTGGGGGTGGTAAGATGTCCCCGCGACCCATGAACGTCGTCTACGGCGAGGCGCGCCCGCCCGCTCGAGGCCCTGCTGCCCTGGTGCAAAGAAAGCGGGAAACAAAAACAACACAGTTGATTCTAAATGAAAGTTCAGCCGACACACGAACTAATGATGGTGGTAAGGTGGCACCGCGATCTGTAAACGTCACTTACAGCAAGGGGCCCCCTGCTGCCCCGGTGGGAAGAACGCGGGAAACATAAACACAGTTGATTCTACATGGAAGTTCCTTACCACCGTGCATGAGCAACATCAAGATGCAAATAGAAAGTAGGTCCTAAGCCCAGCGACATTCAGCAGGTTCCACTACGAAGACTGAGTTTTAATTTATTATTATTAACGAAAATCATTACATTTATAAAGTTGTGACCTCGATAACGCTCGTTCGTATAAAATACGAAAGTACGGATAAAAAACATAATGAACAGAGATGCTTATCAATCACTGAGCGCTATCCGGGGCGAGCGACGTCGTGCTGTCGTCAGGTGGGAATGAGGGTCGCCGTATTTGCGCTCACCAGTTGGCGCCACTGGCGAGTGAGGTCCTGCTGTCAAAACCCGCCCATACATATTCAGTGACAAGTGACATTCAGACAAGTGAGAAGTGATAGTGCCACAAACTTATCTGACCCGGTGGCCAAAATTGGAACTAATGCAAATGTTAAACTGTTGTCAGACAAAGACAAAGACAGTAGCGCCCCTCTTACCGGGTCAGATAAGTTTGTGGCACTGACAGCCAGACCTCACTCTCCACTAGCGCCTCTAGCGGCGAATTGACACGCTTTTACCCTCATTGTCTTATGTAGTTACAACCTTACAACCGACTAATGTCCACCGCCCACTATGTATTTCAGCTGAAACTCCAATTCGACGACTCGTTGACGCGCACATTCGAGTACCCCTCCGAGATATCTCTGTGCGAGGAGTCCCCGGCGTCGCCCGCGCCCCCCGGCGCCCCCGCGTCCCCCGCGGCGCCCCCGGCGGAGGCGCCGGCGCCCGACGCGGAGCCCGAGGCGAGCGCCGGCGGGCTGCTCGCCAACACCCATATCGGTAAGCCGGGCCGCCGCCCCCTGCCCCCGCCAATCGCCTTACAGCAAATTTCGCGTTCCATCAAGGGAACACAACGCTCAAAACGACTCTTTATCGATAGAGAATAAAAACTTTTGAGCCTTTTGATCGCTTAGTGGAACGCGCCCAAAGATACCAGTGGCAGTGTTACAAGTTAAAAGCCTCCTTTGCTGCTTGGAGGTGCTATACTTACTATGCCCTATCACGGGGCCACTGAACTGTCCCGTATCGGTGTAAAACGTAATAGTCCCAGAGCTGACCATCATAAAAGGTGGGGAAGGGATATTACATTAGTATTAGAACACATGGTCTGTGTGTCTTTTTCGATATCATACGAATTATAAACCGTTGGTCTGGCTAACTGTAATCTGACCAATTCTTTTTGACCTTTTATGACGTTCAGCTCTGGGACTGTAAATACGATTTTACAACTAAAGCATGACAAATATATTCATTGAACGGTTTTTGCAGATTATTTTAGTTATTAAAACATTATCTTTCTCCTGTTACCAATTTTTACTAGTTATCATATCGTTGAAGATAGTGTATCGTAATTTATTTACCGGTTAATACCTGCCTGCCAGATAGCTATAAACGTAAATCAGTGGGCAAGCATATCAAGACATATTCTGTATTTTAAAAACTGTTTAAGACTAAACTTTACTAATATTGGTGAAGGTACCAAAAAATGGATTAAAATTCATTCATCGTAACCATGAAAATTTTTCGGTAGATGACCGACAACTGCAGCCACTTTACAAGTGTATTTTTCTATGCGACCGTGTATCTATTTCTTTACCGTTTAATCGATTGTCGGTAGAACGAATTATTTATTTATTTATTTATTTATAGCTTTATTGACCACAATATATTAATATATTAAGGTACAAATGGCGAGCTTAATGCAGGTTGCATTATTCGACGTAGAGAAGAAGAAACAGTGTCTGTGTGTGTGTGTGTGCGTGCGTGCGTGCGTGCGTGCGTGTGTGTGTGTGTGCGTGTGAGTGTATATTAAAGTGCGGATGTGTAAGTGATACAATAGCTAATAGAATGATGTTGATAGTGACGTCGACCCTGTCGCCGATATGCGCGGCGCTGGCGCGCGTGTTCCGCCTGGCGCCGCCGCCGCCCGAGGCGTTCGTGTGACGCCCGCGCCCCGCTCCCGCCCCGCCCCGCGCCCGCCCCGCCCCGCCCCGCCCCGCCGGCCGCGTACACACGGAACACAGGCTATCTTCACACTTGTGGGGCCGTGGCTTGTGTGCGCTTCAAATGAACAGTTACATCTTCGGGCGCCCAATAGAAATCTTAGCCTTAGCGTGCATACACAAGCCGGGTTGTACCTTCGTTTGAAGATAACCTCGTTTGGTTCTACGTCTACTCTGGCCCTGACGTGTTCCACACGCAGAGGTCGTTTGGAGTTTAGTACCGCTACTGATAGGGCCGTGTAAGCTGGTGGCCGAGCGTATCGCTAAAATTACAGTACAATACGTAGTGCCGCAGCTACTGGTGCACACCGCCTGCGCACAGTAGGGCCTCGCGCCTCCTTCATCCTCGTGTTGTTATAGTATTTCTGTAGTAATTATCGTAACGACTTGTACTGGCTACTGGGTATTGCATTACTTATACATAACGATCTGTAGCTATCGATCTGCTAGTATCAGATATTCCAATCTCCATGTAACGCTGGAGCCAAATTCAAACGCCGCAGTATCCAATTGTTGACAACACATTGTCCAACTTTAGCTCTCCTATCGTTCCTTTCCCCATCGTCCCCGTATATTTACCGCGCTAGCACTACGTGACCATGCTCTCTTGCCCAGAGCTATTTACGAATGTATTGCGTATAGAACTGTACTTCTGCATTCAGTACTGATAGCCTGGGAGTATGGTGACTGTAGGCACCGTCGCTATCCCCTTAACTAACCATGCTATTAACCTCCGCGTGCCGATATCGTGCTATTCAACTGGCTGGATTTCTTCACCTGGTAAATCGAGGGTATCATCGAATTGTATTTTATGTGACTCGGTCTGCACGCCAGGTGAACTCTGCGATATCGACACCCGGGGAGCGCTAGAGTAGACTAGTGCTTGAGTCGGTATCAGCAGTAGTGTGTAGGCTCAGTGTGTGTGTGTGTGTCCGCAGCGTCGGCGGCGCTGGCGCGGTACACGCCGTGCAAGACGCGCGCCGACACCTTCGAGCTGGGCCTGGCGCCGCCCGCGCCCGCCCCGCCCGCGCCCGCAGCCGCCGCCGGTGAGTACTACTGCTACTGCCTACCGTTCGGAATAACGGTGCGGTCCGTGCGGTTCCACTGAGGCGGAGCGGAGCTGTGCGCGATTCACCAATCACATGGCTTGAAATCCACATCTCATTGTGTCTCGTGTGGATTTCAAGCCATGTGATTGGTGAATCGCGCACAGCTCCGCTCCGCTCCGCCTCAGTGGAACCGCACCCTTATGACCTCATTGTCTCTCCTCATTGTTGAGGAGGCCTAGACCATACTCCACCACCCTGCTCTAATGGGATTGGCGGAGGATACGGGATACCCGCTTCTTTTTAATGCCGAACCTCCCAACACTTCAACCGATTTGCGGTCAAAATATCTCATGATCGCTTTTAGGAAACCAGGATAACATAGCCAGGCAGGTAAGGACCGGGGTAAGACCCGGCCCGCGCCATCCACAAGATGTTATCCAGTAACAGAGCCCCGCCTGTTGTTCATTTCATAATATTATATAAAATATTATGACTAATCAAAAGTAATTTATATTTTAGTGACGACGTAAAGTAAACAATCTCTCTGGTGGTCAGTGGGCACCGTCGACACGGTGTGACAAAAAAAAATGGGAGAATCGAACCACGGCGATGTGTAAACACCGAGGCGAGCAATCCGTCAGAGCAGCCATATTACCAGGGCGACATAACCAGTGCAGCGTGTCGTGTTGCAGAGCCGGAGCCGGCGGCGGGCGCGGGCGCGGCGGGGGCGGCGGGGGAGGGGGGCGCGGGCGACGTGCGGCCGTGCGCCGCGGACGCCGCGCGCTCGTGGAGCGAGGCGCGCACGCACGCCACCGACCTGCTGTTCTGAGCGCCGCGCCGCCGCGCCGCGACCCAACACGTCGCCACCGCGTCGTTACCGCGTCGCCGCCATGTCGCCGCCACGTCGCCCGCTCGCGGTGCAATGTAGCCAGGATAACGTCAGCCGCTCCTCCCGTCGGCGTGGGCATCCGCCCGATGGAAGATGACGCAATATGCTGCCGACAGCCGTTGACGCAATATGTTGCGAAATTTCAACGTCCGACCCCCGGCCGTAATGAACCACGCCGGCTGTAGCTGCCTGGATTTTTATCGCCCGGAATGGCGTTATGTCACTCGGTCCATATAATTCTCCGTCAACGTGAAATTTTCCTGCCAACGGCCTCGGTCAATCAGCTAGTCGACTGACCACGGGGTGACAGCGGGCGGCCGCCGGTGGATAAAATAGCAAACGAATAGTGACATAAAAGTTTGCTCGCCCGCTTCCAGTATTAATAATCTCGGGCCAAGGCGCTGCGTGACGTCACCGCGGCTCCGCCCCGAAGGCATACAATAATTAACCAGCCTGTATTTTTTAAGGTTTTGTAACTCTGTACTACAGTTATATTATATCTTATTATATTCATATACTATTCTAAAAGTATGTAAGTCGTAGAGATAGGTTTACAATTTTATAGCAAATAACTCGCAAACATTTTTTGACTCGAGTATAAGCTCACGTGTGAAGTCCTATTGACATTTTAACTGACGTATCTTTTGTGAGATGAATTTATAGAGTCCGACCGACGCCCGAACTTTGCTCAATTACTGATATTAGGGTGCGGCTCGCGGCTGACGGCCGCTAGGGGGCGCGGTCCGCTAGGGACCGCGGGGAAGGATGCTATGGACGTAGTTGCGATCGATTGATGACTGACGATTCGGTATCTAGTGATTCAAGTCATTCCTATAAGTCATTCCTAAACATTTTACACCAACTTTTGACATTTTTATATGCATTTACAATTTAAAAAGACTTATGAAGTATTGTGTACGTTTATATAGAGAAAGGTCGCGCCCGCCCCGCGCGGGACCCGACGAGGTCACAATCGAAGCGAGCTCGACCGTAGGGGGAAGAGAGGACCGTAGCAGACATATTTATAATTATATTTTCATTGCAATAATTAATAATGAAATGGTAGGAGACTGCCTCTCAGACTATTCTAGTCCCCGACGGCGCCGGCGGTCGGCGGCGGGAGCGATCTCGCTGGGCCGTTCCAAATTATGGCGTCGCTTCAAATGTCGCGTCTCCCGCACCGGCCGCGTGTAGGCGGGCGCCCGGGCGCGGTGCCGTCGCGTCAGTGTTTCCTACTGACGCCGTGCTAACGTCGGACGCGGCCGGGAGCGAGCCGCCCGCGCCGCCCGCGCCGCGCCGGCCACTCAATCAATGAGGGTCGCCGTTTTTGTACTCACCAGTTGGCGCCAATGTCGAGTGAGGTCCTGTTGCCAAAGCCCGCCCACACAAAAACAGTGACAAGTGACATTCAGACAATTGAGAAGTGACAGTGCCACAAACTTAACTAACCCGGTGGCCAAAATTGTAACTAATGCAAAATTGGAAATATTAACACTGTTGTCAGACAAAGACAAAGACAGTAGCGCCCCTCTTACCGGATCAAATAAGTTTGTGGCACTGACAGGCAAACCTCACTCTCCACTAGCGCCTCGAGCGGTGAATTCACACGCTTTTACCCTCATTGAAACAGATGAATATTGCCCGACTAAAAAGTCCAATATATATGTATGTTTGTCCGGACGGCGCGGCGGCGCGGCGGCGGCGACCCCGCGGCCCGCGCCCGGGGGAGCATTTATCTTGTGTTATCGTAGTTAGAGTCGTGTAAGCGTAGTGTAGCTAGCGTAGCGTAGTACCGTAAGGAGCCGGCTCGCCCGGCACGCTTTAAGAGTGTCATATTATTTTCGTTGTATGTAGCGCCGCGCCCACCGGCCCGCCCGCGATCGTTACTTTTATTTTGTTATCGTTTTTGTGTAACGTTTTGAGGTAATACGATTTAGAGTTTTTGGTGCAAATAGGATACGTTTACGTTTAGGGCCGCGGGCGCGGGCGGGCGCGGCGCCGGCCGCCGGCCGACACTTGCCAATGCCTAGCTGTATCGTATTATATTATATGCATATTATGACATTTAATGTAGGTTCGTTATAGGGATTGTAACGTCGTACTTCATGATTATTTAGATTTATGTTGTAACGTGGAGGGGCGTGGCGCGCCGCTGTCGCGCGTGTGACGGCCGCGGACCAGGCCGCCCCCGCCAGGCCACTCGTAATGCTGAAACGGCAATAAAACGTACACAAATTTATTTCTGTTTTATTTTTATATCCCTTCATATCTACTCGCTCACCGCAGTCACTCACATGCGAGCAAACGTGCCTTGTATGAATGTATGTTCGTGGAGCCAGGAGTAAGACGAGAGTAGACGAAATAGACCTCCGCAAATGATTATTCCAAGTTTTTCGTAGTACTCAAAACTATCAAAGCTGTGACGGCTTTTGGATGCAGTCGCCCGTCAAATGCGCGAACCTCGAACCTTCTCGAAATGTCCCACATATTTGTGCAAATGTTCGTACAATGTATAAAAGAGTGGCCGCGATAATACGACCAACTTCCCGAATCTCGACCCGATCTTCCCAACCAAATTCAATTCAACCTCAAAGCAAAGGAATTCCAAGGATAATGTGAACGAAAGATAATAGGTTGTGAAGGCCTGGGCCATATATTATGTCCGTTACACATTAGGGCCTGCCCCCTTATTATGAACTCTTAATTCCAGACAGTTTACGTTCACAACGTGTGACTGAGACAGCGCCTTACAGGTCATAAAGCGCTGTCTCTGTTACCCACACGCTGTGAACGTAAACTGTCTGGAATTAAGAGTTCTTAATAAGGCCCCTGTTCAGATAATAATGTGGGTAGCGCTTATGCTGGCTCCACACTACACAGAATATTTCTGTTACCAACTTAATAACGTGGACAATAATAATAGTGTTGTTGGCGTTTGTTACGAAACCAGTCTGAGTTTGTTACAACTAAACTGTCTAGAGAAACCTGACTCGAGCACTATGGTCTATGGCCGGGACGAGAAGAGGGTTACCCAGAACCTACCTCGTCTATGACCCAGACCATGTAAATTATTGGTAGGATAGCAAGCGAGTCAACGATACAATTTTAAAAGCTGTTCACGTAGATGGCCGTACATTGCAACTCGCGAAGCGCAGAGGTACTTATTACCATGTACTTATGTATACAACCTCTATGCTCGCGAGTCATACAAAACGTGACTATTGTCATTTTGCAGGTTTTTACGTGTTCAATCGGACGTATACATATTGATAACTGTGCGAATACCCGCAGGTACTTAACCACGGAAATCTTGACAAAACATGGTCCGGAAGAAATTTTCACTTTGCGTCCTGAAGCTGTCTTTTGGGACGCCAAGATAGACAGCCGGAAAAGGTTGACTAACTATCCCGTTAAATAGAAACCGAAACTACTGAACCGATTCCAAAGATTCTTTAACAATTAGAACGCTACATTATCTCGGAGCAGTATAGGCGATATATTCCAAGAAAAAAATGGGTCTCCATACTAAGTATAACTTTAATAAATAACCTAATGTGTAAAAAAATGTCTATAATCGCAAAAGCGACTTCGTATGAAGCTGACTACCGAAGTAAGACAGGAATGGATCATGGATCGATTCAACAACATATTATTACGGTAGACACCGTAAATTATTAATATAATGTCTTCCTACAAGTTGTCATTCTGAGTTACGTTAGCACTTGGTAGCTTGGTAGTGACATCGCCGACATAACAACTTTGTAGGTACCTAATTTTTCTATTGTACAAAAATTAACGACAAAGACTCCGAGAAAAAAAATGGGGAAGGAAACCTGCATATACGTGGACTGAACTGCACTAACCATCCTAGTTCCTAAGTAATGGAGCTTTACATTATACAATTTGCAGATCGCTAACTGAACTAGCGTGCTAATATCGCGTAGTGTAAAGGCAGTTAGACACTTAACTAGTGCAGCGTAATTTATGCATGAAAACACTATACATATAGTTAGTGGTTAGTGCACTGAGTTAGCGCTCTGCAAATTGTATAATGAAAAGCCCCCATAAGTGTCTTGTTCTAGGTCGGTTACAAGTGTCATGGGGGCAGCAGAACGGTGATGTGGTCAATGCCATAACTATGGGGTGGCAGGACTGGCAAAACGCCACGTGGGGCCGGACCCGAGAGGCAGCACGCTCAACATGTTTAACATCATCATCTTTTCTTCTTTCACACAGCTCTAACACACGTCATCATGGCACGCACTCCTTTTCTCTAACAAAACAAACATGAAAGACATAAGATTTTACATTTTTTTTTACTCTTGGAACAAAGATATGTAAAGTAACAAATTTTATATAGGTTTATTAAAAACAAATTTGCGTCATGAATAAGAACTAATCAGTCCCGAGACTACTGAATTCTTCAGGTCCTCAATTCCTAAAAAGCCACTGTGTTCCTTCATATTGCCATTTTCGTCCCCTTTAAATCTCTGAACTCTCTTTATATGTAAGTATATACATATAATTATTATTTTCAACACACTTGCTCGTAAAGTTGCTATTTTTTCTTTAGTCTTACGCCCGGAATGCGGTTTATTACACACTAGTGCGTTTTATTTTTCATTGCCGCACTAGTGTTTTTCTTATTCCACTTTTTTTTAATATCCGTAAAGAGGTTGTTACCAAAAGATTTGTTATTTTGTAAATAAATAAACTTGTTGTACTTAGTCAAAATCTGATATGATAAGATTATACTTCATCTAATTATCTATTAAAGCATTTAAAAAATACAATATTTTAAATCATTAATTACCGTAAATTCTTATTAGAAATACATAATTATTTAGTTTAATATATTGTGGCTGAATGTTCGGTGCCTCTGGACTTAACCTGCGCGCGCATAGTTATTCAACCAAAGATACGGCGCGCGAAAAAATAAATCACGCCATTTTGTGCAAACATTTGTTCGTTTATAATTTGCTGATTTGTGACTGAAAAATGTCGATACCTAATTGTTTTTTTCCTCGCAAGTGTGTTGAAAAACGTCGTATGATACGCGTGTGCTTTGTTCATTACAGTCTTGGCTCTATTACAGCCCTCGCCTTGCGGCTCGGGCTCAATACCGCCTCGACTGTAATGACCAACTTCGCGCACTTGTATCATAATGTACTATTCTGATACGATTATCAATATAGGGTGTTGGCAATATGTTGGTGGGTAGAACTTGAACAAACCGGGTTATTCCCACTGGTCAGATTGATGGTCAGACCAATCTGACCAACGGGAAAAAAAATTCCCGTTGGTCAGATTATGACGTAATTTAATAAAGTACTATACACCCAACAGGGTGGCAATGAGTGCAATGTGCATTTGACCATTGATCTATAAGGACATTCCTATCTCTATGCATTTGACCAATAATACCATAATTCCGCGCTTGCGTTTTAAAATGTAGGTCAAATTTTGAACATGCGCGCTAACTTCATGCGTTAAGGTACAGTTTCTCTAGAGAATTTCGTAATTTACATATTTTTAAAAGATTTACAAAAAGAGGTTCTATGTTCGACACATTTTTGCAACGAAGTTCCATGTTAATGTATGGCGAGCGATTTACCCAGCATTTGTGATTTTTCCATTTGAAAAAGCGTACTCAGAGGGATTTTTTCCAATGGAACCACTATTTTCACAAAGTCATGATCCGTTGATCGAATTAGAATTCCAGGGTTTTTTTTTACTTGTCGATACTGCAGTCGGTTTTGTTTTTGTTAAAATTCTATACACTACCACTTGCTTTAGTGAACAAAAAATCGCTATGAAACCTGTCTGTTTAACCGATCTGAGAGGTATTATGTTGACCCACAGGTGCAAGTCGAAAGTATAAGCCGAATGGCCAGCTTGATGAAGGGAGATCTCCCGCCAGACGAGATGACATGCCTGAAGGGTGGCCTTTATATATATATGCGAGCGGTTTAGAATTCTTCGATATCGTGACTCGGACTTCAGTGACGTCATCGTGTGTCGTGTATGCAATGTCGCCACAAAGTGAATTATTATTGTTATAGCCGGGATTTTTTATATTAATAGCCGACAAATGAGCAGGTTAGCCTCATGGCGGTAAGAAGCTATCGTTGCTCGCCCATGAGCAATCATCATCAGGCATCAGGAACACAAAAGACAAAAAGTATCACCGATGCTCCTCCGATCGAGAGAGAAGAAGGAGTAAAGAAAGAAAATAATGGCTCTTATGCGTTTATCTCTCATTATGAATTGAAACTTTAATTATAAAATTCTTACTAGTATTATACAAAAATATAAAACTAGCTATCTCTGTCAGCTACTTTTTCAAGCTTAATCCCATAAATAGAATGGGACGAAAGGACAAAGAATAGTCTTAATCCCAGAACGAAAAAGAGTTTGAATTGAAGGTTCGTATAAGAAATTAACGGAGATTAAATTCTTCTTGACTGTATGTATTTATCTTCTTCTTTTTGACAATATGTGGATGGAGACAGAAAAGTTAGAACTTAGAACATATTATTTTTTAACTTAACACTTATGTTATCATCTTATTTCTTTCAACTTTCACACGTAAGCGAAGCTGTGGGTAAAAACAAATAGAATATTGCAAAAAGGAAGGGTAATTTTAATAATAACCATCAATATGTGTTTTGTTGTTTTAAAACACATTTTTCTTATGTTATTTCATTTATTCAAAACGAACCTTAAAGTGTCTATGGAACAACAATGTCAGATGTCAGCTGAGAGCAGTGTTGCCAACCGTACGATTTAAATCGTATTTGTACGACTTTTTTGCCACAAATGCTGTGTACGATCATGACCTGAAATCGTACGCCCTATATACGATCTTTTTACTCATACATGCTTCAAGTAATTTTATCGATTTTAAAGTTAAATAGCGTCATTGCAACATTTTTTTCATGAACATATCCTTAATCTGTATAATGGGTGCGTTCCAATGAGCGACCAAATTCAAAACGCAACCTTTTTCGATGGAAAATTGCATGTTTTAAGCGTTTTGCATGCTAAACTGGAACACACTAAATAATAGTACCTAAGGAATATTGCTACAGAATGTAGCCTACAGTTATAAAAGTGTCTGAACTTTTTTTACGTGTTAAAAAAGTGGTGGAAGTTGGAATTTTTTTCTGCTTCTTCTTTGTGAGGATTCTGTGATGTTAATGTTGTATGAAAGAATTAATACTTCGGCAATGAGTACCAAATAAGGTAGTAACTAAATATATTATGTTCCCTTATTTTTCATGTTGTTTTTGTGATATTAATGTTAATATATTAAATGATAACACTATGCTCAACTAAATATTATCCTTTTGTTTAAAAAATTGTAGTGTACGATTTTTTCCCTACAATTTCGGCTAAAATACGATCTTTTTAACCTCATGATACGATCTTCTTCAAAATATAGTTGGCAACACTGGCTGAGAGGTTTGGTCTCAGCTTTCAGATGTTGCTTCATGCTTGCTCGCTCTGTCCCCCGCTCAAAGAAAGGAAAAGAAAATGTACAAAATATTGGGAATCGAGTGAGAGAATAGTTACGATGTTGTAATGCGCCGATTTTTTAGTTAAAAAACGTATATACTGTGGAAATTACATCCTCAAGTGACCAGTGTCATTAGAGCAGTATAATCGCAATAGAGCGCATGTGAAAAGAAACAATTCGCGAGTGCGACGTTCATCCAGCGACCCATGCATTTTTGACAACATCTGGTCACTACAAAATGCGAAGCGGTGAAGGCCGCGCGCCGCAGTTGCCAATTACGTACTTTTCTGTGTCGTTCGTGTCAGACGAGTTTTAGGCGTGAGCCGCGGTTCGGCGCGTCTAATCGCCATTTACGTAACAACTTCCCGGCTCTGCACCCCTCGGCCGCGCAAGGTCGGATCAATCTCGGGGCGATCCCGCACAGTCGTCGCTAGCCACTCGGGCACAAGGAGCAGGGCTGCGGGGCAGGACGGTCGGCGGAATGCTGTCTGCGGCGTGTGTGCGGGCGGCGCGCGGCGCGCGGTCGCTCGAGCGCGCGGCCTCCAGCATCGTGGAGCTGCCCAAGTTCCAAGACTTCGGCGTGCAGAACGAGCCGGTGCTCGGGTACCGCGAGGGCAGCCGCGAGCGCGCCGAGCTGGCCGCCGAGCTGAAGCGCACCGCCGCCGTCACCGAGGAAGTGCCCATCGTCATCGGGGACGAGAGCATCAAGGACGGCGAGGTGCGCTACCAGGTGATGCCGCACGACCACGCCCGCAAGATCGCCAAATTCTACTACGCGAGCGATAAGACTATCCAGAAGGCCATCCAGGTGTCGGTGGAGGCGCAGCGCAAATGGGACCGCACGCCGCTGGCGGAGCGCGTGCGCGTGTGGCAGTCGGCGGCCGAGATGATGGCGGGCGCGCACCGCCAGCGCCTCAACGCCGCCACCATGCTCGGCCAGTCCAAGTCTGTGGTGCAGGCCGAGATCGACTCCGCCGCGGAGCTCATCGACTTCTTCCGCTTCAACGTGTTCTTCCTGAAGGAGAACGCCAAGTACCAACCGATATCGGAGACGCCCGCGGTCACCAGGAACTCCATGCGGTTCCGAGGCATCGACGGCTTCATAGCGGCGATCAGCCCGTTCAATTTCACGGCGATCGGCGGAAATCTCGCCTACACGCCGGCTCTCATGGGGAACGGGGTCCTGTGGAAGCCATCGGACACCGCGCTGCTGTCCAACTGGAGAATCTTCAACATCATGCGGGAGGCGGGCCTCCCCCCGGGGGTGGTTAACTTCGTTCCTGCCGATGGTCCGACCTTCGGGAAGACGATCACTGCTTCGCCATACTTGGCGGGTATTAACTTCACTGGATCAGTTCCTACTTTCAATTGGTTATGGAATGAAGTGGGTAAGAATCTTACCCAGTACAAAAACTACCCACGGCTGATCGGTGAATGTGGAGGTAAAAACTACCATTTTATCCATCCAACGGCGGATGTCCAATCGGTTGTTACGGCCACTATCCGATCTGCTTTTGAATACTGTGGTCAAAAATGTTCTGCATGCTCCAGAATGTATGTACCTAAGTCACTATATGAACCCATCAAGGAGGGATTGCTCCAGGAGCGAGCAAAGTTAAAAGTTGGGGATCCAACAGACTTCAAAGTCTTCACTGGAGCGGTCATCGATGATAAGGCTTTTGCTAGAATCACTGGGTACATCAAGAATGCTAAGAATAACCCCAAAAACAAGATTCTCGGAGGCGGGGAGTTTGATGGGAGCAAAGGTTACTTTGTACAACCGACAATAATTGAAACCAGTGATCCTCACGACAAGCTGATGGTGGAGGAAATCTTTGGGCCAGTATTGACCATGTACGTGTATGAGGACCGAGATGTAGCCAAAACTTTATCTTTGGTCGGAAGCTCTACTAAATTTGCTTTGACTGGAGCTGTGTTTGCCAACGATAAAAACTTCCTCCTGACCGCCTTGGAGGAACTGAAGATGACAGCTGGGAACTTCTACATCAACGATAAGTCCACTGGCTCGGTAGTAGGACAGCAGCCATTCGGAGGCGGCCGAATGTCGGGCACCAACGACAAGGCCGGCGGGCCCAATTATGTCATGCGATGGACCTCTCCGCAGTCCATCAAGGAAACATTTGTGCCATTACGCGACATCGATTACCCATACATGAGGGATTAGATGGCTCCGCGGTGGCAATGGTTGACGAGCACGCTGCCCCCAGCAGTGTGCAGCGACAACTTGATCAGTACAATAATTAATAATGTTCACTAATTTATCATCAAACAATAATAGGCTTTTAGGTGTGTATAGAGATATAATAATATTTCCATAATTAGACATTTGTAAAAGTATTTTCAAGTATTAACATTTACATGTACGTTTATCACTAGAATAGCACTGTTGTTGTAAATGATGAAGTTTGACAGACATTGTGAAGCGGTAGCTATGATACTACAAGATAATATCATAAACCTATGCTCCATGGAGGTCATGGTATTGGACGTATGGGACAGGTCACAGATTTCTATTAAGAGATGTAATATTATTGTTTAATATTTTTATATTCATTATCTGTATTATTTAATAGAAATATAGTAATGGTACGCACCCCATGACGCGCCGCGCATGGGCCGGCCGCAGCCGCCGACTGCCCTTATCACTAGTATTTGCTTGTTATCATCCGAATGTTCCTCGCTATCTCCCGCTATCGGTCGCCCGTCGCTCTCTGACTCGGCTGCATTTAAGGATTATTTATATTTCTAACAATTTAATCTTACTATAAGTTCCCTCTTGTTATTTTCTATGTAAGTGGCTTCGAGCAAATTATTTCAAATTCTATATTTGTTACATAATTTATGTACTGAACCAGGTGCCTAGTTCCTGTTATGTTTTGTTTGTTATGTTAGGTCGGATGTATAGAAGGATTGACATTATTTTTCTGTTGTAGCAAATTTAATGTTATTGTACCTACCTATGTAATTCGATTTAGTCCTGTTTTATCTATCGTTAATTACTTGTATTATAAATCAATAAATAAACCTTATCATTGCTCACTGCTCGTCTTACTGAATGCGTAATTGAACAGGGATTCGAGAGCGTACTTATCAACATTAATCACATTAATCAATAAGGAATGAAAATTGTGGTTAGAAGATGCAATCTCAGGTTCTAAGTGGCCTAACAACATGAAACATGTAACATGTAGTAAGAAGCAGTAGTCCTACTGGGAAAACCATATAAAATTTCATTCAGTAGTTTTTGCGTGATCACAGTCATAAACAAGTTACATTAAACAATGGACTGGTGAATGTGTAATGGGGTTTCCTGTCCGATTACTAAAATCCAGACATTTTAATTTTACCAAACCTGCTAAAATCTCTGTCTTCCATCACAAAATTTAAATGGATACATCTGTAGAGTCTGTATGTAATGAATATTCATTTTATGACTCGCTGATGTAAATTTTACCATTCATGAATTTATATTGAAACAACAATAAACAAACATTTATGTTCAAATCTCCGCTTCGCTGGGAATTGAACCCAGGACCGTCGGAACAGCGATCCGACATGTTAACCATTGCGCCATCCAGGTCGTCAGGTAAAATTGAAGTGTGTTTACTTGTAACGTTAAAACTTGGTTATAACAAACGCTTTTTACTACATGCTTAATATATGAATATTATACGGTACATTTTGTACCGGCTAATCTCCAAAACGGCTGAACCTGTTTTGACGGGACATCACAGTATCCCGAGATTTACGCGAGATTTGTTTGTTCCGGCTAATCTCTAGAACAGCTGGGCCGATTTTGATAGAACTTTCACTGGAATGGATGTAGGAGATTGTGGAGCATGACATAGGCTACTTTGTATCCCGAAATCCCTGCGGGATCGGGATTTACGCGTGAAAAGCTCTCACGCGTACGAAGTAGTGTGATAAACGAAGTTAATACGAGTACATATTTGTAGAGGGTCTGGCTGGACTGCTCAGTAAGCGACTCAGGTCGCGGGCACAACATACCGACTCTCGACTCTTGGGTACTTTTTGTTGAATCGCGCCGAACTTCTTTTACGATGGAATAAGGACTTTTAAATAATAAGGTTAATTTCTTATTGTTCTACTGTGATAGTGATAGCATATAATATAGAAGAGACACTTGTACTAAACATCCCCCGTATCGTGGGAGGCATAAAACAAATGGCACATTACTATGAAACCGAAACTAGACTAAAACAGTCACATAAATATCTACTTCGGCCAGAAATCGAACCCAGGAGGGCCGCTCGGTTTGCAGATAGTCTCTACTGTGAGATCGGTGTTACTCAAAGGCAAGTAAAATAATTTACTACGAATTGTTCCTATCCCGCATAAATACAATCGTTTTAAATATTCATGAATCCTCGTCCTTAGTCTTGAATAGCGGAAGCTGGAAATTTTACTGATCGAATTCAATGATTTGTAAATTGTACAAGCAACGACGACCGTGACGAAATTGGCAGGCATCATAAAAGGTGTTCGACGGCTAACGCTGTACTTGTGTCTTCAGTTTGTGTCTATCACTATCTCCATGAATCTTACCTATGTTGGTAAGTACATAAATATGTAAAAAAGTAGTTATAAATAATTACCTAAGGTTAATAATAGGAGAAAAGAAAACTTTTGTAAGTAGTGCTTTTTATAGTTCTGTCCCTCAAGCCCTCAAGTGTTTTATAACAACTTTAATAAGCGCGTTATAATCACGTTTAATAATAAACGATTAGGGGCTACAATAGACTTCCGATTTTTCTCTCCGATAGTCGGTTCCGGTAGTCTGATCAGACAATCGGAAGGCACTCGTGCCATAAGTGCGCTGGCAGATCGGCGCCGGTAACCAGCGTTCTACTTGAATGCGCCCCATGCGCTCAAAATGTTCCTTTCACACATTCCACTATCATTCCAGAGTTGTGCTCATAGATCATGGAGGAGATCTATAATCTTGAAGGAATGGAGATAATTTCCATCTATGGCTGTGATCTGTGATCGCCTTGGTGATCGCTAATACCATAGACTAGAACTGACAACATGTCATTGTCTGCGTGACAGATGTCAAGTTACTCTTGATTCTGACATTTCTGACATCTATTTCATAAACCGAAAGCGAAACAGATTTGTAAAAGTTTCTTTCTATTTCTAGAATGAAGTAGAATAATTTTTTCAAGATTATTAGATATTAATTAATTACAAATTAAAATATATTATAATTATTGAATAGATTTGTGTACTTAAAAATGACTAACGTGTTCGGATTAATCGTTTCGGGGAGACTAGTAAGTAAAATGCCCGGGCAGGCCGAGGCTTTATTTGTTTACTGGCGTGTTGCGAGCGAGAGCGGTGCGAGGCTGGACGTTGTCTGTGCAGGTGCAGACGGACTTCTCGCAGCTGTCGGAGACGCGCTTCCTCACAACCATCATGGACGTGGACTCCATCAACCACGCGGTGGTGTTCCTGACGGGCGTCGCGCCGCTGCCGGCCGGCACCGCCGCCATGGTCTACTGGAGCTGGCCCGACCCCTCCGCGCCGCCCAACTGGCAGCTCCTCGGACACATCTCCAACGCCAAGCCGTCAGCCATATTCAAAATATCGAATTTAAAAAAGCTGCATGAGTTGTCTAGTAAGTGAACCAAACTATAATTATTGCTGCGTAAAAACTGCTGCATAAAATATAATTCCATTATCTACAAAATTTTTGCTCTCTCTTTCATAGACTACACATCAGAAAACTAGACTTCATTCTAGAAATCATAAGTGTTAAATGGTGGTGTACATGTTCCAGATGACAACCAGTTCATCAGCATGTTTGGCCAGCAGCAAATCTGCCACAATGCACAGATCGGCATTTCCATTGAACCAGAATCACATGTCCAATTATTCGCGTCCTCTGTGGTAAGTTACCTTCTTTTCACACTGTAGATAATACTAATTACTGCATGCTGTTCAAACCCTCCCTTTCACTATCTTTTCTCTTCTGAAAAACTTACCTCAAAGAATAGTTAAATAAAAACCTTATTTTCCTCAAAAAATCACTTCAGCAGCATTTCTTTGGTCTGAAACTTTATTTTTAAACTCTAATTTCCCTCCTAACGATCCCTAAACCAACGCTAGGATGTGTAATTTTTGACAAGTATGTTTTATTTTACATGTTATTATTGGGCTGTCTGGCAGAAATTGTTTATAAGCAATAACACCCAATGTTTTAAGTGTAAAAATATTTAAACAGTTTACATAAACACAATATTGTATAGAAGTATGAATGTTTAGAAAACCAATGATGTTATACATTTTTGTATTACTTGGCTTGCAGGCACAGCAAACAAACTCCTATGTGACCTTCGCTCAAAAGATGTTAGAGAACTTAGTTAACTTTGTAGCATCATTCTCTGTGACGCAAGATCAGATGACTCCCACTCCCGGGGTCTCATATATACCCTTGAACACCCTACACACGTGGTATCAGAACTTCGAGAGAAGACTACAGCAAAACCCAAACTTCTGGAAAAACTAGCAGCATGAGGTCCAGCCCGATAGTCTTGGCGTTGAGGAGGTCCTGACCCATGTAACATCTGCATTAACACTTTAAGCTGTCACCGTGAAGGTGGCAGATGACCACCCTATCAAATATTCAAATTAATACATGATCATGTACAAACAAACATTAAAAGGAACTGCATATTGAGTGAATGTTTTGTTGTGTTACACATGAAACTGCATAATTGGAAGCAGTCCACTGTCAGGGTCAATGCATGTGAAAGTGAAGTTGCAGTATAAAGATGGCCACATTAGTGATATTGTCAAATCAATGCATTATTATTAATACTTGTAATATTAACAACTTATTTGTTCTCAAATTGCTCTTGCTCTCAGTCAATCTAACATTAATTTTATAAAATCTTCATGATTGTCTTTTATAATATGTGCCTAACAATAATTTTAGGTAAATCTACTTAGTAAGTGCTACTTGTGTTTTTTTGTATCTTTAATATTGTATAATATTAACGTAGCTCCCGTTGGGTGAAACAAGCCCATGCTGTTAAATATTGTTGTAAGCAGTTGTAGCCCAATCTGCCCAATGAAGTAAAGCCAGAGGTCAATAGCAGACAGTAAAGTTAATAACACTGAGAATATACATACATTAGTCATAGCACACAGAATACATAGAAATAATGAAAAAGATAGTAGATAACATTTTTTAAAGTTTAAATTAAAACAAAATATTAAACCAATGTTATTTTAATTGTATGAATGAAGTGTGGACAGTGCGGTGAGGCAGACGGGCGCGGACACCGGGTAACTTAGACACAGAATTTATAATAATCGGTACTGGTTTCCAAATGGTTACACAATGCATTTTTATCCTGATAACCGATGAACGAGCCAAGGATGCCAGCTGGTATGGTGGACCGCCACCGGCGCCCACGGCCATCAGTAAACAGCCAAGGATTGGAAAATGTTGTGGTCCACACCCCCAGCCGGATATAGACCAGCAGTTTGGCGGCTGACTCGTTGGGTGGGGGCGGTATGCCGTCGCTGTGAGCACACCAGTCGCTGTGTGGCCACCGCGCCCGAACCTCCACCCTGCGTCCCTGACTGATTGACTTGAATGAAAACGTGTTGGGCGTGTGTGTAGGAAATTAATAACCACTACGGATTGACTATTATAAAATATTATGTTCGAGACCCCTACATAATCACTGCCAAATGTTGTATTTCTACCCCTTAACTCTAATATAATCATTGCTTTTTCGGGATGTTATAGACAAAAAGGTCGAATAAGGAAAATGTTGTGTAATTTATGAAGAGCATGGCAGGAACTCGAGAGAGGCTTCAAATTGAATAAAATGTTGTAAACAATGCACATTATCACGCGACCTCAAACAACTTTGAAAGCGCATGACGTCATCAACCGCGAAACTTATCAGTGACACATTGTGAGTCGAATTCCTATAGTTTTCCGTGCGTTCAATTTTGTATAGAAAGAGTCGTTTCGAGCATTTGGTCGCTTACTGAAACTGAAACGCGTTTTGACAGTCAGCGAATGACAACTAACGGTTCATGGCGTCAATCTACTTCATCGTCATCTAAAAAATAGTAGTACATATTTGGTGGGAAATTTGAAAATGATTTTTATTTATCATTTATTTTAGTAAGTTTGAATTATTTCACTATTATAATTATTGCATATTCTAAAATTTGTTAACAACCCAAGCTTGAGAGACATAATGGTAGTGTTGCTGTAATAACTATTTTAAAAAGGAACGAAGTGTACAATCATGCAGTGGGTGCACGGGGAAATAGAAATTCCCCGTGCACCCACTGGTGGGTGAAGCTAGTGGGTGGACGGGTCGCGGCCCACCCTTTTCAGGGCGCTTTTAGTGTCACGCGGATTTGCTCACGCACGCGGGATTGGCCCGCATGCGTAGCACCCGCAAAGAATATTTTCATATATGAATTTACTGTAAAGCGTGAAAAACGCACGCGGGACGCGGGACGCTGTGCGGAGCGTCACCCCGGAGCGGGGCATCCGCATGCGTGAGCGTCCCTACAACTTTACTGCCCATTTTAGTGTCGGACGGGGCGCACGCACCGTATTGTACTAATCGTCTACGCAACCCGTTACGCAACCCGCAGAAGACTGAAACTTAAACTGCGTATGATCCGCAGCGTGAAATTTGGGCCAATCCCGCGTGCGTGAGCAAATCCGCATGACACTAAAAGCGCCCTTATAGTGCAACTGTAATAATATAGGTTTTTGAGTGTTTACCGCGTTCACTCACATTCGCGCGAATACGCGGACCCACAAGTGCAGAACGGACCTTCGCAAATAATGCGTTTATGACAGTTTCGTGGTATTCCAAGCTGTCAAAGCTGTGAAAATTCGGGCAATGTACAATGGTTCACGCGCATGAGAGTGAGCGCGGTAATAGCACTTCGCCGCTCAAGCCATGCCCACATGTATTGTATTGGCAATCAATAATATGTACTGTGATTCAAACAGTTGTCGTCAAAATGGGAGGGATTTGGGACTCCAGCGGCTGCGCCCGGGGGTCACCGGTTCAATCTTCCCTATGTAGATGTGTGCTTCCAAATCACCGATGAACAAATAGATTACATGTAAATAACTAGCAAAATATATGTGTATATGAATAAAACTGTAAAGTTTAAAAACCGAAAGCTTCAGTCGTTGCACCAGCTCTCGCACGCGCAGTGCAAGGCGCCAGATGTAATTAAAGCCATAATTTTGTTTGTGCCCACAGACAAGACTGCTTTTGAACTTGTATTTTTTAATAAAACATGATCCAACCTCGGTGTGTTTGAATCCTTCGACAATCGGCGGGGGAAGGGCCGCGGGGACAATCAAACTGCATGTACTAAGTGAACAACCTTGTATTTGACAAGACAATAACAATGGTAATTGGTAACAATAAAAATCTCACTGACAATCAAGTAATGCAAGGCACGGTCAAGTCAAGTCCGTCAGAGTTAACGCAGAACGTCCCTTTCCTATCCTATGCGCCCTGTTTGCGGGCGACCAACGAAATAGCAGTAATAAAATAAAGTAACAGTCTCTACTTGGTAACGAGCGATAAAAAATAAGATAACAGGTACATCCACGACCTTAAGTAAGTATAGTAAGGTCATTATAACTCGGCTGGTCTGAACTTTGTTTTCCGCAATGTTTGCGCAGGTACAGTAACTGACCAATTAAACACCGCGGCTTTGACAGTATGTTGTGATGCGCTACTTCGTATTGGCGCACCTATCCTACCCCTCGGACACCCCACCTCCTACCATCATCTTGGCCTTAAAATCGACACCTGCGCAGTCACTCGTAGCTATATTCAGATCGGCCGAGTTATAATGATCTCACTGTACATGGATGCATATACAGCGGCAACGCCTGCGCCACCGAGAACGGCTTCATGTATTTGTGCTCGTGGCCGTCACACTTCAACACTCAACAAGGACTACATCTACATAATCATCAATCCTTTAAATAATACTAACTCCCGGACCCAACCCCAAGAGCGCACGATCAACGCAGGTCCTCGTGTGCACGTGCAGGCTCATTTTATGATTCAATTCGCTTTGACAAGTTAATAGTGAAAAATGGTCAGAGATTGTTTCATAGCAGAAGCGCAGGGCCCTCCACATTTATTGTGCGGAGGGCTTATTTCAGTTTTCATTTAAAATTATTGCTGACTAACACAATCAATAAAAGTTTTTAACTTCTATCGTTAAATAAAGCGAATCCCTAGCACTTAGGCTGCGTCCACAGTAGGCAAACTGTTCGCCGCCGACTAAGTGAGCCGCAAAGAAATTCGAGTCAGCTGCGAACTCAGATCAATTTGCAGACGTCTCAAGCATACTGTTCTGAGCTCAGCTACTGTCTGCCGCTCACTGAGATAGTCGGCGCGCGTAACGCTGCAAACTGCGAAGGGTGAGCGCAAAACTAGCAAACTGTGAACATTCCATTTCAAATATGTGAAGTGCGTACTAAACCGATACGCAGCTAAATCAGTCGGCGGCAAACAGTTTGCCTACTGTGGACGCAGCCAGGGCCCCGGCCGCTCTAGCCCTGTGGCCTATGGAAGCGACCGGACATAAAATCTCACAAAAGTGGCGAGGCACGTCACCGAAGGACCATAATATCATGCGCATGGGGCACCACAGACACCCATGGAGTGGTCAGCGGTCAGTGGTCAGGGCTCGGCGAGGAAGGGGTGGCGCAGCGCGGCGGCGGCGGAGGGCCGCGCGCGCGGGTCGGGCTCCAGCAGGCGCGCCGCCAGCGCGAACGCCGCGTCCGGGAACCCGCACACCACGCGCGTCGCCGAGAACTGCCACTGCTGCACACACACACACTACAGTCCACAGCTCTGGATACAACTGTTCTAAGGGTCGGGCCACATTGATGGACGGCTTTTCGCATGTTGCCGATTAAAATACCAAAAAAACATTTACATAAATTAAATTTTTTAAACTCATCAAGCAAGTGCTTATATTAGAATATTCAAAAAATAGCTCTAGGAGCCAGGCCTAAACAGATAAAAAAGAATAAGAAAATTATTGTCCTCGTTGTTTTGGAATAAAAAATATGAGAATTTATCTGGGTCGAGGGTGACAAAGCATAAATCAACACTGCGAATAACATATACTCATAGTATGAGAAACGGTACCGGCGTGTCGTCCAGGCAGATGCACTGCGGCGCGGGCAGGCGGCAGTGCGCGCACGGCGGGGCGGGCGGCGCGGCGGGGGCGGGCGGCGCGGCGGCGGGGGCGGGCGGGGCGGCGCGCGAGCGCAGGTGCACCGCCAGCTTGCGCAGCGACAGCCCGCGCCGGAACGACGACGCCACCACCCGACGGCCTGATACAATATGTTCGCTCAGGTTATCATACTGGGCTTGCGTCGGGTGAATAGGTCGTTCTCGTGGACCTACTGCAAAATTAATGTGATTTGACAGTAGGACCACGAGGACGAGGAGGGTCGTGGTCATAGTAGGACCATGAGGAATCACCCCTTGCATCGAGGGGCGTCTGACTGGTCAACTTGTCTTAGATGATAGGGTCAACACTAAAAATACTCGCCCCGCCCAGCTCACATCCGGACCTTTGAGATTCTCTGAATGCTACGCCTTGCAGCGCAGAGTGCGTAGGCGAACGGAAGTCTCGCAGCCAATCCAGCGAGGTTTCTGGCCCGGTCGATATGTAGTGTGGTAGTGTCGGTACGAGTGTCAGGTTCACAGGAAACTATTGTTTAACACAAATAGGCGACAAACTAAAGTATGGTACTATCGGTATGAGTGTCAGGTTCACAGGAAACTATTGCTTAACATTAACACAAATAGGCGACAAACAAGTCGAGCGGAGCGGGGCGGGCAGACAAGAACAGAGAGCGTGCGGGGTACCGAGCGCGGCGGCGGCCCTGCGCAGCGCGGCGGTGCCCAGCAGGTCGGCCAGCTCGGCCAGCGCCGCCACGTCGTCGTGCGCGCGCAGCAGCGGGTAGCGCGCCGTCAGCACGCTGCCCAGCACCACGCCGCACGCCCACACGTCCACCGCCGTCGTCTGCCGCCCGTACTGCAACCACAACCACCCCACACCGTTACACCCTCAGCCCTCAGACCAATAAACAATAGACGGCGTGCCGTCAACAAAAGCGTGAAGCCGGCAAAAAGTCTGCCTCGCCTTGTAATACACACGGCGGCATTCACACCAAAACGACTTTTGTGTTCTAAATAATAAAAAATGAATGAAGCTTTGTGTTCCAAAAAATAAAGTTTAAATTTGTTCTAGTTCAAACTGTCAACATAGGGCATTCTATTGGTTCCGATGTGTGTTTTAGGCACACTTTTGCCGGCTTCACGCTTTTGTTCACGGCACGCCGTCTATAGTTTTTTGGTTTTAGGTTACACCGACCGTCGCGGGCGGGGGGAGCCGGTAGCTATGTGCGGGCGGGGGGAGGAGCTGGGGTCACCTTGAGCAGCACCTCCGGCGGGCGGAAGCCCTGCGTGCCGGCGCGCGGGGCCCGCGCCGCGCCCAGCCGCGCGCACGCCGCGCACACGCCGCCCACGCCCGCGCAGCGACACGCGCCCACCGCCCCAACCTCGCCCTGGGTCAACGGATGGGAGGGATGAGTCGGCGGCCGAACCGAATCCTGCATCAGCTTAACAAAATGGGTTCAACAATAATAGAATGAAAAAGTAAACAACTTAAAAGTAAGTTGAATTGAACAGTTCAAAATGATATGGTTACTCACCGATACCTTCGGCGCGGCAGGCGGGGCGGCGGGCGGCGCGCCGAGCGGGGCGGCGGGCGGGGCGGCGCGGCGGCGCGCGCCCACGCGGAGGTCGAGCGCCGCGCGCTTGGCGGCCGGCCCGCCCTCCTCCTGCAACCCCCACAGTACAGTGACCTGATCACTCCCCACTATCAATACCACTCGACTAAATATTACGACAAAAACCGGCCGTCCCATAACTGTGGGACAGCCGTCGGCATCGATGTAATACCTGTTGTATTGGTCATTTAATAAATATTCAGATTTTAACACAATTTTCGTCACATTCACAAATAAAATACAAAATGTAATGTAACTGTTTCATAATCGAGAATTTAACATGCCCTTGCTACGCTACGCATTTATTCGCACACTTCTTTTTAAGAGCATAATTTTTAAAGCGGAATTTAAAAAACTGTAAAATAATTAACACGTTTCTGTAAAGACCTCGTCCCGTAGCCGCTTGAGCGTGTTGGCGTGCGCGGGCGGCGGCGCGTCGAGCGGCGCGGCGGGCGGCGGCGCGGGGCACACGCGCTGCGCCAGCCCGAAGTCTACCAGCAGGTACCTGCAACGTCATACACTAGGATTACGCCTCGACGAACACCACTAGGCAGGTCCTATCCATTGCCCAGGTTGGGCGGAGAGATCGATATTATTATTATTTAGGTGTCTGGGCATAGGGAACAAGTATCCCTACGAGGCCACTGCGACCATCTCTGATCTGAGAGATCGATAAAAGCTGGTGCTTTTGGATTAAATATTGATTGGCTCTTATTCGTATAAAACACAATGAACACCAACATACAGTTACAACTCTTAATTGGGAAAACTATGCAGTTAAATAGTTTTTGTTTGGGCACTATATAATTCGTTTTAAACGCCACGAGTGGATTGATGCAGTAGGATAGGGGCCAGGGCGGTACCTGCCGCGCTCGCGGTCGTAGAGGAAGTTGCTGGGCTTGACGTCGCGGTGGATGACGCCGAACGAGTGCACGTGGCGCAGCGCCGTGAGCAGCGCGCGCATGTAGCGCCGCAGCTCCGCCGCGTCCATCTCGCCCACGTACTCCTGCCATGCACACACACATACAGTACCCCTACAACTAAAACCTGACTGCATAACCTAATGAGTTGTGTACTGAATGAAACGCTTCTAGCATGCTAACAAACCAGAAGCACTTATTTAAAGTGCTGCCTGGTGGCACGTGCTAGTCATGGGTGATAATCGATGACGGCAATAGATACTCTTAATGAGAATTCATTAAACAAAACTTACTCAACTCAGTCCCAATGCTGGCTAAAAAAATATGTTTATGTTCAATTTCACATTTCAATTTCTAATTTATCTCTTTTAAATTTAAATTATATATAAACTTTGTTACATTTTATGATGTTGACTGTTGACTTACTGAGAACTTCCTGTGAGGTATATAAGGCATAATAAATACTATAGTGTCCAGATGACGCAGACACAGCTCCACTCCGATCACATTGTGCTTTCCTCTGAAATTAAATCACTTGTGTTTATTTCCCATCATCAACTCCACTTCACTCTATCTAGACTCAACCAACACATTGATTCTGAATAACAAATCAATGATTACCCTATATCTTGAAGACATCGCAGCTCATGTTCGATACGAGCCGGATGAGCTGTGGGCACGAGGTGCTTGATGGCAAACCATCTCTTCTCTTCATCGGGGAGGTGTGAGTGCTGCCGTAATGAGCCCAAGTACACTGAGCTGAATGTGCCTTCCCCTATCTTGCGATGCACGTCAAATATCTTGTCCAGTTGTGGCAATTTGTACAGTAGCTCATGAATTTGTTGCTCTAAAAGGATGCATTCACTTTATAAACATACAACTATACCTGTTTACTATGAACTCTAGTGTATGTTATTAGTAGCTGATAATAACAGGCTAGTGTAGACTTGGGACTGCCCTCAAATAAACTGACAAGTTATCAAATTAAAAAGAATTGAAGTGTAACATAATTATTATTCTCATTCTACTATTATTTACATACGTGAGACTCATGTCCATAACACTGTCCCAAACAAAAAGAAAATAAAAATGATTAATAATATTTAATTAAGTAACCAGGCGCCACCTACTTTCCGTGTCATCTTTATACAGTAATAAGTCGCTTTTCTTCCTATTAGGATCTTTCCCCTCATTATTATTTATATTTTGGTTCGTCAGGGATTCTTTTTGAACTTTTAATGCTTTGGCCTCGATTCCTCTGATTCTAGACATCACGAATTTATAAAAGTAACAAACACAAAGTCATTTCCATTCAACTTCGGCCGAATTCAGGATATCCCTTGAACTTAATTAACTTAAAACAACTTAAATTAGCAACAACAAAATAAGAATAATTGTCTTCTGAATCTGAACGCAGGAGTATATTGTTCTATGATCTGAAACGAACTCTGAAGAAAAAATATTAAAAACTGAAAACGAAAACAAAATTCAATGCAACAGCAATACCTAATGCAATAAATCTTTCATTCGTGATTTGACAAGACATGAAGACATTGTCACTGTCAGTTCAGTTCAGTTGTCAGTCACAGCCAAAGAACCTGGTAATTAAATGCGCTTTCCGATAGTCAACCACAACGCTCAAAACGACGTTAATATAAATGGATAATATAATGTTTTATCATTTTAATTACGTGGAAGGCAGCATAAATCTTGTGTTATTACCTGGGATTATTATTATTATTATGCACACATTATCGTTTTGAGCACGGATTTGACGCAGTGAGTTGCGTCATCAATTTCGTTCAAAACGACCCAACCTAATCCTAGGGGCGCTTTGGGCGCTATCAGCGCGCTTTTCAAATATCTAACATCATAAAATAGCAATGGAAGCTGTATTTAACTATAATTCTGAAGAAGAGTTCATAGATGAAGTAGTTTCTGAATCTTAATATATATAAATCTCGTGTCACAATGTTGGTCCGCGATGGACTCCTAAACCACTTAACCGATTATAATAAAATTCGCACACCATGTGCAGTTCGATCCAACTTGAGAGATAGGATACTTTAAATCTCAAATTATAGTCGCAATTTTAATTTATTTCTAATTATTTGTCTCTTATTATTTGACAGTAAGTTTTGCAAGTAATGACAATTGACATGGCAGTCTTATTCACAGATGAACAGACACCTAGCGCCACACAAGAGAACTAAATTAAGAGTGTTATTATTTGACAGTCACAATTATATGTAACAGCTGATGTCGATACCTTTCGACTGGGTTGAGTAAGTAATCAATAGATGGCGCTGCTATGGTAAATCTAACTTGCACCCGTGCGAAGCCGGGGCGGGTAGCTAGTCGTTATATAGAAATAAATATTGTTTGTGTTAGTGCCTGTTTAACCATTTGTAATGTTTATAACAACGCTAAAATTCGTTCCACTAGAGAATAAAATTATAACACTGAAAGCTACGCAATCATGACGACATGGTCGTGATCATTCTAAATGAATAGTGGAACGTAGTCTGTATGAACTGAACACAGAGACAAAATAGAATGTACTGAAGCACAAAACCACACAAAACTGAAAATCAGACGTTTCCATTAGACATATTTAATCTATATATTTTATCAATTAAATATCAATTAACAATTACAATTTTATTTGCTGGCTGATTGTTGTGGTTGTGGACGCTGTATGCAGTGTTGCCAACTTAACGGATTTCCCGTCAGATTTAACGGATTCATACCAGGCATTAACGGGAGAAAAAATATTTTAACGGTTAACGGATTTTTTGACGGCAAAAATGGTTAAAGAAATCAAGAATTTAGTTCTAGTGTTCTAGTAACTAACTGTATGATTTTGATCAGAGGTGAAGAAATATGAAGATGCAACAAACACTAATCCATTCCAACAACTATGTGATTTTGCTTTTACATTTTTATTGCCACCTTATTTAAATGCGGAGGTTAAGAGTTTTTAGTGTAATAAATGCAGTAAAATCAAAACTGAGAAATAAAATGAATGAGAAAATAACCGATGCAATTTTAAATATTCGTTCTGGATTGAGAAGAAATGGTAAGGCATGTTACTCTTATGACTTACCTGATGTTGTTATCGCTAAAGTAAGGACAATGCTAATCTAATCAGCCGTCCACCTCCCACAGCTCCCATAGCAAGTATACAATATCAAGTACTGGAAGCGGTGATGATGATTGTGATTTTTGTTAAAAAGTTATTTTTATGTTTTTGTCTGGTGACAATTAGGATTGTTTCTTTAAAACTTATTTTCATCCAATGATTCTTGTTGTGTAATTAATAATAATTTTGATGTGGCTTAAAATGTATTTTTTATTTAACGGATTTTTTGACGGGCATAAAAAAAATCTTAACGGATTTTTGACGGAATTTACCAACACGCTTAACGGAATTCGAAAATTATAGTTGGCAACACTGGCTGTATGGTTATGTTATGTGCTCATATTGTAGAGGTGAGATATACTTGCAAAATTCAATACCAGGGCTTTAAAGTACGGGGACGTAAAAATACCAGGGTCGAAAACCAGGTTTTTAAATACTTGAAAGTATTTGGTAGGATATGAGGCGCACGTTCCTCGCGCCAACGCGCCAAGCTACAGTGTCGAACCAAGTTGAAAATACTTGCATAGGAAATCGAGCCGTATTTTAATGCTTATAAGGAGCACAATCTTATACATGAAAAATACTTGGAAGTTTTTATTTATGAATACGAGTGTGCTCTTTATATACAATACTGTACGGACTATTTTCCTATGCAAGTATTTTCTTATCTGGGGCTTGCAAGTTTTACTTTTATAGACACTTGTAAGTTTTTTACACTCGTACCAGGGTGAGCAGAAGGATTTCGTTAGAATATAATTGCTTTTTACAAAAAAAAATAACCGACTTCAACCTTGATAAGTAGAGATAACTCAAAAACTACTCGCCAGATGGCGCTCAATTCAACATGTATTTGTAAAGTTCTCGTCACTACAAATTAATCAAGCCCAAACACTAGATAACTGCAGTAAATCGTTGAGGAGTTCCCACGACTGTCTTTCAGCTTCATCAGATCGACTCCAGACCTTCTTGAAATGGTAGCGCTTTAATGTTTTTATGATAACATGAACAAACACACTAGTCTTCCATACAATTTTCGAGAGTTGCCCTCGATTTCTCCAAGATGCCATCATCAGATCCTGATGATCCTTTCAAAAGGACCCCACTGCGCATATCTACTTTACAACAAAAAAAGAATTATCAAAATCGGCCCACAAACGACGAAAAAATCGCTGAACAAACATAAAAAAAAGCATATATACGGTCGAATTGAGAACCTCCTTCTTTTTTGAAGTCGGTTAATAAATTTAATTTGATTATAGGTTCTAGTAACCTAATTATAATACCTATAAGTATAACTACACACAAAAGCACACTTTAATGTAAAGTTTTATTAATTATTTAAATGCGTCTGTTCTGCAAACTCTGGAAAATGATTTTAAAGTTTTAAACTGTTTACGTTCACAAAATTACTATTAACTAAAATAATAATAATTATTGCTTTACTTTACAACAAAAAAGAATTATCAAAATCAGCCCATAAACGACGAAAAAATCACTGAACAAACATAAAAAACGCATATGACCGAAATATATTTTTCGGTCGAATTGAGAACCTCCTTCTCTTTTGAAGTCGTTTAAAAATAATTCTAAGACAATAATCAATCATGTTCATATTTAGATAGGGTACCTACTTACTAGATATATTATTAAAAGTTCAAAAATTGGCTTTGAATTCGATACAATACACGCGGTCAAAGATGTATTAAATATCTAGATGGAACATCGAATCCGCGAAAACGTGTCAAAAATTTGTTGCCAACAGTTGGCCACAAATTTTATATCATTACGCACAGATTACGCACACACAGACAATAAATGAACGCGAAAAACATCGCCTACACGCACACATGCTTGATAATGTTGCCTTGTTTTTTTTGTTTCATTGTAGGGCGACGCTCAATCTAGATATTTAAAACATCATTGACACGCGGTATAATTTTTAAAATGAGGTCACGGTCGCAAACGTTATGAGTTCACAATATCAAATTCACCACTGAACCAGAAACTGAACGCAAAAAACAATTCAAAACAAAGCTTTCAAGAATAATTTATCACCTCTTAAGTTTAAAAAATGTGTACGAATGTATACACACAATAAGTAATGTGTCTTTTTTCTAGAGTCATATAAGAGCCATGATTCACGAGACCCCTACCCGATGTTAATCGTGCGTCATGTTTATTATTCGGCTTTCTTCGTGAATACTCGGGCGGGCACGGCAATCCCGCCAAGTCTCGTCTCGTACCGAGCCCTCGAAAGAGCCCCGCAACCAGCCCCGTACGAGCCCCGCCGCGATAGCCAGGCCGAGGGACAAATACTTGCATAGCAAAACGATCCGTATCTCTATGGACTTTCCTATATAAAAGGTAGAAAATCGTATAAAGGGAAAATACGTCAAAAGTATTTCTTATTCGCAAATACAACAGTGTTCCTTATTCATAGAGAGATTTGGTTCGTTTTCCCATGCAAGTATTGTCGGCTGTCGCACCTTGGTTTCTGTTCACGTACTTAAATACTTTAATACTTGCAAGTATTTTCTGCTCGTACCAGGGCGCCGTACTTGCAAGTAAAGCCCTGGTTTTAAAACCTGGTATGGTAAATACGTCTCACCTCTATCATATTGATTATTTTGTAAGACGATTGTATTTCCTCTTATTTCCTTTCTTTAGAACTTTAATGGCAATATTATTAAGTTGATTTTTCAATCCATTATTATTTAATAAATATCCTCTTCTTTCAGAAAATTTTGGGTCGGTAAGTCTAAAAGACCACAGTAGAAAATAAAAGTAAAATGTTTGCTAGAAAAATAAAAACCGGTGTTAATTACTTCAAAATGGTTCGTATCTTTAATTGGAACTATACAACAGTATTACAACTATTTATTTTATGTCATAACAACAAGCCATAAGTGACAAAATTAACTGCTTTCTAATTTAGGTTCTAGCCACATATGTTACAAAAGGACCAAAACCAGAGATTCCAAAAAATGTCATTGGAGAAGTATATTCTAGCAGCAGCCAGAAAGATAACGGAATAGTATATGATAGGAAGCCATTTAAGATCACCCTGGAAGAAGGAAAAAATTATTGTTGGTGCCTGTGCGGCCGCTCCAAGTCTCAACCTCTCTGTGATGGCACGCACAAAGATGTCTATCTGAAAATTACACAAAGGTATAAAACAAAATAAGATATGATTTTGAAATAAGTTGTACTAAATAAGTATGTAGATATACTAATGTAGGTAAATTGTTTTCAGACCCATTAGATTTAAAGTAGAAAAAACGAAAGAATACTGGCTCTGCAACTGCAAACAGACAAAGAACAGACCATTCTGTGATGGAACGCACAAGCAGAAGGAGATACAGGAGGCCACCACCATCCGAGTGTGATGTCCAGCTGACTCCTGACTCCGCACCCAACAACACTTGTAAATACTTCTAGTTGCAACTTACGTACATGAGCAAGTAGAACAACAAC
The DNA here is from genome assembly GCA_905404135.1 of Hesperia comma. NCBI lineage: Eukaryota > Metazoa > Arthropoda > Insecta > Lepidoptera > Hesperiidae > Hesperia > Hesperia comma. The sequence continues at coordinate 21,607,638 of FR990017.1, read as the reverse complement.
CTATTGGTTTAATATTAGATTGCTTTAGTTAATTAAAGTTGATTTGATATAAATATAAAATACCCTAAGAATATTGTTATTTGGTGCACAGAATAGTTGTAGATTTTTATTTCTCTACTATTCGTTAGATTAGAATTTGTTGCTTTAATGTTTTTGTGGTTTCATTGCATCTCCAGCCAGAGTTACAGGGTCTGCCTGTAATATGTAACTTTTTAAAATTGAATACTTGAAGGGATACAAATGGAATCCCCCGCTGTCCTTTCATATCTGTCAGACTAACAGGACACTAGCACTACCTATGTTGAGATTTGTAACTATGTACATCAGGGGCGCCGTAAGCGGGCATGCAAGGTGTGCACCGCACGCCGGCGGCGTGTATGGGGGGGCGCGCCAAATGAATAACGGCGAAGCCGCATAAAAGTAAACTTAAACGAGTATTTTCAAAGAATTAAAATCTGTGTTACTACAAATAAACCTAAAATATATAGTTAAAGCAATGATTTAAATATCTAGATTGAGCGTCGCCCTACAATGAAAACTAAAAAAAAAAAGCCAACATTATCAAGCATGTGTGCGTGTAGGTGATGTTTTTCGCGTTCATTTATTGTATATGTGTGCGTAATCTGTGCGTAATGATATAAAATTGTCTGCCAACTGTTGGCGGCAAATTTTTGACACGTTTTCGGGGATTCGATGTTCCATCTAGATATTTAATACATCTTTGAGTTAAAGATTAGAAAAATTTTCATACAAGAAATAAACACGTTTAGTAGTAAAGATAATTATGTAGGTACTGGTAAAATTTTCAAAATTACCGATTGGAATTGTTCACATTCTCCAAAAGTGATATTTATAGTAGATTACATTATATTAAATTTTTGTTCATTAAATAAGCTTTATTTATTATCGCCCTCACTTCACTCAGGAAATTCGAAAGCAGTTTTCTTGCGGTAGTTCATAGTAATTATACTTGGTAGATATTGGTCCAGCAATTTGTAGAATACCTACCAGCTTTCTTCAAAAATGCTGTGTGATGTGAAGGTATTTGCAATTTCAGCGCCATCTAGATATCGATTAAAATTAAATGGAATGTATTGATCCATAGAGATAATACATTGGAGTGGGCGAGCCGTACGGCTGTCCATACATTACAATCGCCCTCGGTTAGAAAGAGAAACAACGATAACGATAATTACCTATCTCTCTCCGATCCCGATGAGCCAAAAAGAGAAAGGTGATTACTATAGATTTCGTCTTTTTATCATAAGTACGCTCTGAAGCCTCGCCAGAAAGAGAAAGGTGATTACTAAAGATTTCGTCTCTTTTTATCCGAGGTACGCTCTGAAGCCTGGCTTCTGCCCTCTAGTGTAATATCTCTATGACCACAAAGCACAAGCTTATTGTGGCACAAGTACCTACAGTCCGCCCAACTTAGCTCTGAAATGGCAAAAATTGGAACTAACGAAAAGTCATTCATAAGTACGTTGTGTTCATTCATCTGTCAGTTACTAGTGTACAATGATTGGTCAAATGAATGTCAAATGCGTCCGACAGCGCCTCTTTCGTTTCAGTCTTAAGTTGGGTTTACTATATGTAGCCGCTGTTGTCCAGGTATTATAGCAAAACTTGGTACAAGGTAATTAAATTAAACGACCACACAGTTCACGGTAAAGAGTTGTAATGTGTAATAAAAACGACAGTAACATACATACGGTAGGTACTTGTGCGCATTGCGTGAGATGCGTAAAGCAACTTGGTGCAATTGACATGCGTCAGGCGTTCGAGACTAACAGATTTTTCTTATAATAAATGTCTTAAATTTACGTTAATTACAGTGTTTGGTGAAACTATCCTAAACATGCCCCCGGGCGTTGAGAGCCTTGATCTCAACCCAAACCATCAACTTCAGGGAGAGGACAAATCTTGCTGAGTAACGCCGTCAGTGCCTGGGTATACTGCGATGATGCGACCCAACTTCCATTTCAATGGTGGCACATTTTCTTCTTTTAAAAGAACTAGGGCATTCATCTTTAATGTTGCACCTTTGCTGGAAAGCCACTTTGTACGAACTTGGAGTTCTGACACATACTCCTTGCTCCACCGGATCCAAAAATGCTGGCGCAACTGCTCAACACGCTGGAACCTGGTCAACATATTTGTGGAGCGGTCTTGAGTCTGGCGCAGGCAGAGAGGTCAAAGGACGTCCAATAATAAAATGTCCAGGAGTCAAGGGCATCAAGTCTTCAGGGTCCGAAGAAAGAGGCGTTAGCGGTCGGGAGTTTAATATGGCCTCGATTTGAACTAGTGTCGTGGAAAGTTCCTCGTATGTTAGATGACAATTGCCCAACACTCTAACTAAATGATGCTTCGTTGACTTCACACCAGCCTCCGCAAGACCAGCAAAGTGAGGAGAATACGCGGGTATAAAGTGGAAGTTAACTCCTTCAGCAGCCATGCCTTCAGTTAGCGAATTGCAGCTATTCTTTAGAAATTTAGAAATTTCGCTATACGCACCAACGAATGAGGTACCGTTATCGGAATAAATGTTGGAAGGTTTTCCTCTGCGTGAGATAAATCTACGCAATGCCATTAGGAAAGTGTTACTACTTAAGTCGCCTACCAGTTCTAAATGAATGGCCTTTGTTGTGAAGCACACAAAAATGGCGATATAGACTTTAACTAATTTACATCCACGACCTTGGCGTGATGCAGATTGCATGGGACCTGCGTAGTCTAACGCTATGTTTTCGAAAGGAAAACCTGCTAGAAGGCGCTGCTGCGGCAAGTTACCCATAATAGGTGACACTGTTTGACCTTTCATTCGGCAGCACTTGATACAAAGTCGACAGCAGTGCCTAGCTAAATTACGACCTCTAATCGTCCAATACGTTTCCCTTATGGAAGACAATAATAATTGTGGACCGGCGTGCAGTAACCGTCGGTGTTCAAAATCAAATAATAATTTAGTAAACTTATGAGCGGACTGTAATAAAATTGGGTGTTTCTTTTCATATAAATAATCAGAATTTGACAAACGGCCTCCTACACGCATTATTTTATTGTCATCCAAGAAAACATTAAATTTTAATAATGAACTTTTCTTAGGTAATTCTTTGTTACTAATGAGCAGTTTATACTCAGGAAAGGATTCATATTGTGATTGCCTAATAATCACATTTAATGCAGATTGTAATTCGTTAGTAAGCAGAGGGCCAGAACATAACTGCTTTCTGCAACGTTTAATAAATCTTACCATAAATGCAACACTACGATTAAGTCTCAAAAAATTCGAAAACCTATTAAAATCAATTAATTCATTATTATATTTTATATCATTAAATAAAGAAATTTTACTGGGCTTCAATTCTGGTAAAGTGTCGTTATTAATAGGTAAATGATTAGATGGCCACAGTGAGACATCTGAATAAAGAAAAGATGGACCTGACCACCACTTGTTTAAGGTAGCTATAGATTTAATATCTACTCCTCGAGAGATGTAATCCGCAGGGTTATCCTCGGTACCTACGTGCCTCCACTGACAGTTTGCAGTCTTGTCCAAAATGTCTGCCACCCTGTTACGAACAAAGGGCTGCAACTTACTCGGCAATGTTCTCAACCACCCCAAGACAATAGTGGAATCCGTCCAGAATGTAGTGCGAATATTCTCTATTCGTAATGAGTTTATAGCCTTTTCATACAGACGACTGGCTGTTAAGGCGCCCAGCAATTCTAATTTTGGTGTACTGATGACCTTAATCGGAGCTACTCGGCTCTTAGCCAGTAGCAGGCGCACTATCACCTCACCGTCATCACCGACACTACGCACATACAAACACGCGCCGTATGCACGTTCAGATGCATCAGAAAAAATATGGAACTCAACGGATTTCGGTGAGTTACAGATAACACGCCGCGGGGCATAAATATTATTTAAACAAGGTAAATTAACAACTATCTCAGCCCACAATTTCTTGATTTCAGGCGGAAGTTGTTCATCCCAGGATAATTTTTCCAACCAAAGTTGTTGAATTAAAATCTTCATGACAATAACACACGGAGCCAGCAAACCGAGTGGGTCAAAAATCTGTGCGATTACTGACAATATATCGCGCTTGGTATTTCCACTGGCTACTAAGCCACTTGGAAAACACAACTGATCAGAATTGGGTAACCACCCAAGACCCAACGTTTTACTAGGCTCTGAAGCGCCGATGTTCAGATCCAGTGATGACTGTAGAGATTCAGGCTTAGGAAGTACCCGAGGCTCGTTAGACTTCCACTTTCTCAAATTCATTTGAGCAGAAGCTAATGTGGAAGTGACCCCGTCACGCAAATTAATGACTTCTTGTAAGTCGTCCCCACCAGTTAATAAGTCATCAACATAACAGTCATGGATAATAGCATCGGCAACCTTCTTGTCTGAAGCCTCCAATCCTAGCTGCTTCATGCACCTCGTTGCCAAATACGGAGCGCTTGCCGTACCGTAAGTAACGGTGTTAAGCTGGTACGCTTGGAGAGGATCAGATGGACTATGGCGCCAGAGAATTTGTTGTAACTGGCGATAATCTGGATGAACAATTACCTGACGGTACATCTTTTCAACGTCTGCTGCGATTACATATTTGTGTTGCCTGAACCGCAGCAGAATGGATAATAAGTCGTCTTGTACCACGGGCCCAACCATTTGAATGTGGTTAAACGAAACGCCAGTGGTAGTAGGACTGCTTGCGTTGAAAACCACTCTTAATTTTGTAGTGGAACTACTTTCTCGTAGAACTCCGTGATGAGGAATGTAATGCACGTTAGGACTTGAAGTAATGCTATGACATTTAGTCATATGACCTAAGGACTCATATTCGAACATGAAATCCCTATACATCTCGAAAAGTTTAGGCTTTGCGTGAAGTTTTCTTTCTAATGAAAGAAAACACTGCTTCGCTCGCGACAAAGAATCCCCTAATAACTGAGGCGACTGTTTAAGAGGGATTCTAACACAAAATCGACCGTCATCGAGGCGAGTAGTGTGGGTTTCGAAATGTTTTTCACAAGCCTTTTCTTCTGGTGAGTGCTGAAAGTCTGCGTTTACCTCTTCGAGTTGCCAAAATTTTGTTAATTGCAATTGAATGTCATGAATATCCTCATCACACTGATTATTATTTAATTTGGTAAAGTGACACAAGGCTTGAGATGATGATACATGGTCGCCTGTAATGGGACCTGATACGATCCAACCCAGTTTCGTATCACAGAGTATCGGGAGTCCGTCTCCTAACCTAAGCCGTTGTGTTCCTAAAATGTCCCAAAACACGTCTGCGCCTATCAATATATCAATAGCGGCCGGCACATGAAAGTGCGGATCCGCAAGACAGACGTCGGACGGAATGTTTATAATAGACAAATCTATTGATTTACATGGTGTATTATTAGTGATTGAAGGCAAAATAAAACACTGTATATTCGTTGAATAACAGTCGTCTAAAGACTTTATTTGTAAACGACACGATTTATTAATGTGCGACGTGATATTATTTATCCCTAAGATGGAGTTATTTATCCTAGTAATAGGCAGCCCTAGCTTCTCATACAGTTCCTCACTCATTAAACACGTCGTACTACCGCTGTCTAATAATGCACGAGCGACATGTTGTTTACCGTTTTTACCGAATACTTTAATCAACGCAGTGGACAATAACACATCTCCGTTGTGAGAGGGAGGCTGCGCAGCGACACTTGCCGACAGTGACAAGCGAGCACTCAGCTCGGGCGGCTGCTGTGTCGGGACCTGCGTATGCGCAATAGGATGTTCAATTATATTGTTATTCTCCGAGTTAATAAGTGATGCACCCGTAATAGTAGAAACCGGTTTGTTATTGCGGTCCGAGACATGCACTAGAGTATTGTGTTTACGCCGACAAACCTTGCAACCTGGCTTCTTGCAATTATTAGCGTAATGACCGGACTGTAAACAATTAAAACACACCTTGTACTCGGGCAGTAGTTTTAACCGCGATTCATTAGTGAGTGACAAGAACTGAGGGCAATTAATTAATTTATGATCAGAATTACACTTAGGACAGCGTTTAGGATGTGCACTATTTTTATTGTTGCAATTATTGTTATCAGAAACAGTAACCAAAGTTTTTAACTTATTGCTAGACTTATTCAGGTTAGGTGAATTTAAACTATTATGTATTTTACTTGAACATGTAGACATTTCTATAGTTTCTAATAAGTCAGCCCTATTTTTAATAAATGAAAGAAAAATATTAAATGTTATTTTCCTATCTTGTTTTATAGACTGCTCCCATTCCCGATAGGTCTTGCTATCAAGTTTGTGTGTAATTATATAAATTAGAAGCGTGTCCCAGTGTTTAGTGGGTTCTCCTAGGGATTCTAATGCTCGTAAGTGTTTATTAGTTTGGTCTAAAAGGCGTTTTAAATTAGCTGATGACTCTCTTGTGATGACTTCTAAATTAAATATAGCAGAAACGTGATTGTGAATTAACAGCCGTTTATTTTCGTAGCGATCGCATAGTATCTGCCAGGCTATTGAGTAGTTGGCGGATGAGAACTCAATGGACTGAATAACTACCGCAGCAGATCCCTCCAAGGAAGCCCTCAAATAATGGAATTTATTAATATTGTCTATATCGTCATTCTCGTGAATGAGGCTGGAAAAGGTGTCATGAAACTCCAACCAGTTGTCGTAGGAGCCGCTAAATTTCGGCAATTGAATGGTAGGCAACTTAATGTTGTTGTGGGCGCAGGAGCGACGTACACTTACCTCAGTCGCAACACTCTCAGCCCTCCTACAATCATTAAGAATTTTACGAGCTTGCGAAAGTAATTTATAGTATAATTTTTCAAATTCGTTACGCTCTAGTAGGTGAGATTCAGTCTCATCTCCTAAGCACTCTAAAGACAACTGTACCTCTTCGAAACGATCAAACATTTTTTCCATCCGCGCGATACGTAGCTGCAACTCGTCAACTTCGAAGGTGTTCAGAGAAGAAGCATCCAATTCATTGACATAATTCGCAAATGACGTTAATTGCCCCTTGTAAGCTGCACGTTGACGAATAAGTTTTACCTCTTGCGTCATTTTGGGGGCTGGTATGTAGTCAACCTGGAATTTATATAATAATAGCTACTTTATAAAACGTCTAAATATGCGTTTAATAGTTATGTCCCTATGAACTGTATTGTAATATTTAAGTACAATTAATAACAATTTTAAACAACAACTACTAGGTATTACAATTTACGACCAAACCTTGAATTAATTATGATGTTAACACTTTTTTCATTATGTTTACAAATGTTATAATTAACAAAACTGTTTTAATTATGTCCCTAATATTAACTTTAACAATCTTTACAAATTATTTTAAGGAACTGTGTAAATTATTATTTATAGCAATATTTACTTGAAAGTTACTAAATAAAATACTTAATAACTGATTACTTTTAGTCTTTACACTAAATTAACTGATTATACTAAGCATTACACTGTTAGTTGAAAGTAAGTAATCGAAGTAAATATTCACTAACCTTGTTCAAAATCCAAGTTTTTATACAAAATACTTATAATACCTTAACAGAGTGTTGGGTGGAAATCAATGGAACACTAGTACCATAATAAGTTCAACTTTTTTAGGCCTTTTCTTCAAAGTTTTTCTCTTCACGCCACGCGGTTGACCTTCCAATGACCTCTGGTTAAACTTTAACTTCCTGCTTATTTCCCAACGCGAATAATTTATCACCACAAATTATTCGTAAATAATCCGGCTCGAAGGACCAATGTAGCCGCTGTTGTCCAGGTATTATAGCAAAACTTGGTACAAGGTAATTAAATTAAACGACCACACAGTTCACGGTAAAGAGTTGTAATGTGTAATAAAAACGACAGTAACATACATACGGTAGGTACTTGTGCGCATTGCGTGAGATGCGTAAAGCAACTTGGTGCAATTGACATGCGTCAGGCGTTCGAGACTAACAGATTTTTCTTATAATAAATGTCTTAAATTTACGTTAATTACAGTGTTTGGTGAAACTATCCTAAACACTATACATACCAAGTCGAATAAATGTGATTGCATTAACGACAATCCTTTATTACTATGCAACCGTTAACTGCTTCCACTATGCAGCCGTATGGTTCACCTATTCTAGTTTTACCTACTCTATGGGAAATACTGGAATGCATATTACCACAGATTAGACAATATGGAGATAGATAAGCATAACCGTAGAAGAGATCAATACATAGAGATAATACACTAGAGCGCAGAAGCCAGGCTTCAGAGCGTACCTCTTGTTGTGGTACCTCGGATAAAAAGAGACGAAATCTTTAGTAATCACCATTCTCTTTCTGGCGAGGCTTCAGAGCGTACCTAGGATAAAAAGAGACGAAATCTTTAGTAATCACCTTTCTCTTTATGGCTCATCGGGATCGGAGAGAGATAGGTAATTACTGTTATCGTTGTTTCTCTTTCTAACCGGGGGCGATTGCAATGTATGGGCAGCCGTATGTCTCACCCACTCTAGTGTAATATCTCTGTTTGTGGTGTAGTATCCTGTTTGAATCTGTATTTTCAACATAGAGATATTACACTAGAGGGCAGAAGCCAGGCTTCAGTGTACCTCGGATAAAAAGAGACGAAATCTTTAGTAACTCAGAGTAATGATAAATTTAGTAATCACCTTTCTCTTTCTGGCGAGGCTTCAGAGCGTAACTAGGATAAAAAGAGACGAAATCTTTAGTAATCACCTTTCTCTTTCTGGCTCATCGGGATTGGAGAGAGATAGGTAATTACCGTTATCGTTGTTTCTCTTTCTAACCGGGGGCGAATGCAATCTATGGGGAGCCGTATGGACCCACTCTATTGTAATATCTCTATGATTTTCAATCTCTTCCTGTCAGCTGTCAATTGTCATGCGTGCGTGTCAACTGTCATATGACTATCATGCTCACTCGCGTTCGGATCATCGGACTTCGGAATTCGGAATCTTTTCACCATAGAGTTAGTATAATAGAGTGGGTGAGCCATACGGCTGCCCATACATTGCAATCGCCCCCGGTTAGAAAGAGAAACAACGATAAGAGTAATTACCTATCTCTCTCCATCCCTATGAGCCAGAAAGAGACAGGTGATTACTAAAGTCATTTCGACTCTTTTTATCCGAGGTACGCTCTGAAGCCTGGCTTCTGCACTCTATTATACTAACTCTATGCTTTTCACATTTCAGTTGATTTCAGCCGTTTCATTCATTCACTGTCACTGCATATCATATTATCTGCATTTCGTTGTGTCGAGCTGTCGAGTGTCGACTCATATATATAGTGTATGATCTATGGTGTCGACTGTCGAGTTCGGTTCGGACATAGAGATAGGAATGGTTCGGAGTTGAGTTGTGTTGACTTGACTTGAGTCTTGGTCTTGTAGTCTTGATCTTGATTTTTGAGTGTGCTTTGCCTTGTGTTGTGTCTGTCAGCTCAGCAGTTATTTTCTATGCTACGCTGTCAGTTCAACTAGGCTCTCTTTGCAACTTGGTTAATGATCTTACTTTACTACCTGGTTGAGTGAAGTACTTGACTAGAAATTTGTACGTCATTTAGTTTGATTTTTATTTATTTGCTGTTCGAGTTAAAGTATTGTCGTCACTATGGAAGGACAAGCTGGACAAGTGAAACTGTTCACCCGAGAGGAATTAAAATGCAGAAACACACGTGAAGATGCGATCCTGATCATCCATAACGGAGTATACGACGTTACTAAGTTTCTAGAAGAGGTCAGTGGTTATTCAAATTTAAAATTTGGAACATCATTGTTTTGTCACTCAAAATAGATAATTAGGAAAATTCTTTGTTTGGAAAGAGAGGTGTTTCTCTTTATTCATTCTTGACGTTCTTGACTTGATGATTAGACATTGAATTTAGTATCCGGCAACAGGAATTGTAATGTGGAATTGGTTGAGATACCTATATAGAGGCTTGTTAACTGATTATAACAATACCAATGAACCTTTTCATAACTAAATCGAAATCAAAGACAAGTATACCTGTCCATTACAGGTTAACATAGCCGGTTACACTCTTTTAGAGGATCTGTGACCGAATTAGAACAAGACACATATTAACAAATACTAACTGGCCAATTAACACCATGTACTAACTGGATTAACCATCCCATTCCTTAAATTGAGTCTAGATCTAGTCAGTTACAGTTGTCACAATCTACTTTGTAGCTATCCACATGTACAAGTACTTGCATGAAAGTAAATACCATCATATAATGAAGAATCACCTGTTTATAGTTTTATCACATTAAACATACAACATTATGTACAATCGCTATATTAATTTACATTCCTCTCCCACAATTACCTAATGTCATGTTTTTCTTCTTTTCTTGCTATCCTTGCAGCCTGGGTGGATCCTAACTAGTTTCCGTTCTTAACGTATTTTTTGTCTACCTATTATTTTTCTTTAATTATGGCTGTGTGTTAGCAGTCATATAATAAACTACACTTTATCAACATTTTGATAGTATTTGCATTATCCTGCTCCTCATAGATTTTGAGATATCTCGTATTTTCAAGTTTTTCTTGTGAACGTAATGACTATTAAAGAAACTGAATGACATCTTCATTACCATGAATGACATTGACTGACGTGTAATGACGTGCAATGGTTAAAATAAGGTAAAGGCTTTATTCACCAAACAAACCAAACAAAACCACCAAACTAAATAAAATAAAAGATAAAAATCAATTGTTTATTAAGACTTCAAGTAGGTAACTCAAATAATGAATTAAACAATAACAATAAAATAGGAACTGATCAGCATTATTTTTGGTTAGATACTAATTCTAATATCTATTTAATTATAACCTCAACTGTTTGCAGCATCGAGGAACAATGAGATCACTGATTGCTTGGACATTGATTTCCTAAATATACGCATGATTAACAAAGTCAAAAACACAATAAAACGATTTAACACGTACAGTGTTTACAATTATTATGACCTAGAGACACTTTTATTCCAGCAATTAAAATAAAAAAGACAGCCTCATGTAACGTGATTATGAAAGTCAAACTTTTTCCAAATTTGGATAACAATAAAAAACAATAATAAAATTTACCCAAAGACTAATAATAATCAACAATATTTTGGTAACTTAAAAATTAACAGCATCGGTTGCTTTACCAAATTACTTAAACTTATATAATTAGTTTGGCTTCTTCGATATGATATTTGGTGTAACGAGATCTTCAACGTCAAATAGATTTTCTTTGTTATGCTCAGAACCATCGGTTCCCTTAGACGTCGACGGTATTGGTATAGCCTGATATTTCAAATTATCAGTATTGTCTTTGGCTCTGACTAATAAAACATTCTGCAGCACGGTAATCTTGGGTCGTTTTTTTGGTACAGCGTCTTCAGCAACATCTTTAATAGCAATATTTGATATATTCGCACTTAAGTTTTTCTTTGAGCGTACAAGAGGAGCAACGAATTCTTGGGATTCTGGCAGGTTATCTGTAATTTTGACCGGATTTTTTATGAATCCACTGTGAAAACCATGTCGGCATATTTCGCCTGGCTCGCAAGAAAAGCAGCTTAGATCCCTGAACGTGATGTAATCCTGATCTTTATTCCAAAGAACTTGATGGACAGAAAGGGTTCCGCGAAATGGTGTTACATTCTTCGGTAATTTAGCCTCCTTCTGTATTATATTTTCTTCTGTTATAGGTATTATTATTATATTTTTAACTCTTGATTCCAATATCTTAACAAAATCAGTTAAATTAGCAACATCTTCTCCATACTTTACCGCAGCATCGGCCGTCCGTTTGAGAACAGCTCCTACACCGTCCGGTGCACCCTTTCCGTGACCTTTTTCAGAGTAGTTCCATATGACTGTATTCAATTGAGGAAAATCGTTGTGAAACTGAGAAATCATGTAAAAAATGAACTTGTTTCTATATTGAGATGTGGGCGAATCGGAAAGAAAATATAAGGTAGTAGTAAATGGGTTCTTTTCTAGTGCTAGTTGAATTAAAGGTGTCAAATGGGCCCAGATAGCAGACGCATCATGACGAACACAATCACTTACAGTGGATACGGAAATAGGTTCCATCCTGCCAGACTGAAAATTATGGGTGTAAACCACAGCTGTATGAAGAGCTATTTGGCTTCGACTACCACCGAAATGTAAAGCTTGAACTTCTTTAGCAAATTTTATAGCATAATTTTCGGAGAAGTCAATGTGCAGTATAGTTTCGTCAAATCTCAGCCTTTCCTTTAACTTCTTTATCTCATTATATTGGTTTAAAATATTATAACAGTGTAGAAAAAAGGCAGGCAGATCCTCATCTAGCTTTTGAATTGCTTGGATTGGTGTTACGTTTGTTGCAGATTTAGCGGTAATACTAATTTCCCTTTTCTTTTTGTCTGTGGTAACATATTGTTTATTCTGTCGCGTCCATGAATAATATACCAATTCTCTGTCATTTCTGAACTCTTTGAAATCAAGCACTTTATCTTTACATTTGCCGCAAACTCTTCTCAAACAATCGCTATTATACATAGAACAACAAAGAGATGCCATCATTTCTATGGAATTTCTCTCTTGTACTATATTTGCTTTGTGTAAAGCTTCCACAAGCAAATCCATGTTTAAATGTATTGAGCACATGCACGTGTCCCTATTGGATTCTTTCGGGAACACCACCCAAAATGGTCTATTTCTACAAAATGTCGAGTAACTGACGTTAAGGTTTTTATTCTCAGCTTTAAATTTCTCATATAATTGTTTTAAGGGAGCACATAAATAACGCCTTTGTTTGCGTTCTTTACCTCTTGTAATAAACTCCTTTTTGCCAGCGCCGATTCTGCTGTTCACATCTTCTTCATAAAACTTATGTATCGTCATCAACAGCTTATTTTGAAGTAATTTTGCACTATAGTGGTCAGCTTTGCTTTTCTTGTTTTTAAAATTAAACATTGCTCTCAGATTTAATGGCTCAGTTTCAGATTTGTTCGTGTACCTTTGTTCTTTCATCTTTTTTATGCATTGGCGTAATGCTTTGTTCTGCTTTTTTAATATTTTTATTACCTCTAACAACTTCAGTCTTTTCTTGCATTCTCTGTATTTTACTTTCTTTATGATCAATTTTTCAGGTGAAGTTACAGTCTGACTACTTGATGTACTAGGCCCTAGTGGGTCCTGTTTATTTTTGGTAAAAGTATTGACAGTATTGTTACTGCTCAAAATGATCACGTTCTGCATTTCTTGTTTCTTTTTCTCTTCTGCTAGTTTCTGTCTGTATCTTCTTGTATTCTCTCTCCACTTTTTACGTTTTAATCGTTGTTCTCTTGCACTTAACTCACTTATACTCAAAATCTTTTTATTTTCTTTTCTCCTTAAATAGTCAGCTCTATTTTTTTGTTTTTGCGCTTCATACAAGTTAATGTCGCTTTTTATCCGTAGATATTGACGTTTTTTTGCTTGTCTTTGCTGTGCTAAAATTTCTTCTTTCTTTTTATTTGGTTTTGGCATTGTGTCCTGAAAATAACGAGAAAACATTAACTAGTATTCAAGAAAAGCAAAGCTGACCACTATAGTGCAAAATTACTTCAAAATAAGCTTTTGATGACAATACATAAGTTCTATGAAGAAGATGTGAACAGTAGAACCATTTTGGGTGGTGTTCCCGAAAGAATCCAATAGGGACACGTGCATGTGCTCAATCCAATTAAACATGGATTTGGTTGTGGAAGCTTTACACAAAGGAATATAGCAGTCAAATTAAATCTATTTAATAAACTGCACAGCTTATTATATATTATATACGTTACGTTATATATGTAACGTTATTAAACCAATATTTAAGGCGTCGGAATTTGATGTCATTACGTTCATAACCGTGTCATTACATTCGTAGGAAAAATTGATGAAATATGAGCGTAATGAGTACGAACGTAATGACAAATTGTATGAATTTGAAATTTATCTCACAATAGGTATTAATCTAGCCAAGCTGAAATGCACATAGTATATTTGGTCCTAATGATGTGTCAAATAAGTAAATTGAATCTGACTTACCTCTTTCCGTTTTGTTTTAACACACTTTATAAAAATGACGTAATTTTGTGACAAATCTCTGCGAACGAAATTTGCATCGGAAACTAATGATAACAAAACACGCCACACGTCCAACTCGCAAGAAATTCGCCAACGAATGAACTGACGCGCGGGCGGCGGGGTACAAACGTGTCTCAACATGTTCAGGAACGTACAAACTGCGCTGAAGATGTCATCGTGAACTTAATGACGGTTTTGTAGTGACAAAACTTTGAAATAAGGTACTTCGTAAAATGTTATTCGTTTCACCTTAATGTTTATTACGGGGGCATGGTAGTTTACCTAAATAAATGTGTATACTGTGTAATACGTATTCTTAACGATAATTTAGTTTATATTTACATTTTTTTACAAGGTATGGGCTTAAATTATAAGACATGAATGACTTTTCGGACCATTTTTTGTTTTTAAATTAATAATAAATAATAAGAATGGCTACACTAAATGGGCTCCAGTTAGATTCGATTCTAGTTGACGGTTTTAAGCCAAAAGATAATTAAAAAGCAATTTATTTGGAAAGTTATTAATGGTTATCTATTTTTTATAGGTGTTGTAGGAATGACCTAGCTACTCATTTATGTCAATACCTCCTTTCGTTCAAAATCGGATACTTTTTATCCAAATTAATAAATTAAATTAGAAAATCATGACAATCAATTGTACATACATAAATACCTAAAAAACAACTTAAAAGTGCATGCCTCACTGGTTTGCAATATCTCAATAAATTAATAACAGTCAAATTTTTGATGTTGTTTTGATGCTTATCTCAAAGTCTGTTGATTGAGAAGCAAATAATGTGGTCTTGAGTTTTGACGGGTTTGTTTTTGCACAGTCTAACAATAACTTGTATTCTTATTTTTAAGTTTTACAACATTTTAGCTATCAAACGATACAAAACATTATGAACAATGGAATAACACAAACTTCAAACCTGTGGTATCCAGTCTTAGAATATTGATACATGGTTGAATCATTGTATGTAATTGTAATGGATGTAATGTATGACTTTGTATGTACAATTTTATCTTGTGATTTCATAATTGTGCTTGTAGGTTTACTTTGTTGATGCAAGAAAATAAATACAATATCACTCTGGAACAATCATAAACTGCAATCCAATAATAGTAAAAAACCGGCCAAGTGCGAGTTGGACTCGCGCATTAAGGGTTCCGTACCATTATGTATAAAATGCCAAAAAAATCTGGCCTTTTGTATGAAAACAATATTTACTTTTTTGTAGCCACATATTGGCCACAAGCGGCGCCATCTCTTGGACCGACAGGTAACTAAAAGCGTCGGAGGCGTCGTAGCCAGGAGATGGCGTTGCTTGTCGCTAATACATAGAAGCCATATTTCGACTTAAATATTTATTTTATTGAGTGTTTTAGTATTTGTTGTTGTAGCGGCAACAGAAATACATCATCTGTGAAAATTTCAACTGTGTAACTATTAGGGTGCGGTTCCACTGAGGCGGAGCGGAGCGGAGCTGTGCGCGATTCACCAATCACATGGCTTGAAATCCCCGCTCATTGTACCTCGTGTGGGTTTCAAGCCATGTGATTGGTGAATCGCGCACAGCTCCGCCTCAGTGGAACCGCACCCTTACGGTTCATGAGATACAGCCTGGTGACAGACGGACGGACGGACGGACGGACAGCGAAGTCTCAGCAATAGGGTCCCGTTTTACCCTTTGGGTACGGAACCCTAAAAAGGTTTATTTTGTACATACTGTGTAATATCACTGCTATGAAACTATGATTACTTTTTTTGTATTATTTATTTCTTGCATAATATTTATTTTACATTCAAGTAGGTACCTAAGTATGTTACAAAAAATATATATTAAGCAAAAATATTTCCATAGAAACATCTATATGCATACATAATTATAATAAAAACTCACAGATTGCTGTCTGTACATGTTTCATAACCAAAAATTTCATTTTTATTTATTTATTTTGGATTGGATTTTATGAGAATAGCTTTAAATCAGACAATTACTTGACTTATTTTTACTTTCATGTCAACCGATTTATATAGTTTTTAGCAGATTATTGCATTTAACGCATAATCGTTCGGAACCCTGCAAGAAGTCTTGCTGACTAGAGACTGCATGACTGACTACTGTTAAAATCTCTTTGATTCCGACTGAGCCGTCTACAAAAAGACGATTCGAATAAAAACTGTTTTGAGACTTTATACGATTTACTTATAGTTTAACCTTGTGGTCCCTGCAAAAAAATAACCAACTATTAACACATTCAAAGCCGTTCATAAAAGGTTGGGAACCGCAGGTCTAATAGGAGAAATTATTATTACTTATGTATCGTGTTGTATTCCTCTGTTATCACCTGTTACAAACGCATCACTGAGTAGGTACTAGGAAGGTAACAGGTAACAACAAAATTATCGTCCAATGAATTCCAAAAACCATTAAGGCAGGTGTTCTACCGCCAGCGAGCAGCGAGTACCTGTGGGCTATTTTCTCGCCTATGAAAGGGCTTAGCAAAACTTAACAAAAGAGATGCATATGCGAGCGAGTACTCGATGGCAGTGTGAACAGGCAGCGAGTACTCGCTGCCTTATGCGTCTCTTTTGTTTACACGGAATGTCAAATTTTTTGTACGTGTCTTGAGCAATAAAATCGCCGAGCTTTATTCACCGACTCCCTGGCGGTGAGACATCTGCCTAAGATGACGTAAGTAGCTGTACCTCGTTCATACGTCAGTGGGTAAGGGCACGTAAGGGTTACCTACTCCCGAAGTCCCGACATTCGCGCTACCCGTAGAGGCCGTAGAATAGACAATACCACCTGTATTGTATTTGTGGCCGCCTGGCCTATTTGAGAGGACGGCACTAGCTGTGCCGTCCTCTCAAATAGGCCAGACAAAAATGTTTAGGTAAGTGGCAGACAGCCGTTAAATATAGCGCGGGCGCTTTTTGGTAGACAACGGGTCAGTGATGCCTTCGCCTTCGGTGTTACTAGTAGTTACTTCCCGAACTAAAAAAGACACATTTTGAAAAATTTCGAAGTTCTGCGTTGAAATGAATTTTAGAATCTCCAAGGCATCCCATACGTAATGCAGATAGGTTTCTGCCCCGGACTCGTTTCATGAAAGTATTATTTAATAACCGCCACGTATAATTATTCCGAATCAAGTACTCTCGCGCTTCGCTTACAGATTATTTTATTCTTATCTTATCGGAATGCGGCCGCATCGGTGCAAAGTACAATTACGAGAGCGCCTATCAATTCGTATCACGTAAGTCGCGCTCGACGAGGGTGGCGGGCGAAGAGGCGATAGCACCTCCTATATACACATAATAAGAGTCAATATTCGTATAGGAGCGCCCAGGCATTTCTCATTAAACGCAAGAATCCTAATAATGCAATTTTCTTCATCCCTCCGACGCGGGCGGTATGCGCCGTACGACGACGCGCCTGTCTGACCTATTTAATTTTATCAGTTCACCGTGTAGATATTTCCCACCCGTCATCTGTTTCATTATATTTGCAAATAAAATAATATATAATGTAAATTATGCTGATATTGCTGATATTATACAAAACATATATGTACCTATTCGGATTTTTGTATTTTTGGATGTGTAAACGAATAAAAACCGATTTTAAAAAATCACAATATTGGAATACAACACTAAGGGTGCGGTTCCACTGAGGCGGAGCGGAGCTGTGCGCGATTCACCAATCACATGGCTTGAAATCAACATCTCATTGTGCCTCGCGTGATTTTCAAGGCATGTGATTGGTGAATCGCGCACAGCTCCGCTCCGCTCCGCCTCAGTGGAACCGCACCCTAACTGTGAGTTTAAAAAGTTAATGTTGATCGAGATTACATTGCTGCAAAAAATTTTGCTTAGTCGGGTAGGTATTACTGTTATATATAAAGTTCAATAGCTATATTTGACCCGTACTTAAAGACTTAAACTAACTAATAATTAACTGAAATAAGTCAATAACCATAACATAATTAGTTACAAGAGCGCGTTAAAATTGAGTCGTTCTACGAGTATAATCTTAAGTTAGCATGATTTATCTGTTAATTATTTTTAATAAAAGATAGCGCTTCGAATTCATGACAGACGGCAGAGCAGATAAGGACACGTGATTAGGTATTGAACGTTGCAAACAATAAGCAAATTATAATTATAAGATTACCACGACCAACTAATTATGGCTACATAAAATATCTTTTCAACATTTTACGTTTTTATCTGAGATTCCTGAGAAAATAAAAAAAAAACATTTTTTTTTATATAAGTATAAGGTATGCCACATGAATTTAGTGGTTTTTGGTTTTTTGAATTTGTAGAATGGTCCGTTACATTGGTAGATAGCATTTTCCCCTCGCCATAAAGCGTGTTTGAAATGTTGTTTATTCCTTTTTCCTTGCAATCTTTTCACCCAAGGGCAGATCAATGGAAGGGTCATTGGAGGTCATATATTCCCCATATGGAACCGCAAATTAAAATCATGAATCATAATGTTCTTATAATTTGTTTTGTATTGTTTTTATATGAAATACCTACTTTTTACTTGTATTTATTTTTGACAAAACTAAATTATATCGTCTTGTGACTTCATCACAACTATGCGATCCGTCCGCCCTGCCCTGGCGCCAAAGCTGGATCTGCCCTTGATTATACCCTCTGCGAACTAGTCTAACATTGCCGATCATCTGACGTGCGATGTTACTGCCGCCGTTTGCAATCTTAATCGAACAAATATGCTCCAGTCTAGCCCTATATAGTCTCTAAAACCTTGAGTTACCAATGGGCACACAGGCAGGTTAGTGCAACACGAACAGCTTCAAATCCATTAAAATGCAATGTAGGCTCGGTCGCAAGATGGTATGTCTGGATGGAATGACGCAAGAGCGAATGACTTTATAATATGTAAAAGTACTGCTTCTCCGTTTACCCGTTCTGCCCACAATTTAGGATACCATACAATGCAATGTAATTACGAGCAGAGAGACAGACAGGAGATAATATGTAACGTGTGTGGTGTGTGGTGTGTTGGCAGCACCCGGGCGGCGAGGAGGTGCTGCTGGAGATGGCGGGGCAGGACGCCACCGAGCCCTTCGAGGACGTCAGCCACAGCTCCGACGCCAGGTCTGTCTACTGTCCAACACTCGGACCTACTCTGGACCTCAGACCAATAAACTATAGACGGCGTGCCGTGAACAAAAGCGTGAAGCCGGCAAAAAGTACGCCTCGCCTTGTAATACACACGGCGGCACTCACACCAAAACGACTTTTGTGTTCTAAATAATACAAAATAAATGAAGCTTTGTGTTCCAAAAAATAAAGTTTAAATTTGTTCTAGTTCAAACTGTCAACATAGGGCTTTCTATTGGTTCCGATGTGTTTTAGGCACACGCCGTGCAAAAATAGTGTTTTTGCCGGCTTCACGCTTTTGTTCACGGCACGCCGTCTATAGTTAATTGGTCTGAGCTCTGGACATTCCACCTTCATAATCACTGCTTTGCAGACTAGCGCTGCTCTGAAGTGTGAAAAACATTCTTGAAACGTCTGAAAATTCGAAAGAAAAAATATTTGTATAATTACTTTCTATATAGCACATTTGACTACTTATGTTTCACGATGAATAGGTCACCGCCGTACACCATCAAACCTAATTACAACCACTACTTGCAGTCAGTCTAAAGTTCAAACCACGCCGATTGCCAAAACCCTACCTCCATTATGCCCGGGATAAACGAGGCTAGTTTTTCAAGCTAGGATAGCAAGCTAGTGTCAGTAAGCTAGCAAGCTAGTACTTCTGGCTTCTAGCTTCATAAAATATAGCTTATAAATGAAGCTAGTTTTGTCTACACGAAGCCAGAAGTACTAGCTTGCTAGCTTACTGACACTAGCTTGCTATCCTAGCTTAAAAAACTAGCCTCGTGTATCCCGGGCACTACGATGACAACAGAACTGGCTTGTACGTTTCCAGGGCTCTGATGAAGAAGTACAAGATCGGCGAGCTGGTGGAGGCGGACCGGGCTGCGAGCACGGCCGCGTTCGCCGCGCACTGGAACAACGACACGCCGCAGGAGCAGGGCAAGTGCGTAATCGCGTAGGCACCACCACACCACCAACACCATACCCCTACCACTCTTAGACAGCTATATCATTGTAGTTTGTTCCAAATGCTGTTCCTTCGTTGGCCTAAATTATAGTCTACAATTATACATCTTCCAAATCAGACTCGACCGCATACAGACAGTTAAAAATTATGAAGCTGGTGACTGATTAGATTATTTTATAAATTACTAGCGGACCGCCCGCGGTTTCACCCGCGTGGATCCCGTTCTCGTGGGAATATATGCATGTATTATACATAAAAACCTTCCTCTTGAATCACTCTACCTATTACAAAAAACCGCATCAAAATCCGTTGCGTAATTTTAAAGATTTAAGCATACAGACAAACAGACAAACAGACAAACAAACAAACAGACGGACAAAAATAGCGACTTTGTTTTATACTATGTAGTGATGTTGTATCATTCTAAGCGTATGAGGCTCGTTTTACTTAAGTTTTTCCGAAAAGGAATATTTTTGTGTTTTATGAGCGTGACCGTGTATCGCTGCCGTCGCGCCGATTGAATAATTTTTTAATATACAATTGACGGCGAGAGGTCATGGCTCGGTCCACTAGTGTACCTACATTGCGTGCGTGGCCGCGCCGCCACGAATCCAGCTGTATTATAAGTAAATCAGTGTTTGATGTTCCACGGTTTCTACAAATAGACTCATGTAATAACTAATCGTAATGCAAATCGAGTTGCCCTCGTGGCTCTCGTTCCGACGTAATTACCGTGACGTGTGTACACTTATTACACAACACGGTGTGAAGACAATGTACTCGTTCAAAAGTACGTGCTTGCACCTACCGTTAAATATTATCTTTTCCAGAGACAATTGAAAGGTGTAAACCATTTTTCCAATACCAATACCAATTCTTGTATAACTTGTAACGCACGAATATAGGCACTCGCGAATATTGTTTATCTACCAGTACCAGCTTATCCTCCGCCCTCAAATCCTTCGTTACTGGAGTTTCTTATGTTTCATGAAATAATTGCATGGCATATTTAGCCCTAAATACTGGAGCAACTTGCAACTAACAATGTAGACGAAACTAGTCTCTGGAGTCGGTTGTGATATTCTGCTTTACATAAGCAGGTTTTTTGTGTTCAGTTCTGGAATGCAAACTGGCGGTTTTAGGAATGCACAAAATAGATAATATATGTATATCGTTAAAAAGTAAAGAAATCTCGTGCACAACCTATGAAATCATTCTATTGATATTTCAATATTCACAACTCCTCTTTTCATTGTTTCCTCTCTCTGTATTCCTCACCTTGCCTCGCCCCAACTCACCACTTCCTGTTCGTCTACTATTTATTTATTTGAGACACAAAAATTCTGTTACAAATGTACACGACTTAATTAAGTATGTTTTTAATTTAAAAACGGTATTTATTTATATAACACTGTATACACGCTCATTCACTTGTTGTTAAAAGTTTTTGCAGTCGTTATGTAAACATATTTGATCGTATTTCACTGCTCAGTATCATTACTATAAATACAGATACACGTTAATTCTTATTTTGTTTAAATAACGGTACCCACAAAATAAATGACACAAATAAATGTATGTATAGGGAACATAATTATTTATTTATTTATAATTTTATATTAATTAAAATTTTGGGACTATCTTGAATGTTATAAGTAATTTAGTATATGAAAAATATGTTCCAATATTTTGTTTAAATATATTCGATAAGTACCTAATTGACTTCATTAAATTATTTAATTTACGTATTAAGGTATTTGTCAGAATACATCATTCCCTTTGATTATATATATAATCAAAGCATCATTCCATTGAGCATTATGCGTTAAATTAAGTATGTAAGTATACATTCGTTACGTAGTACATAATTATAATTAGTGCGGCACAAATGACAATCATGAATTTATTTACAAGCGATCACGCCCCGTACACGTGCACTTTGGGTAGTGGGGACTACTGGGCCACGCAGCCGCACGATGACGTACACTGTGATGCACCTTAGATCTGCTGTTAGGCTTTGTTATTAGATCTTAATGTTGACATTATCATTATCATTTATGTAGCAGCGGTCGCCTTATTAGAATTCAGTAGGAATCCACTAGATACATTTAGATTATGCGAATGTGTAAATTTTGCCCGAGTGCTCCAATAAATGAACTAGTTCATCAGCCAAAAGTCGCGCTTGTAATAGTATAGTAGCATATTTAGTACATAATAGGTATTTTTATTCTACTGTTGAGAGCTTTAGCTTTTATTAGTAAGTAAAATTGTCAACAATTCTGTATATTTACTTAGTAAAGTCGTTGTACTTAATAACACTTACTCATAGCGTATACATTATCCTGTACTTTTAAATGGGACATTAAAAATGTAACAAATTTCTGTTTACATCGTGTATGGTGCTTGCTAGTAGGTATGTTATGTTACTGTCGACGGCTGTACTATAATTATATATATAAATATATTATGATGTTGATCAATAAATCATTAACTGCAAACACACGCTTCTTATTTAGTGAACACCTTTTCTAATTTCATATAATACCTGTAACGTCTTGTTTATACATCATAATACCATACTTGGATTTTCTTTATAGTTTCCCACTCATAACTAACTTTTACTATCTACATACCTGCTTACTTTCATGTCGAAAGGTAAGTAATATAATTATTACGCATGTTTCTACCTCTGAATTATCTGAATCGGAAACTTGCAGGAAAGGTATGTCTTGCAAGAAAGTGCTGACGTTGTCACGGCCGGTCTCCTGCAAGCAGGGCTGCAGTGTTGCATATATAGTACAGTTACAGTACAGTAGATGTCTAATAGCTACTATACATCAGATACTCCGATGTTTAATTATTTGCCTAAAGTTATGGCTATGAAAAGCAATATTCGTATGGGCGTACCCAGCTTTGATCCCAGGGCAGGGGGAAAATAGTATTTTTGAGACAGAGTTTTGAATGAGTACCTACAACAACCATTTTGTTCTTCATCCGAGGTTCAGAGTCCCTGCTCCTACCTGGTTACGCCCGTGAATATTCCTAATCACTTTTTTAAACACTAAGATAACAAAAACACTATAGGCGAGGAACGAAGCACATCACAAGTTAACTGAAGTGTGTGTAACCGCTTGACAACAGCTCGTGGAGCTCGTGGGCCGTGCCGCTGCTGCTGGGCGTGGCCGCCACCATCCTGTACCGGTACCTGTTCGCGTAGGGCTCCGCGCCCCGCCGCCACCGCCGCCGCCGCAGCCCCCGCCGTCCGCCGCCAGCCCCGACAGTATACCGCGACCTAGTCCATGCCGGGCTGCTCACACCACTCGTAAGTAACGGTACGGCGACCTACCTACCAGCGGCAGAGCTCCGAGGCGACCGCCCGCTCCGCTCCATAGAGATATTACACTAGAGGGCAGAAGCCAGGCTTCAGAGCGTACCTCGGATAAAAAGAGACGAAATCTTTAGTAATCACCTTTCTCTTTCTGGCGAGGCTTCAGAGCGTACCTAGGATAAAAAGAGACGAAATCTTTAGTAATCACCTTTCTCTTTCTGACTCCTCGGTATCGGAGAGAGATAGGTAATTACCGTTATCGTTGTTTTTCTTTCTAACCGGGGGCGATTGCAATGTATGGGCAGCCGTATGGCTCACCCACTCTATTGTAATATCTCTATGCTCCGCTCAGAGGAGCGACTGCTGCAGAACGTAGTTTACATTCCAATCGATTAGGATCTCGTCCAACAGAACTCGAGTGACCGAGTGACGAGCGTGCACCTCGCGGCGCGGCTCTTGGATATTATCATAGTGAAATGTATGCGATAATAAAACGAACTGTTTTACTGGACTGTAATTTTAA
The DNA here is from genome assembly GCA_905404135.1 of Hesperia comma. Classification (NCBI taxonomy): domain Eukaryota; kingdom Metazoa; phylum Arthropoda; class Insecta; order Lepidoptera; family Hesperiidae; genus Hesperia; species Hesperia comma. The sequence continues at coordinate 21,583,512 of FR990017.1, read as the reverse complement.
AACATGAGTCAGCGTTGGCAGTCGTATACCGTGTAGGTACTTCTAAGCGAGCTCCGCCGGCCCCGTCCGTTCCTTGTAAAGCTAGACGAGTAGCGCCTACAAAGCTTACCACCATCTGTTGTAAATATTTTAACTGTTTGTATATTTTCTAATGTTACATTAAAATCACGTAGGATGTTAGCTTCACTGAGTAAAGATCCGTCAATTAGGTAATACCGAAGTGTCGTGCTCTTTTATGAACAACGTATAATATATCCTACTCCATATTAGCAGCAATTACTACACTTCAAAAAGGCTAGTGTACGCAATATTGGGTAGGTACTATCTCTAATGTTGTTTTATGATAAAATTATAAATAGGTAGTATTATCATAAGTTGCCAATTACAAAATAATAAAAAAGTTAGCTGTACCCATTTGAAGGTTTGTAGCGGACTCGTCTAGCTGTTATCACGTGTCTCTACCACCCCGGTGCTGCGGGCGGCGGGCGCGGTGGCAACGGCAAGCTATTTATTGTAACTATGGACAAATGTTGTGTCAAAACTCTAAACCTACAATTATTATTTAGTCACGCATTTAAAGGTTCGCTTTGGTATTTTGGAATTGTTTATGGATGAACTAATATAATAATATTTTATGAATGGCACCGTAATATTATACACTTAACGTTAACGGCAAATCCTCATACTACAATACGGTTGTGTTTGCGTTGTCGTTAGCTCTCCGTGCCCACGGGCGAACTGCAGCTGGATAGCTTATATACAATACATAAATGCAATTAAATGGGCAATAGATATACTGTATACCATAGTTTTTCCTATCTCTCAATTTTTCATATGGTTGTTTAAGAATGTTTGGTGTGAGTATTAGGTATATGAGGGCCAGCGAGGAGCGCGGCCCGGCCGGTGCGGCGGCCGCTGCAGCCCTAGCGCCGCAAGAACCGCTATTATACTGTCGAAGCCTTATCTGTCGGGTATATTTTGTGTAGTTAAAGGTTTTCCTTGGGATAAGAGGTATTTGAAAGCTAAGCATAATTTTTAATTAATGTTAATGTTATTGTAATGTTATGTACAGTATTTATGTGTACTCTGGTGCTAATTGACCAATACAGTGTTGTCAATTATGTACTTATTTCTAAAATATGTACATCCCCAGTTTGGTCCTTTGCACAATGTTTGTGATGTTCATTGCGACAGACGCCCCACGTGAGGTATATTTTTATTATATTTGTGTGATTGCTGCATCCGACCAGTGTGTACAATCTGAAATGATATAATTACCATTAGCTTTTATTCTAATGGCTTTATTTTGAGAGTTATAAGTATATTGGGCCGCAGGCTACCTATATATATTTTTTGTTTTTACATTTTGTCATTACATTTTAGTTAATCTGTGTGCTGTGCTAAATCTATGTATTTATAAATCTGGTGATAGTTAAAAGGCGTCATTTCTGTTTTGTAACGTATTTTATATATAAACAACATGATAATAATCAAACAGTCTTTTATTTTTATTCCTTTTTAACTGCTATCATAGACAAAATTAGGCTAAGCCAAATCAAAGCTAAAAAAATTATGGAAAAGAAAACTTACATATTATTAAACAATTTCTACAATATTAATAAAAACAACAAATATATGTACTTAAAATCTCTAAAAGGGTTTTGTTGGTCATCCATAACATGACACACATATTTCTGTCCCCTCTGACCTGGAATGAAATACAAGATGCATTCAAGAAAACAAATCAATCATGAAATAATTTGCGTCTCTTATATATATACTATTATATTATATAAACCATACCCAGGAAGAGAGCATTTGGAACAGAAGGGCAGAAGACAGCGAGCGCAGAGCCTGGTGCATGCGGCGCAGAGGGAGGCCTCGCAGTAGCAGCAGCGGCACTCCACCAGCCGACTGCCACAAACACAATTCTCTGCTGTGCACGGCTTGCCACAGTCCTGTCGTATTAAACCAATGTAAATACATTGTTTAGAATGAAATATTAGTTATTCTCAATTTACTATTGGTAATCAAATGTCTTATTTATTTAAGAGACAAGAACAACAACAAGCAACATGTAATTAATGACAAAAATAGTTTTGTACTGAAATGTCACTCAAATTTTAAGAAAACTGACTTCATAATAACTAAGCACACTTTCTAAATATGATTAATTAATTTTAAATATACAAATGATTGAAATATTGATATTGAATTTCTTTTACATAGGGGACTGGAAACTATCCCTTATTAAATATTAAGGGTGCGGTTCCACTGAGGCGGAGCGGAGCAGAGCTATTAAAAGCTATTACAATATTATAGATCAAGTTGAACATTAAAGTTGCTATCATTTATAAAACTTACAATTTTTGCGGTGTTTCCTAAGGTTCCATCTTTATTTATTAGCAACTGTTTCATACAATTCTTTTTTGTGGAGGGTACTGTTTCCAATATCTTGATTTCTTCTGGTGATTTTTTGGCGCCTTTGAAAAGCAAGTGTAATGTTTTTTCTGAAAATATAAAATAAAATTAATTTCATTGCATTTAAAATAGTTGCATTAATTGGAAACGTCTGTTATAAACTGAGTAATATTGACGATCAAATACCGTAAACTTTCTGCATTCTATCTTCATTATTATTGAATTGCTTGAGTCCCACGTGGGTTTTACTTTGAGGCACGAAATCTTCAACGTAAGGATTAGATCTTTTCATCATTCTTTTAGAAAGTCGTAAATAAAAGTGGGTATATAAGTGTTAATTTTGAAACAAGTAACAGTAGCGATTACTCCTCTAATATTAAAAGAAATGAGATACATAAAAACTTAATAGCATGGGTACAAAACTTATTTACGGTTACATTAACATATTTTAAACTTTTTTTCAGTTTCACAATATTGAAATTGAAATACAGTACTATACAGCATTTAAGATTTTCAAAATTCATAAGTGTCAAATCACCACCTGATATTTTGATGAATGATGATATGAGTGACAAGTGACAAATGATGACAATCAACAAACTGACACAGATAAATAAACGTTGGATAAAAGACAATATTATGTGGGCATAAAGAGATTTATAGAAGGTCTAAAGTAGGGCCATTTTAATAGGCCACATTTGACAACTGTTTGTCTTTGCTTTATAGTGAGGGTAACCTGCTGAAAAACATCGATTAATTTAATTAATCGATAAGGACTTCAAACATCTGTAAATTGAATGTGTTTGTTATAAAAACTATTTTAATGACCGCACAGTTCAAACAATGACTAAAAAAACGACAAAAATAATGCGTCTAATAATGGCGCGAAATGAAATCATGACTTTTTTGTAACATTTCACGTTTCTGGATACTGGCTTTTGAGCCAGACGTTATATTTTTAAATGAATGATTACATATTTTTTGGCCTAAAATGTAAGAAAATTAATTCTGTTCCCAATAAATAAAATATATTTTATATTTTATTTTGTAATCGTGAAATACTTTTTGACGATTAGTTCGACTTCTCGAATTCAACTTATCTACTGATCTGTGTCTTTTGGTACCATCCCTAATGTTTAAAAAGAAAAAGAGTTCACTGACGTAACTTTGTAACGACGTCAGTTCCTTACTTAAAAGTGTTAAAATTTTAACAATGTCTAGTAGGGAATATTAAATAATATGGAGTGCCTCCCTTACAAGGTTACTTTGTAAAATTTTGACGAACTGTCAAATGTGGCCTATTAAAATGACCCTACTATAGTGCAAGTCTACTCTAGTGGGTGAGTTCCACTTTATTTAGGGCTCGTTCCAGTAAGGCTCAACTCACCCTGGATAGCGCAGTCGAAGTGACGCGACGTAATATATTTCATTTCATCAACAATTATTGCGAAGTTTATTTCCTATCCTCTAGCACTATCAGGGAGGGTTGTTTTGTTTGAACTATTATTATTTACTGCCTCCAGCTCAAGGAACATATATACCCAAGGCTCCAGCTAGATATTTTTTCGACTGTCTCTTATTTACATGCTAAGAAACGATCGTATGAAATTATCTAATTCTATCTAATTCCTTATTTTAATATACTTACGGTTAAAATTATAATAAATGAACGATAAATGTAGTCCGAGTATCCGATTACACGAATATTATTATTTCGAAATTTTAGTATGGCGAGACAAGAGGTAAAAGTGTTCTGTCTGTGGTATGGCGACACTGCCAACAGGGCACCTTCGATCGATGGGTTGCTGTCAACAATTTTTTTCATAAAATACATGGAAGGAATAGTACAAAGAGCTCATAGTTGCCATCGCTTAGCGTTTCAGACTACTAACTAATTACGATAAGGATTTCAGCGTTTAACGGGAAGCTTCGGATCGGCTGTGTTCCGACGTGAAAGTGTTGTGAATGTGAATCGGTTCCATGATAGTGACGAGGCTGTTTAGTGTCGAACGCAACATATGCGAAGAAGTGGTTCATGAATGTTACGTAAGCGGCAGTAGGCCGGCATGTCGTGGATGAAGGGGGCTCAGGGAGGGCCGCCGCCGGGCCCCGCGCGCCAGCCCTATGGCGCTCCCCCGCAGCAGGTGAGCGGCCGCAGGTTATCTCCGCACAGACGTAAACAATGACGTGGACCCACACTAAAACTTGTCTCTCTTGACATATGACTATAAACATGACTTTTTTTTTGTAAATTGCTTTTGAGAATGTAATAGTTTAAGTAGAGTTAACTATCAAAGGTTTTCATCTGACGACATTCTTTAAAGTAGCGTCATCTATGTCTATAAACCAGTAGGTATAATATAAATTCTGAGTTATTATCGTGTTTTTTTACAGCCATATGGTAACCAGCAGAGTATGTACAGCAATTATCAGAGCTCCCCGGCTAACCTTCAACAACAGCAGCAGCCTCAAATGTGGCAAGCGCCGCAGCAGCCCCCTCAGTACAACCAGCAATATGATCAAGCTTATCAACAGCCTGCAGGGTTCAGCAACAACACCAACCAATTTTATCAACAGCAAGCGGCACAGTTCAACCAAAATTACAACAACCAAAACATTAACAACGTCCCACAAGGATATCAACAAAACTACTATCCCAACCAAGTAGCTCCTCAGCAGAATTTCTCTCAAATCAAACCAAACTCTGATGCCTGGGAGGACAACTGGGACTGGGGCTGGGATGATGCATCCAAGCAAGCTCAGAAATCTCAAAGTCAAGCGGGGCCCGTGCAGGCAGTTTCACAACAAGTGTTCAATAACGCTAATATCATTGAAGAGAGTTTTGCTACCACAGACAACTGGAACTGGTCAATGGAAGACAAATCTGAGTTGAAAGATAAGCTGCCCGGTGGAAACACACAAGGTAGCGAGCCACCCCTCCCAACAGCAAATAGGACTGATAATGCTGTTGACAATCCAATTGTTGATATCAATGCAGGGAGTGATCCCAGTTCTCAGAGAAGTGCAAGTAATTTGTCATCTCAGCATCCATCCGAAGAAGTAAGAAATCTTAGTGAAAGGGATGTTGTAAAGGAACGATTACCTAATTTAGCTTTAGGTAAGCGTTTTAATTTAGAAAATTTGACACCTCAATGGTCTATAGAATCCCAAATGTCTCAAGATTCTAGTGACGGACCCCAAACACACTCTGAAGGTACATATAGGAGTGAAAATCAATCTCGGAATTCTAGCAAGAGCAGTCCAGGCCTCAACACAGATAATTCAAATTTTAATTACTCACAGGCTGGGTTTGAGGACTCAACCGTTGTCCAGGGTACAGATTGGTTGAAAAAGACTGAAGAACCATTGTCAGAAAATAGCGTACAAGACCCACAAAGACGAGAGAGTCGTGATGAGCTGGTAAATACATTACAGGAAATGAGTATTTCAAATCATGAAAAACTTGACTCTAATCAGATGATTAAAGAACCCAATTATACTGTAGGTCCTGAAAATTTACCATTAGATTTTCATTCAAGAATATCCCGATCACCTGCTAATTTAAACACTTCTGAGAGTCAGGTTCCATCAATTTTACCTAGTGCACAATCTACACATTCAGTGTCATCAAAATCTCTTCCTTCACAACCAGTTTCATCTGCACCTCAACAGCTTCCAGCCAATTTTGTTCCTGCTTCTTCTTCAGGAGCTTTGCCGGTGTCTGTAGGTGCACAACCTAATAATTTTCATGGAAACGCTTCAGTTCCTGGACCACCTCCAAATTTTCCACCTTCTTCATCATCTTCCATACTTCCTCCGGCTAATTTTCCTTCTTCTCAAAATCCTTTCAAACATGCAGGTCCATTCTCCCACAAGAGTATATCTAAAGGACCTGCTGGTAGTATACCACCTCAGTCATTTTCACCAATGGCAAATACTAATTTGTCTTCACCCAATGTTGTCAGTAAAGTATCACAACAAAACAGAGTACCTGTAGGATTCGGTGCCAACTTAGAAACAACACCTGATAACTCTGAAAGACCTGATCAACCTCAAGTGTCATCATATAGACCGATGCCAGTCTCACAACAAATACCTGATAATTTAGAAATTGCACCTCAAAATGACCGCAATGAATATTTACAAACTGCCCATTTATCTGGTGGAGATTACGGAGAAAACACTGATTTTAGTAGAGATGTTCCACTTTCAAGTTTGAGGAGAATGGGAGTTGGACAACAAGACTCTGAATATAATCAAAACTTAAATATATCTGGGGACGAGCCCCCTCCAGGTCTGGCACGCATGGTGCCCGGCCAGCAGACGGAAGTAGATCATGGTTTCAATCAGTCAAATGATAGTTACATGGATCGACAAATCGATGGACAACCAACGGATACTAATAGACGCCCTTACAGGCAGGCTGAAGGTCAACAGACTCCCGATAGTTATTCTCAAGCACCGACAGGCAGAGGGGCCGAAAGGAGGCCTATCGGCTTGGATAGAATGGTGCCTGGAGAACCCAGTAATGATGAATTCTTGCAGTATCAGAATCCTAACTACAGCAATCCAAATGATCAAAGGGTGGTCACTGGAGTCGACCACGACTATCCGATGCCCCCCGAGGCCGGTCACTCGGACATCCGCGAGCAAAACGTCGACGGCTCTGATTATTCAGAGCAGACCATCAGAAATCCATCCAGAGATATGATGGGTGTGCGGGAAGCGAACGACGCATCCCCAGACTATAGTGCTCCGTTGGACGAGCAACAACGGGAAGTCACTATGGAGGGAGAAAACTTGCAAGATTTGAGCGCCATTTCATCTACCGATGTCTCATACGCTCGCGATTCAACGTTTGACGGGGCCACCGCAAATACCGTCGATAACAGCAAAGATCGAAATCACGAGGAAGAGGAATCGGTAGAATGTCAAGCCAACAACTCCACGAGGCAATCCTTGAACGGCGGATCGTCGGGCGCAGACTCCGAGAGGGATCGTACATTCAAGCTTTCTCAGAGAAGAGACAGAGACAAGGGCAAATCTTCGAGGGATGACGATCGCGACCGGGACCGAGACAGGCCTCGCGATAGAGAGAGAGACAAGGAGGGGAGGTACTCTAGGAGCGATCGGGATAGACGTTCCGTGAAGGACGACAGACGTTCAGAAAAGGATAGAAGGGACAGGGATAGAGATCGCGACCGGGACCGGGACCGGGAACGAGACCGCGACCGCGATAGGAGGGACAGAGGCGACAGTCCGGACAGCCGGCGCTACCGGCGCAGGGGGCACCGATACGAGACCGAAGATACCGACTACTACAGCGACAAGGAGAGGGAACGCAGGTTAGTTTAATTCTTATCACATTGTTTGTTACGTATCAAAAATCCAAGTAAGTCATCAAGATGAGGAACCATACCGGCTCATAACCAAATTATTTAAAGTAGTAAATGGGAAAAATTATTAGTTCTGTTTCAAGTTGTGGGACATAAACGAAGTAAAGAGACAAGAAAAGTCTTTCGAATGGAGAGCAAATTTGAATGCATGTAATAGTTATAAAACTTGAAAGACGAAGAGCCTATGTAATAAGTAATAAATAATCGATGGGGGTCGGCAGGTGGTACCACAAGGGGTCGAAGCCGCCGCGGGCGGAGGAGGCGGGGCGCGCGCGGCGCACGGCCGAGCGCGAGCCGCACCGGCGCGACGCACGCGACGCCCGCGACGGCCGCGAGCGCTACTCCTACCGCGACATCGACCCCGCGCGCAAGCACCCGCGCGCCCGCGACCGCGACCACCACCGGAGAGGTGAGCATCACTTGCCCACGACTACCCGACTGGCCTGTTACAGCCTCCCCATTTATACAGGGTTGTGACCCTGCCAGTGAGGCACTTTTTAGTTGAGGGGAACAGTCTACATTCTGGCCAGGGTTCCGACATCTCTTTTGGTGGCCTAGGCGTCTGCAATGCCTTTGATATTACCTACTAGTTTTCATGCTCACTTAACATCGAGTGGGTCGTCTGCTAGTTACTTGTTTGTCGGCTATGTGTTTGTTCATACTGAACACGCGGGCGCGGTGGCGGGCGCGCGCGCGGTGGACGTGGCGAGCTCGTGTTCACATTGACCGCCAGGCGTTTTGCGCGAGAGTTCAGTTGCGTCGCTACTGAATCGCGCGCTCCGCCGCCAGTTCAGTGTGAACACACACAAACATCTCATGCGTTTGATATGCCGCGAACGCGCCGCGCGCGTCGTCGCGAGCTTGCCCGCTACTTAGACCGCACGTGCGATTCCTGTGTGAACACTTGGATATTACGCCATATGTTTGATATTTCGTGATCGCGCCCGCGAGTCAGTATGAATGAGCACTTAGTAGGAGCATTAAAAGAATTCGATCAACGGATAGGATTTTACAGATTTCCAGTTACTCTTAAACTTGGTTTTAAGGTCACATGTAACAATTTAGCATTTAAATACATACGAATATTAGAAAGCAACTTTCACTGACTCTACACGAGTGTGACGTGAACTGAATAAAAGAAGCAGAGCATATATACACATTTGAGGCAAAGTACGAAAAGTATGTAATTTATAATGTAGGTACCTAGATTTTTACGGAATTAAGGTCGTAAACGGGCATGCAACACCACCCTCCTACTGTCGCCCAAGACAACCGTGAACGACCTAACACAAGACTCAAGTAGTAAGAGTCTCCTCACCTTTGTACCCGGCATACAATTGCTGATAAAGTGTTGCTGATATAGCAATTGTTATAGTAGAAACGGTACTAAGTACCCTGGCGGCCGGTGATACTTCCCCGGGAGAACTCTGGCCCTTACTACCTTAAACAAACTGAAAGAAACTCGCACAGGGCTACAACCGCCCCTGGTTCCGGGCCGCAGGGGGCGGCGTGCGGGGGGCGGAGGAGTTACTCGCTTGTGTTTTGTTTTATTTTGCAGTGGTGACGTTCTCGGGTGACGCTAAGCCCGCTAGTAGTGCACAAGGTATGCGTAAGGCGCTGTGTGTGTGTGTGTGTGCATGCGCTCATCGTCACGCGCACTCTGCCGGCTGCACCCGTCTCTCTGTCATGTGCGGAGTCTTGTGTAACAATGTTCGTCGGTGTTCACTGTCTGTATAGAGCACTCGTGTTATTTACCTAATTATTCACCGCCCTCGACAACAATGTCCATTTTTTCTTTTAGAATAGTGGAGATCGATATAGTCAATGTCTATTCGCATTAGATTTCTGTAAAAACATGTTTGATGTTATATAATGATTGTTATATTATTATGTATCACAATGAATGGATAATTAATTTGCTCAGCTGGGTTCCAGGAGGCGTTCAAACACAGTCGGTTTTAACGCCATTTAGAAATGTGTAGAAACTAAATCATATTTGATCTTGCTTACAAGCAGCTTGCTAACAATTAAATTAGGAGAGTTTGAGACGGAACGAATATTTATCTATCGGAACTCGTACATTAAGGGTGCGGTTCCAATGAGGCAGAGCGGAGCGGAACTGTGCGCGATTCACCAATCACATGGCTTGAAATCCACATTTCATTGTGGCTCGTGTGGATTTCAAGCCATGTGATTGGTGAATCGCGCACAGCTCCGCTCCGCTCCGCTCCGCTCCGCCTCAGTGGAACCGCACCCTAAATATAGCATCCCATATTTTGGCGGTCCCAGCCGCAGCGGAGCGCAGGGTGCAGCTGCCGATCCCGCGGAAACGGGACCACATCCACCGATTCCATTATTTAAAGAAGGAACGTTTTTTCAAATGAAAGTTACAAACAATAAACGATAGATCGATCCCTCGACTTCCACGGCACGTGACTAAACACTGCCATCGTGAAGTGCATGCATGCACTCGCTGTATAAACACATTCTAAATCGCTTCAGTAGGTACTTCCATAAAAATAATCATTATTATTTTTTTTTACAACATTTACCACGTAGGTAGCATAGGTACGCAGGAACAATTATTTTAAAAACATGTAACAAGATATTATATTGCATTCTGAAGTAAACAAAGCGATGTCGGGAACGACGATTTTACCTCTTCAATTAGAATACCACCAGCACCAAACTGACAACCTTATCCATGTCGTTTTGGTATTAGAGCGGCACCATCTCAATGGGCAGATCAATGGGCCAATGGTCCTGTAAGAGTTTTATTTTCGTAGGGGTAACCAGTAGCTGGTATACCTGTAGCCCTAACCGCGCAGGGCCGCGACAGGCCGGTAACTCAGCATCAGTATTCAGCCAGCTTGCCATGAGTTCAGCAGCCGTACTCATTGAGTTCATTATCATAAATAAACGGGTTTTTTGTTATCAACTAATTCCTAATACTCGTACATACAGGTGTGTCGGTTTGATTGGCCTTTTAACAGATTAGCTGAACCCCAAGCGCAAACCTCGAGCCGCTTACGATGTGAATTATGCTCGTTGCATAATCTATTCAAAACTAGGTCAGTGCTTAGCTGTGGGGAAATTCAGATTATTGCACACATCACCAAATAATTTGTTCGATAAAACAAACTAAATTACACTTAATTTCAACTAACCTCATTTCACCAAAAACGATAAAATTAGAAACGAGTGTTGCTTGGTTTGATAAGACTTTTGGTTTTTTAATCATTCAAATTAAAATTCTGGGTCAATACAAATAAAAACTTGTCATAATATTAAACGTTTAACAATGCCTTCAGCGGTTTCTTCGTCGATTTTATCCGAATGAATATAGTCTTAATTCTACGTCCGTTATGAGTAATCTAAAAATTGCATGTTTCAAAACGCTCACCACACTTGGTAATTTCAATAGAAGTTACATGAATCGAGTTTCATAATAAGACGTTTACGTAGGTGTTGTGTAACATAAGGATCGATGGCCGCGCGTCATCTTGCCGGCCGGAACGCTCCTCTGTCGCATTGGACACGTATTGGAATCGAGAACATTGTTTTTTCTCGGAGGGTCGTTGACCGGGAATAACTTTAAGATTGCTAGATGTAGTCCCGTTCCCACTGGTGTAGCTAATATGGTTTGTGGCGTGTTCCAGGGGAGAGCTACTCGTCGCCGTCGCGCGCGGGCTCGCGCGAGGCGACCGCCACGGACGAGGAGGCGCCGGCCGAGCGGCGGCGGGAGCGCCCGGACCGCGCCGAGCGGGACGAGCGCCGCCGCGCGCGCTCGCACCGCCCCGACCCCTACTACGAGGGTAAACGCCATCTTATTTGCACAATCTGTTTCATCCATAGAGATAATACACTAGAGTGGGCCGAGCCATACGGCTGTCCATACATTGCAATCGCCCCCGGTTAGAAAGAGAAACAACGATAACGATAATTACCTATCTCTCTCCGATCCCGATGAGCCAGAAAGAGAAAGGTGATTACTAAAGATTTCGTCTTTTTTATCCGAGGTACGCTCTGAAGCTCGGCTTCTGCGCTCTAGTGTATTATCTCTATGGTTTCATCACCTACGTTGTTGTTGACTAGTTTCAATTCAGTTTGTATTACAGTGCGCCCAACTTATCTCTGAAATGGCAAAAATTGGAACTAACGAAAAGTCATTCATAAGTACGTTGTGGTCATTCATCTGTCAGTTACTAGTGTGCAATGATTGGTCAAATGAATGTCAAATGCGTCCGACAGCGCCTCTTTCGTTTCAGTCTTAAGTTGGGTTTACTATAAGATGTATATTGAGTGATGTATGGTGGTCGGTGGCAGGCTACGAGTCGTACGCGCTGCAGCTGCGGCAGTACGAGTACTACGAGCGGCTGCGGCGCGCGGACCCGGCCGCCTACATGCGCCTCTACAAGCAGCTGATGGCCGGCCACGCCCCCGCCAACATCTACGCTGAAGGTATCACTCACTCTCCAATACCTTGTCCACAAACTATAATTCATATTGGTTAATTTAAAACTACAACAGTCACTAAGATATTTAATTGCACTAAAAAAGTTTGAGATACGAGCTGAACGAATACCTAAGGTGCCATTGAATATACATATTTTGTATGGAACTCGTATTATATATGAATAATATATTATTGTAAATGTGGAAGTCTGTCTGTAAGTCTGTGACGTTTTCGTTTGCAATTTTAATGGAATTTGTAATGAAAATGTTGAAGATGAGGCGTGAAATAGGGGAAATATTTGAGTTTCCCGAAGCGAAGCGAGGGCGCTTACTAGTTTCTGTACCTATTCACTTAAAAATTTAAAAGGTGTACCTATAGAGTACGTGCCTATACTCGTAGTACAGTGAGTGTTAATTTGGTTGCGGCGCAGGGTATGGCGCGCTGGGCTACGAGGCGGCGGCGGCGCGCGGCGACGAGCGCGCCAGCGTGCACTCCGGCCGCTCCAGCGCCGCCCCCCTCAACACGTGCGTACACACACACACACACACACACACCGCGCGCTCGGCATGTCGCGCTGGCCTCCACCGCTTCCCACCCGGGACATGATCACAGATCACAGTTATGACAGCAGGCCGGAATAATAATTATTGTCCGTCTCTGCGCCAGTTGTAATCTGTAGTCATTGTTCACGCCTACGTGAATCGCAATGTGTTGGACTTTGACATTTGCCTATAGAAAGTAACAGGCGTTTGTGCCTACAGTGACGTACCATTTTATTAATTGTCATTCTCGTCTACATCACGAAACTGTTAACATCGAATTCGAAAATTAAACCGTGTATTAGAGATCAAATCCTTTCATTTTGATTTCCATTGAGCTCCCTAAAGGCTCAAACATTGGCGACCCTGACAGGACAATTGAAAATTAATTCTACGAACATTCTACGAAGAAAACTATCGTCCGCAACTTTGTGACTCGTCATCATCGCCCGGCTAAAGGACGAACTTCGAGTATTTGCCAAGCAGTTCCAGAGCCCTACGTGCCAGCTGCTACGTATTATACTTCTGCGAGCACGAAGAAATAGCGGAAATAAGGAAATATTGGCGCGGAAGAAAGAAATAACCAGGACTTTGCGTGATCACCGCCGAGCAGTGTCGCATCGAAAGCATCACCTCGCAGCAGGATTTCACAAGATAAGTGCCCTGTTTATCCATCCTTGCTTCCTTAACGCCACTTAATCCATCCAATACCCGTAAAATATTCCATCAAATCTAAAATTTTCAATTGTGCAAACCAAATTACAATTATTGCAATCTACCTACAAAAGTTTATTAATATAAAAAAGTTTATGTATTTTTGCAATTAAAGATAAAATTAAGTATATAAACGTAAAAACAAGTAAATAATAGTAAACCAATTAGATTCAGCTGTTTTGCGCCAGTTTTTACGCGATATTTAGCAGTTTTTGGCCGACTAATTCCAGGTTGGCGGGAACGCCGGTTGACCTTCGACCTTCTGCTGTCTGGGCCGACTTTCCTGGTCTGTAGCTGCTACAGCCAGCTGCCAGCGACACGTCGTGTGCCTGGTATCGCCGGGGATTGGCGTGAGACGGAATATTTCTTTATTTATTGCAGTTTATACGCGTAGAATTGTTCCGTGATTGTATTACAAAATTAACATTTAAATAATAATTATTTACAAAACTTATTAATATATTCACAATATTAAAATGTCTTTAAAGGATAATACATCAGATTCTAAAGTAACAAACAGGTCTACAATGAAAGAATTAATGATAAAACGTAGTTCTTTAAAGGGACAAATTACAAAGTTTAAAAATTACATTAATTGCATCACAGAGCAATCTACGCTAACAGCTGTTGAGTTTACTGAGTTGACCTTGAAACTTAGCCGGTTTGAATCTTTATCTACAAAATTCGATGATTTGCAAACTCAGATCGAGCTTTTAAATTCTGATAATTTGGATTCGGAAATTGATGAACGCGAACGTATTGAGCAAGAAATAATATTATGCACTGCGATAGCGAAGGGTCTTGTTGACGAGCAAAATGAGTTAAAAACTATTGAACAAGATAAAAGAAGGCGTGAATCTATTCATCCAGATGCTCAATGTACATTCGATCACAATGACATCGGTATAAGGCTGCCTCAGATAGAAATTGCAAAATTTGACGGTTCATATTTCCGCTGGCTCGAGTTCCACGACACCTTTTCGAATTTAATTCATAAAAACATCCGCATTCCGCATATTCAAAAATTTCATTATTTATTATCTTACCTTGAGGGCGAAGCAAAGCGCATAGTTTCGAACATAGAGGTTTCTTCTGCGAACTATTTAAATGCGTGGGAATTACTTTGTAATCGGTACAATAACAAAAGATTACTTATTAATCACCATCTAAAATCACTTTTTAATATTCAACAAATATCTCGTGAGTCCGAAAATTCATTGAGGTATCTTGTTGATCATGTAACAAAAAACTTACGTGCGCTTTCAAACCTTGGTCTACCTACTGAACATTGGGACACGTTGATAATTTTTATGTTAACATCTAAGCTCGACAACAATACTTTAATGAAATGGGAGGAGCAGCATGGCAAGTACGATGATATGCCTACCTAACCTACCTTAGAACAATTTAAATCATTTTTACTTGACCGTGCCCATGTTTTAGAATCGATTCATCGTAAGTCGTCCCGACCGACAATAGATGGCGCTAGTAGTCACAAAAATTCATTCACGAAATCTTTTGCGTCAGTCAGTCGGGAAATCAATTCCGTGTTTCAATGCATCATTTGCAATCAAAATCATAAGATTTATGAATGTCCAACATTTAAATCAAAAAATATAACTGATAAATTAATTGAAGTAAAAAAATATAAACTGTGTCCAAACTGTTTGAGACAGGGTCACTCTGTCAATGAATGTCGTATGGGGCCCTGCCGACTATGCAAAAAACGTCACAACACATTGCTGCATCTAATAACGTTGCTCAGCGGGTTACCACAGCAGCTACCGATGTATCCGTTGACTGCAGTGACACTGTCGAAGAACATAATGATGCTGTAGTTAACTTCTCTAAAGAAGGTAGTGGCCAGGTGTTGTTGTCTACTGCTTTAATAAACGTCATGAACCCGGAAACTAAGCAAATAGTTAAAGTGAAAGCATTATTAGATTCAGGTTCCATGACGTCATTTATTACTAAAAAATTACAAAAAACATTGTCATTAAATTCGTCACCCATTAATTTGAACGTGATCGGTATTGGAGACTGTCATGCCAACACAGTCAACGAAAGATGTGTCGTGCAGTTGCAATCCCGTGACTCCATAAATAATTTTAAAATATCGTTGTCATGTCTAGTTTTAGATACTCTTGCAGGAAAATTACCAAAGTCTCCCATAGATGTATCAAAATTAGACATTCCATCAAACATACAATTAGCTGATCCGCACTTTTACCACCCAGCCCCCATTGATTTGTTGATCGGGGCCGATATTTTTTGGGACGTCTTAGGTGGTAGTCAAATATCCCTAGGTAAGTGTAAACCTAAATTGCACAGCTCCCAATTCGGTTGGTTGATAAGCGGTCGCATAAACATGCAAAATTCTAATACCAAAGTCAGTGCTAATCATGCATTACTTTTTGAGCAGGATTTGTCTAAAGAATCCCAAGTAGATAGTTTTTTACCTGAAATAAAATCCTAGCTAGCCTGCTAGCGAGTTCACTGCATCTATATTTGAAGCTATTGAAGCAATTTGAGCGTTTTTCTAAATTAAATAGGATTAAACGAGCATTTGCGTATGCCAAACGTTTTATTTTTAACTTAAAAAATCCTAAAGTTAAAATTACTGGCCCTCTAACTCTCGACGAATTAAATAATTCTTTTAATGATCTTTGTCGAATGTCTCAGCAACAATCTTTTCCTAAAGAATATAAAATTTTGCTTAATAAACAATATTTAGGTTCTAAATGTAATATTTTATCTTTGTCTCCTTACATGGATGAAAACAATTTAATTAGGGTTGGTGGTAGAATCAATGCTTCGGATTACACTTATGAAAAGCGACACCCCATCTTACTTGATTCTTCACACCATTTAACAAAATTAATATTTGAATACGAGCATATTCGAAACTTGCATGCTGGCCCTCAGTTGATGTTGGCTGTCATACGAGAGAGCGTGTGGCCAGTCAATGGCAGACGTCTTGCCCGTCGCATTGCAAATCACTGTGTGCTTTGTCGACGTGCTCAAGGTAAGACTTTATGTCCTAAAATGGGAGATCTGCCATCTCAACGAATTACTCCGGACTTCCCATTTAGTTCTGTGGGTTTAGACTATGCTGGACCGTTCTCTGTCTTGAATCGAAAAGGTCGTGGTGCTAAATTAATCAAGTGTTACTTGTGTCTATTTGTCTGCTTGCGCTACAAATGTATACACTTAGAGGCGGTCAGCGATCTCTCTAAGGACGCATTCATTATGACATTGCGTAGATTCATTGCTCGCCGCGGAAAACCGGTGGAAATATTTTCCGACAATGGGCGCAATTTTGTATCTGCTGCTAAAGAACTTAGCGTTTTTCTAAAGGACAATATTGAGATTATATCTGAGTTTGCAACTCAAGAAGGCATTCGATTTCACCACATTCCGTCTTACGGCAGTCATTTCGGAGGTATCTGGGAGCGCGGCGTTCGTTCGGCAAAATTTCACATTAAACGCGTAATGTGTAACGCTCACCTAACTTTCGAAGAATTATTAACCTTATTTGCACAAGTGGAATCAATCCTAAACAGTCGTCCCTTGTGTCCTTTATCCTCATCTCCTGATGACTTCCAATACCTCTCCCCAGGGCACTTTTTAATCGGAAGACCGCTAAATGCGCTTCCCGCACCTGATTTGACAAATATGAAAGATAGCAACCTCTGCCGTTATGCTCGCCTCGAAAAAATACGACAGCACCTTTGGCAACGATGGCAAAGGGAGTACATCTCAGAACTCCAACAGCGAACAAAATGGAAGCAGAACACCAGCAGCCTAAAAATCGGAGATTTGGTTCTGCTTTCTGAAGATTCACTTCCTCCACTAAGTTGGCGTGTCGGACGAGTGACCAAATTATTTCCTGGGCCCGACAACATCCCCCGAGTTGCTGATGTAACGACCAACAAAGGAACGTATCGACGCCCACTGGTTCGACTGTGCCCTCTCCTTCCTGAAGACGTAAAAGGTTGAAGAACAGACGTCAGTTCTTCAACGGCGGGGAGCTTATGTTCACGCCTACGTGAATCGCAATGTGTTGGACTTTGACATTTGCCTATAGAAAGTAACAGGCGTTTGTGCCTACAGTGACGTACCATTTTATTAATTGTCATTCTCGTCTACATCACGAAACTGTTAACATCGAATTCGAAAATTAAACCGTGTATTAGAGATCAAATCCTTTCATTTTGATTTCCATTGAGCTCCCTAAAGGCTCAAACAGTCATGTTATGATATAAAATATAACATATTGCCCATCTCTGTGCCGATCGCCGGGTACCAGTCGTGTCGATTTGATCATTTGTACTTATATAATAAGCACGTAAATAGTGTCTGATGACATGCAGTGAAGTGGACACCTAATTTTGTACAATGGCTTACATATAGTTGATAGTAGCGGCATTATCGGTGATATTTCAGTACTTTATTTCACTACATATTATAGTGCACGTATACACAGAATATAGATGCATACATTCATAATATACCTACTTGCTTATAAATAGTGCTTGGTTCGGTTCACTATAGAATGTTTAATATCTATTAGAAATATTTTAAAGCCGCCGGGCTCCGGTCCCCAGGGACTTGTCGCTCACGAAGCCGCCGTTACAGCGGAGTGCACTCATCTCACACCGTATCACCGCTGATTAACCTGACATAATGTTTGATTATTATACTATTAGTACTTGTCACATGGGAGATTGTTTCTCACTGGGGATCGGGGCACAGCGGCCGGCGGCGGCTCGCAGTCACCCGGGCACCGCCTTCATACCTTCTGTTAAAAAACCGGTTGGGGCAATCACTCCCAGGCACCCATTCTAAAAATTAGAGATCCATGATTCGTTAAATTTGAGTGTAAAACGCGCGAGCGGGTGATTGCGACTTTAGCGCCCTCTAGCACGTGGTGCCGTTCGGTAGGTTGGGTGGCTGGCGGGCGCTGGCGGGCTGCGCGCCGGGCGCGGCCTCGCTGCCCACCGACGGCTCCGACAGGTACGTACCGCCCCCCGCACCCCCGCACCCCGCCCCGCACCCCTCCCCCGCGCCGGCCCACCCCGCCACGGGACGCGGGCCTGCGCCAGTATGTCCTGGGCCTAATCTTAGTTCCTTTCACATATTCAGGTATGCTTCATGTTCATGTAGTGCATTAAGGTACCGAGGCTTCCACATCAAACGCTTTCTCTTTAACGCACGAACATACATGTAAATTGATCATATCACTTACACCGTCTCGGACGACCTACTTGTTCCGTAATGGATACTTTCGATTTTTCTGTTTTTTTTTTGTTATATTTCGGCTCAAGTACCGACTTTGGATTTCCTAACATACTAAGGGCGTTTTTAGTGTCATGCGGATTTGCTCACGCACGCGGGATTGCTCCGCATGCGTAGCACCCGCAAAGAACAATTTCATATATGAATTCACTGTAAAGCGTGAAACACGCACGCGGGATGCGGGACGCTGTGCGGGGCGTCATCCCGCAGCGGGGCATCCGCATGCGTGGCCTATCCATACAACTTCAGTACCCATTTTAGAGTCGTGCGGGGCGCACGCACCGTGTTGTACTATCAAAATGAAAATTGACACAGAATGTCAGATGTACTCTTTGTCTTCTTGTTTCGTCGTTTGTAAAGTATGTTAACACATATTCTTCTGACATTAATCATTTTTTCACACGTCTATACCGTTACGCAACCCGCAGAAGACTGAAACTTATAGTTTATAGTGCGTATGATCCGCAGCATGAAATTTCACGCATGCGGAGCAATCCCGCGTGCGTGACGAAATCCCCATGACACTAAAAACGCCCTAAGTAGTAGAGGGGATAAATACACACAGACTACAAATTTAGATAAATAAATTAATTATTTTTTAACATTAGAAATTGGCTAGCAACCGTAAGTGGCTGTGGAGATAAGATTTTGTTACTAGTTGAAGCTTGTCTTGTATCCAAGATCTAAAAATTTGTATAAAACGTACACAAAAATGTAGCATAAGTAGTTGGTGGAACGATCTGCACAACAATAACATATAAAATATCTGTTAATCTCATAAGATAAATCTTTAGGCAATTTAAACACGGCACCGCGCACCGCCGCGGAGGGCGGTGGCGGTAAAGCGGATTTCGTAGCGGTGGCCGGATTTTTTTGACGGTTTTGATGACGGCGTTTGAGGCTTTTATGACGTAGAAAGAAATAAAGAAGATATTGGGTTTATCCATTTTTACGAAGCAGAACTCTTATATAATGAGGCATTCATGTTATTCTATATCGACATCGAATTCCATTTTTAACCGGCTTCATTAAATTGCAACACGTCCTGCACCAACGATAATTCGCGCATTTATGCGGCGGTGAGAGCACCGCTCGACCGCGCGGTCATTCGGTGTACGTGTGTTAAACATCAACGGATTTGTTAGACCCCAATACAACTTGAAATCCGCTTCACCGCCTACCGCGGCGATGCGCGGTACCGTGTGTTAATCGCCTTAGCAAGATAAGTCAGATTTTAAACATACAACAAAATATTTTATCACAGTATTAAATTTACTAGTCCTGTAAGACGTGGTAGAGATGGAACTTAATATTATTGTAATGATATTTGAGTGGAGAGTTGATGTACTATGTGTGTGTGGATGCAGGGAGCTGACGACGGACGCGTCGCTGAACCTGCAGCTGGAGGAGTCCACGGTGCGCTCCGAGCGGATGACGCCCTTCAAGTTCTCCACCGCGCACGTCAAGGTACGTCTGCTGCTCTACTGCGGGTCTGAACCTGCAGCTGGAGGAGTCCACGGTGCGCTCCGAGCGGATGACGCCCTTCAAGTTCTCCACCGCGCACGTCAAGGTACGTCTGCTGCTCTACTGCGGGTCTGAACCTGCAGCTGGAGGAGTCCACGGTGCGCTCCGAGCGGATGACGCCCTTCAAGTTCTCCACCGCGCACGTCAAGGTACGTCTGCTGCTCTACTGCGGGTCTGAACCTGCAGCTGGAGGAGTCCACGGTGCGCTCCGAGCGGATGACGCCCTTCAAGTTCTCCACCGCGCACGTCAAGGTACGTCTGCTGCTCTACTGCGGGTCTGAACCTGCAGCTGGAGGAGTCCACGGTGCGCTCCGAGCGGATGACGCCCTTCAAGTTCTCCACCGCGCACGTCAAGGTACGTCTGCTGCTCTACTGCGGGTCTGAACCTGCAGCTGGAGGAGTCCACGGTGCGCTCCGAGCGGATGACGCCCTTCAAGTTCTCCACCGCGCACGTCAAGGTACGTCTGCTGCTCTACTGCGGGTCTGAACCTGCAGCTGGAGGAGTCCACGGTGCGCTCCGAGCGGATGACGCCCTTCAAGTTCTCCACCGCGCACGTCAAGGTACGTCTGCTGCTCTACTGCGGGTCTGAACCTGCAGCTGGAGGAGTCCACGGTGCGCTCCGAGCGGATGACGCCCTTCAAGTTCTCCACCGCGCACGTCAAGGTACGTCTGCTGCTCTACTGCGGGTCTGAACCTGCAGCTGGAGGAGTCCACGGTGCGCTCCGAGCGGATGACGCCCTTCAAGTTCTCCACCGCGCACGTCAAGGTACGTCTGCTGCTCTACTGCGGGTCTGAACCTGCAGCTGGAGGAGTCCACGGTGCGCTCCGAGCGGATGACGCCCTTCAAGTTCTCCACCGCGCACGTCAAGGTACGTCTGCTGCTCTACTGCGGGTCTGAACCTGCAGCTGGAGGAGTCCACGGTGCGCTCCGAGCGGATGACGCCCTTCAAGTTCTCCACCGCGCACGTCAAGGTACGTCTGCTGCTCTACTGCGGGTCTGAACCTGCAGCTGGAGGAGTCCACGGTGCGCTCCGAGCGGATGACGCCCTTCAAGTTCTCCACCGCGCACGTCAAGGTACGTCTGCTGCTCTACTGCGGGTCTGAACCTGCAGCTGGAGGAGTCCACGGTGCGCTCCGAGCGGATGACGCCCTTCAAGTTCTCCACCGCGCACGTCAAGGTACGTCTGCTGCTCTACTGCGGGTCTGAACCTGCAGCTGGAGGAGTCCACGGTGCGCTCCGAGCGGATGACGCCCTTCAAGTTCTCCACCGCGCACGTCAAGGTACGTCTGCTGCTCTACTGCGGGTCTCGCTGGCATCCTTTAATGACCAGAATGTATTCTGAAGCAGTCGTTCGCTGGACTGGAAACACCAGAACGAACCTATCAATAGTACAACGGAAGAAGGATGGTAGAGTAGTGACGGGTACAGCTGAGGATATTATAGTATTCCAAGAGTAAATTATTTTCACGAATTCTAAATAGTGTGGCTATTCTACTAGTGGCTCTAGTGGTAACTCAGTCTCATGTCAGTAAATAAAAATACATAAAATGCAACGAAACATCTGACTTACTTCACCTGTCAGCGGTCATGCGCAGCCGTTATTAACTGCAATTAACCAATAGATAATTGATTGACCAATTAGCGCGCACGTATAACGGTGCACAGCAAACAGCATAACAACATCTTGACGAAAAATTTTTACACATTTTATGTTCTAGCCTCCATCCGTCCCATGCGATAGGGTACTTCGTACGATATTTCGTTTTAAAAAGTACAAAGTGACATTGTCTGTGTATGGGTGTGGACAGGCGCGTCTGTCGGCGCGCGCGCTGGTGTGCGTGCGCGCGGCGTACCCGGTGGACGGGCTGCCCGCCACCGTGACGCTGCTGCCGCTGGCCGCGCTGCTGCGGCACGCGCCCGGACACGCCGACCTGCACGCCGCGCCCGGCCCGCTCCTCAAAGGTAACGCCACCTACCCGCCACAATACTTTTGTATTTTGGTATCATTCTGACGATGGTCAAGAGAGATGCATTGCCTATCCGTCCCACCTGATTCAGATCCTCTAAGTCTAGGATCAACCGTCAATGTTTTTTTAGTTTTCAAGTTTCAAGTTCAAATTCAATTCAAATCTTTATTTCTTCGTAGTAGATTTTACAAACTCATTTCGAATGTCAAGTTACGCCATCGCTTCAACAAATCCCTACGGTGAGTGGTCTCGGAAGAAGAAGCGGCAAGAAACTCCCAAGGAGTCTCTTTTTTCTCTTTCTCCACTCACAGTACAGGTTGAACTTACTACTAATTACGACTAAAATACGTAACTCATGTCCAAGCTGTTTTATCATTAAAGTTGAAAAGATAGTAAGATTGCTTGTCGTCGCGTTTCTTTTTTTTACCTTATTCGATATGAAATGTTAATCAATAACGAAAGCGAAACATTGCAGGGGTGACCCACAAGAAGAGCGTGCTGGAGTACTGCTATGCGCGCGCGGCGGCGGCGCGCGGCGCGGGCGGGCCGGACGCGCGCGGCGCCGCGCTGCTGTGGCGGCTGCTCGCGCTGCTGCTGCGCCAGAACGGGGTACCGCCACTAATAAATAAATAAATAAACGCTAACACACTCATACCTCCGCAGTAGGTTACCAGGTACCTGTGTCGCGGGTGGCATGGACTACATATATAACACACTACAATTACAACCACGACCCGAGTACAAACATTTATCTGCCACATAAATATCTGCCCCGGCCGGGAATCGAACCCGGGACCCCTCGCGTCGCAGGCAGGGTCGCTACCAACTAGGCTACAGGGTCGACACTCTTCAAATTAATTTAATCAATATTTTAATGAATGCGTGTTGAAATGGTTAACGCGCTGGATCGCCGTTCCGAGGGTCCTGGGCTCGATTCCCAGTGAGGCGGAAATTTGAATGATGAGTTTGAATTTCCGTTCTCGGTCTGGGTGTGTCCTTGTCTTGTGTGTTGTCCATGGCACCCACGACACAGGGAATCCTAGTGTGGGGCTATGAGTGTGTAGCGTTATTTATTTATGATAGTTTGGACGTGGGCAGGTGGTGATGGGCACGGACATCGCGGAGCTGCTGATGCAGAACACGCGCGAGGACGAGTACCGCCCGCCGCAGCCGGTCACTAGGCCCGCGGGTACGCTGCTGTTCCATACACTTCATATAGCATATATAATAAAATATGACGAGAGGAAAATAAATATAAGCGGTACCAAAAAATTGTAGCTATCTCCACGTTTACTGATGGCTCCCTGGCAGGTATAAGACTCGACCTAGCCATATAAAAAAATCTTAATACCGAAGGTAGTTCCTTGGGCCCTATTCAACGATAAAAACTAATGAAATCGTGTTCTTTCAAATACCATCTGAATGTGACTAATGTGATTTTATGATGGTCATTTATAGAGTCCCGGCGCGAGTCGTCGCTATCGGGCTCGGCGCGGCCCGACGCCGCCTCGTCCCCCGACGCGCCGTCGCTGTCCGCCGTCGACTCCATACGTGAGTAGCCTCCTCAGGGGACCTACTTCCCATCGTCTTGTCCCGCCACCTAAGTGCTCATTCATACTGACTCGCGGGCGCGGTGGCGGGCGCGGTCACGAAATATCAAACATATGGCGTAATATCCAAGTGTTCACACTGGAATCGCACGTGCGGTCTAAGTAGCGGGCAAGCTCGCGACGACGCGCGCGGCGCTCTCGCTGCATATCAAACGCATGAAATGTTTGTGTGTGTTCACACTGAACTAGCGGCGGAGCGCGATTCAGCAGCGACGCAACTGAACTCTCGCGCAAAACGCCTGGCGGCCAATGTGAACACGAGCTCGCCAGGTCCACCGCGCGCGCGCCCGCCACCGCGCCCGCGTGTTTATGAACAAGCACTAACACATCGCCCGGTCGGTTCCAGCGCAAGACGAGGAGAGCTCGGCGCCGGCGGGGCCTCTCGGCGAGCGGGAGGCGGTGGACCGGCTGCGCGAGTACCTGCTCACCGGCAACCGGCAGGAGGCCCTGGGTGAGGAACCACTTTAGTTATCACTACATTCATGTTATTCATACATATCATACATCATTGCGCGATTGAAGTGTTTGAGATCGGCCGACTCAAGCTGATCGCAAGCTGTGTACGGTCTTTGACCGCACATCGCTGACTACGCGTTTACCCGAATCGCTAATTGCATTCAGTGCACATCGTAGCGCGACACGAATAAGACATTTCCGCGAGTGTACTCAATATATCACTCAAATCAATCACTCATTTAAATTAAGTTTTTATATCACTCATTAAATCTTTCTAACACTCAAAACTCTTATCATTCAAAACGTCAAAGGTGTTCCCAACATCTTTATGGTCCTTCGAGCGTCGGAAAGCGGGACCTTTCGCGTGTGTCTGCAGTAACATTTCCAAGTGACAGTCTTTTGTTTCGTTCTGTGGATACGTGCCCTGCTTACCGGATCAGCACTACATCTACGTCAGCAGTCATCGAGTCTTCGAGGATCTGGGTGAACTACTCATACCAATACCTTTCCTGAAGAATTCAAGTAAGGTCTTTTTATATTATATCGATTAACCATGTCGCACACAATGGAAGATATCTATGCTACCCAAATGCAACTAAAGGGAGCTATAGAGCAGCTCCTCACAAATTTCAAGAAGGATGGAGCGGAGCGCAAGACGCCCGAATACGTAAGGCGCCGGCTAGAGACTTTGGACTCTTATTGGCAGGAGGTCCAATCCAACCATATCAAGATGTGTGGTTTTGGTGACAGAAATCACGCATATTTTACTAATGGTCTTTACGAAAAGATAGGGGAATTTTACCACTCATGTAAAGATTTTATTCAAAAGCAAAGTAGGTCCGCTACACCGGTACAACCAGCAAAGTTGACGATTCCATCCACGTCAAGCAGCAGGTCACAAGGAACCAACAGCAAATCCGAAGACCTGCTGCGTAAGCAAGTCTCACAGTTTAGGGCATTTACACGCACTATATCTAACATAGACATCGACTCTCTTAAACATCAATGGGAATATGAAGATGCGCTAAAATCCATTCAATCGCGATGGTCGGCTATTGACTCCTTGCACTGGGAGATTGATAGCGAATTAGGAGGAGAAAATGCTGACTATGAGGAAGCTTTCTCTAATCACGAAAGAACTTTTAACGACCTCAAAAAATCACTCAACGCCAAGATGTGGTCTGTTTCACATCGAGAAAGAACAACGCCACAAATCGACATCCCTTTCTTCAGCGGCAGCTACCAGCAATGGTCATCATTCAAAGATCTATTCATTGAAGCTGTACATGATAACCCATCTCTTTCTAATGGTCAAAAAATGCAGTTCTTAAAGAGTAAAGTGAAAGGTGACGCCGAAAAACTCATTCAACATCTTACAATCAGTTCAGATAATTATAACGCTTGTTGGGAAATTCTGAACAACCGTTTCGACAACAAAAAGTTAATCTTTACAGCACACATAAATACATTATTGAACGTACCTTCCATGCAATATCAATCGGCAGCAAGCATTAAAAAGATACATGACACAACTAACGAGTGTCTCCATGCAATCAAAAACCTAGGCGTCGATATCTCCACTTGGGACCCACTCATCATTCACTTACTGGCCCAAAAACTCGATGCTGAAACCCATAGCGACTACATAGAATCGCTTAAAAATCCACGTGAGATTCCTGTACTTAAAGATTTTATGCATTATTTAGAGGCAAAATTTACGTCCCTAGAAACTTCTCGCCGAAAAGCTGATAATTTGAAATCCCAACCGCACGTGCAAACTCAACGTGACCGAGATTCAGCCAATAAATATAAAATGTCTAATTATCAATTTAATCATAATCACTCAAACCTAAATCCTAACACTCAAAGCAAACCATTCATTAATTACTATAGCAATAAGAACCAATCTTCCCCAATGACAAAATGTCCACTTTGCAAAGGTGAACATGGCATATTTTATTGTAAATCATTTCTATTACAAAACGCTGATCAGAAAAGAAATACAATAACAAAATTTAATTTATGTCGAAATTGTTTATTTAATCATAATGGCAAAAATTGCACTTCTGACAAAAGATGCCGTGTATGTAATTTAGGGCATAATACTCTGTTGCATGACTCATTTTCTAATGTTAAAAAATTTGAGCACAAAATAACAAAACAATCGCACTCTGATGACAATAATATTCCGTCTAGCTCTAACAATAGTTACGTATCTCGAAACGATCTTTCAGAAATCCTCTTGGCTACCGCTCTCGTTAAGGTACGAGCGGCGGATGGTTCCTTCATAACCATGAGAGCACTCATTGACCAGGGCTCACAAACATCACTCATTTCTGAGAGAGCCGCACAACAATTACGTCATCCGAGAAGACAATGTAACGGTGTCGTATTCGGTATAGGTACATCGGAAAACAGCTGTAAGGGATTAATTACAATAAATTGCACTTCCATTCATTCAAACTATGACTTAACAACCGAAGTCTATATTATGTCTAACCTTATCAATAATTTACCTAATAAAACTTTTGCAAAACCTTCATGGCCACATTTAAATAGTATACAACTAGCAGACCCCGATTTTAATTTAAGCCGTCCCGTTGACTTATTATTAGGGGCCGATGTTTATTCAAATATAATCTTAAACGGAATTATTCGCGAAAATAATACACCCGTAGCACAGCAAACGCAATTAGGTTGGATTTTGTGTGGTAATGTCACCTCCCTTCAATGTAACGTAGTTATCAATAACATTGACGAGTTAAAAGGATTTTGGTCAACGGAAGATATTTCTGAGAATAATGACATGTCTTCTGAAGATCTAGAATGCATGCAATATTATCAGTCAACAACAACACGTCAGAAAGATGGTAGATATGTAGTACGCATTCCATTCAAAACGGATTTTCAATCGAACCTAGGGAACTCTAAATCAACAGCCATTGCACAATTCAAACAATTAGAACGTAAATTCAATCGACAGCAAAACGTTGCAGAAAACTATAAATTATTTATTAAAGAATATCACGATTTAGGTCATATGCAAAAGTGTGAACGTAACTTGATACTTGGTTGCTATTTACCGCACCACTGCGTGTTAAGGGATGATTCAAAAAGCACGGCATTAAGGGTAGTTTTCAATGCCTCATCAAAAACATCAACAGGGTTGAGCCTAAATGACGTCATGAAACGAGGTCCCAACCTACAAAAGGACTTGATGACCTTAATAATGAAGTGGCGACAATATGAATTTGCTTATACGGCAGATATTGAAAAAATGTTTAGGCAAATTTTCATACACAAAGAAGATCAAACATATCAAAAAATTATCTGGAGAGACAACCCTAACCAAGTCTTACAAGATTACCAATTAACAACTGTCACCTACGGTACAAAATCAGCACCTTTCTTAGCCATGATGACACTCAAACAACTGGCGATCGATGAAGGTCACAAGTACAAGCAAAGTCGAGTACAAACAGTGCTTGATGAAGATTTTTATATGGACGACTTGGTTAGTGGCGCGTTCGATCTCAATTCTGCTAAAAAACTGCAAGAAGATTTAATTACCATTTTGAAATCAGGTGGCTTCAATTTACGAAAGTGGACTTCCAATAAACAGGAATTACTTCAGGACGTCAACGAGTCCGAGCATCACACATTCGATTTTAAACACACAGAATCAAGCAAAACTCTAGGACTTCGATGGGATCCTGTGAATGATGAATTCCAATTCAAATTCAATATCAATGTTTCGTCAACATACACAAAACGAACTCTGCTTTCAGATATATCAAAAATATTTGACCCCCTAGGGTGGTTATGCCCTGTAACCACAAAATTAAAACTTCTGTTTCAAAAAGTTTGGAGCATAAACCTTGCGTGGGATGACAGGCTGACAGAAGACATCAAAAAGGAATGGCTGACGATCAGAGAAGAGTTAGAACTGCTTAATCAGTTTCGCTTGCCTAGATGGTTAAAGAGCACCCAAAAATGTTATATAGAATTGCATGGATTCTGTGACTCATCTACCAAAGCTTACGCCTGCGTTGTTTATGGTAAACTTCAAAACAACAACAAATCATTTATTACACTCATTGCAGCAAAATCAAGAATAATAGCACAAAACAAAAACATAAGCTTGCCAAGAGCCGAGCTGTGTGGAGCTTATCTTCTCACAAACCTGATGAAGAAGGTACAGACCAGCCTTAAGGGTCACAACATCACCATCTACGGATGGGTAGATTCCACTGCAGTTTTAGGATGGATTCAAGGCGAGCCAAGCCGTTGGAAGCCCTTTGTGGCTAATCGGGTCCGTCAGATCACAGAGGTGATGCAACCAGGGTGCTGGAGGTATGTAAAGTCAGCTCAAAATCCAGCCGACTGTGCGAGCCGGGGAGTCTTACCATCGCAGCTGCAGAAGCATTCATTATGGTGGAACGGTCCAGATTGGTTGCAAAGCTACGATCATAGCAAAGAGGAACGCATACATTACTCAACAAATGAAGAATTAAAAGCCAACAAAAATGTCAACGTTATTACGTACGACATAAAAGACAATTTTATTCAAGACCTAATAAACAAACACAGCTCTTTTATGCGTTTAGTAAGAATCATCGCATGGGTTCGGCGTTTTGCATCACGTGCGCGTGTCACGTTGCCATACCTTACTACTGACGAATTAAAACGTGCTAAATTGCAACTTGTCATTCATTTGCAAAAGAGTTATTTCTCTGAGGAAATAATTCAGTTACAAAAAAATAAGAAGGTGCACTCAAAGAGCTCTCTTATATGCCTTAATCCATTTTTGGACAAAAATGGAGCTATAAGAGTTGGAGGTCGTCTAAGGAATGCTTACATCAGCGAGGACATGAAACATCCATTGATTATTCCGGCCAATACACATCTCACAGACATTTTAATTGATCACTCACACAAAACAACCTTTCATGGGGGGTCACGCCTCACACTTTCACACATAAGGCAAAATTATTGGATACTGGGAGGAATCCGTGCCGTAAAAAAGCGATTACGCACGTGTACAACATGCAGACGACACAGTCCATCAAAACACGATCAAATTATGGGAGATCTGCCATCTGCGAGATGTAACCCTTCGCGACCCTTCTATCATACTGGAGTTGATTTCACTGGCTATGTTGAAGTTAAATCCAACAAAGGCAGAGGCGTGAAGACATCCAAAGGTTACATAGCAGTTTTCATATGTATGGCTACGAAAGCAGTACATCTGGAGCTAGTGTCGGATTTGAGTTCATCAACATTTTTGGGGGCATTGCGAAGGATGGCATCAAGACGCGGGGCGCCACGTCACATTTACTCCGATAACGGAACAAACTTTGTGGGATCATCGAGAACATTACAAAAAAGCTTCGTGGACTTACAACAGTTCCTAGATCCAGGATTTCTTCAAGAAATTAGCGACATGGACATAGAATGGCATTTTAATGCACCATCTTGGCCTAGTGCTGGAGGACTATGGGAAGCAGCGGTCAAGAGCTTAAAATATCATTTGCGTCGGGTTATAGGGGAGCAAAAGCTTACTTACGAGGAATTTGCTACTCTACTCGCACAACTAGAAGGATGCCTAAATTCAAGGCCGCTGTGTGCGCTAACAGAGAATCCCGAAGATATATCAATACTCACTCCATCACACTTCCTATCCAGTGGACCCACATTGCACATTATAGAAACGGAGAATGATGACAGAAAAAGATGGCAACTCACACAAAAAATATTTATAGATGTATGGAAAAGGTGGAAAATGGAATATCTCACACAATTAAATTCCAGAAGTAAGTGGCAAAGCAAAAAGGAAAATTTACAAATTGACGACATTGTTATCATTCACGATGCAAACCTACCAGCAGGAAAGTGGGCTCTCGGCAGAATAATTGACCTACATCCCGGAAAAGACGGCTATGTGCGTGTAGTTACTCTTAAAACAAAATCAGGAGTAATGAAGCGACCCATAACTAAAATATCACTTTTAACCAAAGGGACAGAACATGAACAAGAAATCACACAAAAACAAACCAGTATAGAGCAAAAGGAGACACTATCAAGGAGACGACGCAAACCGTTAAATATATTTTCTACATTAATATCTATATTATGCTTATTCGGTTTGTTTATATCAGGACACTGCATCAATGAATTTAACTACACTCAATTTAGCAACAATCAGGCACTGTACTTCGAAAAACAATCAAACATGCAAATTGTAAAGGACGATTGGAAACTGGTAGCTTATTACAATACTCGACCTTATTGGCAAGGTTTAAAGGCGTTCACAAAATACGTTGACTACTTAGAGAAAGGTTGTAACAATACCATGCAATCTACACATTGCAACGTGATCCTCACCCAGTTACGTCACGGAGGCACCGAACTCGAGTACTATAATGACGTATTGATGGGTCAGCATCTAAGACGACGTAAGCGTGGTTTTATCAATGGAGTAGGTTACCTCGCCAACAGTCTGTTTGGCGTATTAGATCAGCATTTCGCAGAACAATATCAGAATGATATAGCACTCATTAGAGACAATGAAAATCATCTGTTGTCATTATTTAAGAATCAAACATCAATTATTGAAGCCGAAAACAACGTTTTGAAGAGAACGGAAAATGCAATTAATAGCCAATACAAAATAATAAATCAACATATCACCAGCATACAAACACAGACAAACGCAGTTAAACAAGAAATAATGTACATGCAACAAATTAACGATTTCACATTATCAGCGATTATAGCTAGCAATATGTTAAATAACCTGCAAAACATACAAAATATCTTATTGGATACAGTCACAGATGTATACAACGGACAAATTAATACTCACATAATAAACCCAAAACAGCTTCAAGATCAACTAGGTATTATCTCCTCTCATCTGGACAAAGATCTATCACTTCCAGTAGACATTCAAGACATCCAGCACATCTATCAGTTGCTTCAGATTCGTACAAAAATGACCCAACAATTTTTAATAATCGAAATACGTATACCTCTCACTCTCAGAGATATATTTGAGCTATACAATGTTTACCCAATTCCAGTGCAAGTAGGTGATAGAATGAAAAGCGTAATTCCCATATCAGAATATCTAGCAGTCAATCTCAAAAAAGATATCTACGTTCCTTTATCTGGATCTGAAGTAAAATCCTGCCTTTACCATCACCGTTTGTACCTCTGTCATGTACATACACCATTTTATAACATGAGATTTGAAGATAAGATGTGCGTAAGAGATACAACAAACAAGTGTAAAACAACCGAAACTGAATGCAAAAACAAGTGGATGAACTTGCATACAATTAATACCTACTTATATTTCTGTTGCAATGATTGTTCATTACGTTTGTTTTGCGAGCATCATATGTCGAGCGTGAAACTTAATCGCGCAGGTGTAGCTACCGTAGGTCAAGGATGCATGATAAAGGCCGACGACCTTACCATATATACAACCAATCCCAGGAGCACTAGCATCAACATCTCATCTGACATCCAATGGCCTGAATTTGCGGGAATAAATCACATCATCAATGTCTCCGTGCCGTTAGATAAAGTGGATGACACGGTGATTATCAATAACACACAATTGGTTGCGATTGGAAAACAGATCGAACATCTTAAATCTGAGACGTATTTGTCCGATAAAGTCTCTAGCCACGACATACATCACTACACGGCGATCTACGTGATCGTCGGATTGGCGTGCCTAGCGTGCGTCGTCGCCGCCTGCAGGAAGCTACGGCGCAGGTGCGCCGTCGCTGCAGCGCCGTCACCGCAAGCTGCTGGGAACCCACCAAGTGTCAATTTTAGTGCTAGTGCTAGTGATCGGTGCGCGAGTGCCTGCGTGGACACAGTTGATCTTCAAGACATTCACGTTGAGAGATCGACATCACCCATAGTTAGAAAAACTGTTTTTAAGTGAACCGTTTAGTTTAGAGACTGCTAAGTTTTAATATTTAATCATTCAGTTTTGTTTGCCTATCATCTTGTTTTAGATTAGATAATCATAACATCCATTCCATTTCATCTCATTTCTCTCGCCCGGGAGTATGTACGGTCTTTGACCGCACATCGCTGACTACGCGTTTACCCGAATCGCTAATTGCATTCAGTGCACATCGTAGCGCGACACGAATAAGACATTTCCGCGAGTGTACTCAATATATCACTCAAATCAATCACTCATTTAAATTAAGTTTTTATATCACTCATTAAATCTTTCTAACACTCAAAACTCTTATCATTCAAAACGTCAAAGGTGTTCCCAACAAGCTGTATGAGGCAGGTGTCTGACTACTGGAGAGCAGCGAGTAGCTATGGGCTATTTACTCGCCCAAGAAAGGGACTGAAATATGACATTCCGCGTAAACAAAAGAGTTGCATATGCCAGCGAGTACTCGTTGGCGGTGTGAACATCCACCGAGCACTCGCTTACATTTATGCGTCTCTTTTGTTTACACGGAATGTCATACCTTTTGTACATTGTGTGTCTTGAGCGAGTAAATAGCCGGGATTCACTCGCTGATTCGCCGGCGGTGAGACACCTATCTGAGACGCCGGAGCCGGAGAGCGTGTTACACTCGTTGTCGGTCAGAGTCGATCTGAAGTAATGTAGTGTGTATCTAAGCCCTTATATAAGTTAGGATGTTAAGCATATTAAATGAGTACCAATAAAGACATTATTGGAACAACACTATACTCTACTGCGCACATCTCTACAGTAACATGGTGGGGGGTGTGGTTGCAGAGTGGGCGATGTCGGCGGGGCTGTGGGGGCACGCGCTGACGCTGGCGGCGCACGGCGGGCGGCGCGCGCGCGCGGCGGCGGCGGCGCGCTTCCAGGCCGCGCTGCCGCCCACAGACCCGCTGCACACGCTCTACGCCGCGCTCGCCGCGCACCAGCCGCCCGCCGCCACCGTACGTACCTACGCTATCGTCTTGTAGCGGCGCGCATACTTACAGTAATATGGGCGCGCGCCGCACATAATGCTGACCACGCAACCACGAGCGACGAGTGCAGTGTAACAATAGACTACGTTATTACACGTCATACTGAACTGGCCAATCAGATGACGTAGCCTCAACCGCGATATCGAAGATTCAAGAGTTACTAACTATGTATACAAATGGTGGGAAGTTAACATCGGACCGCGGTCCCCAGGCAGTGATATCGCGTGGCGGGAGATCTCCCCTTTTCCTCCACAGTCTGTTCCCTTGAGCTGGGAAGGATAGGGCAATCATTGACAAACATTCTATTATAACAAAACATATATTAAAGTTCAAGCGGTGTATATCATAAATGCTAACTGTTGTTTAGAATTTGATGTCCCAATCTATCAGCCGTCCTTGGTCATTGACTGCATGAAAGTTTGTATTACATTACGGTCGGTTGTTCCCTAATTTTCAGTTTCAGTCCTGTCTGTCTAAAATCATCCATGAAGTACGTTTTACGTAAGCATATGTTACATATCTTAAAGTGTATGCAGTCGGATATTGATAAGTTGGATGGATGTTAAGAAGTCATAAATTGTAAGGACTTATACCGATGTCCATGCGTCCGGTTGTGTTGCAGGGCGTGGCGGACGAGCGCTGGGGCGACTGGCGGCCGCACGCGGCCATCCTGCTGTCCAACGGCGGCGCGCGCCCCGACCACGACCGCCGCACGCTCATACAGCTGGGTACGTCTGTCCTACCGCTACACTACACTATTCTATTGTAACACTACGTTATTGTGACGTGAGTATCTTACGACTACTCGTTGTAGTCGCGTAAGAAAAGGAAGCCCAAGAACTTACGCCAATGTGCCGAAAAAAAGTCGAGACAAAATATGTATTTTTTTGTTTCGCTTTGCGTGTCGCTTTTTTTAAGCAACTCATAGTAGGTAACCAAGCAAATCGCAGTTACCCAAACAAATATCGATTGGCCGTCGAATTTGTTTTTGCAGTATTCTTCGTGTCACCTCATGTTGGCCACGATCAGTAAATATCGTTATGCAATATTGAATTTCAAAGTTGAACGGCCTACCTTACCTACTATACACACGGGTCCTTGAACTGCACGATACTCAACAAGTATATTAGCAGCCGGCGGGTTCATGAAGCAAATATAGAGAGGAGACGGCCTAAGGAACTGTGCACTGTGACTCAACTAGGTCCTGACGTCATCACAGTGGGCGTGGCTTAAAGTCAATCTACCGTCTGCGCCCGTCCTGTGCACAGCGTTATGGACGTTCACATTTTCAAAGAAAAAGATGAAGTGCTGCCTACTCGACATCACTTCCTACATTTATTGACATCTAGTGTGTGATAATTAAACTACATAGTAAAATCGATATAGCACGAAGCGAGTAGTTTTGCTATTGACCGTTAGAACAAGTGGGCGGGATCTAACGCCCCCTCGGCCCGCAAAGTGTCACGCGTTCTTTCTTAGGGAAATCTACATACAACGTCTCCTCTCTATATTTGCTTCATGGGCGGGTTGTCGGTCGCTGCTCGCTGCTAACAGCACGGTGTGCGCAGGCGACACGCTGGCGGCGCGCGGGCTGGTGTTCTCGGCGCAGTTCTGCTACCTGGCGTGCGGCGAGCGGCTGGCGGCGCACCCGCTGGCGCCGCTGGGGCCCGCGCCCGGCGCCGCCGCCCCCGCCGCGCCGCCCCGCCTGTCGCTGCTGCTGGCCGACCCGCGCGCGCCCACGCTCAACCAGTTCGCCACCAACCAGGCCATCTTCGCCACCGAGATCTACGAGTACGCGCTCTCGCTCAGCCAGGACTGCTTCATCGACGAGCTGCAGGTCGGGCTCGCATCGCTTACCTCTTTACGATTCGTTTTTTAGGGTTCCGTACCCAAAGGGTAAAACGGGATTACTGAGACTTCGCTGTCCGTCCGTCCGTCCGTCTGTCACCAGGCTGTATCTCATGAACCGTAATAGTTACACAGTTGAAATTTTCACAGATGATGTATTTCTGTTGCCGCTACAACAACAAATACTAAAAAACAGAATAAAATAGATTTTAAGTGGGCGCTCATACTTTCGACGACTCAGCGATAGTTTAGTTACCTTTCGGTCCAAGAGATGGCGTTGTGCGTAATATGTGGCTACAATAAAACAAATATTTAAGTGAGGCTTTCATACAACAGACCAGATTTTTTTGGCGTTTTTGTACATAATGGTACGGAACCCTTCGTGCGCGACTCCGACTCGCACATGGCCGGTTTTTTGTACATATCCAATCAGAATAACAATATTT
Organism: Hesperia comma; assembly: GCA_905404135.1. Taxonomy (NCBI): domain Eukaryota; kingdom Metazoa; phylum Arthropoda; class Insecta; order Lepidoptera; family Hesperiidae; genus Hesperia; species Hesperia comma. Next base: position 21,547,847 of record FR990017.1, on the reverse strand, counting down.
ACATTAACTTAAACGGCTATAATGTATGGTTGGTGTTGCAGGTGTACAAGCTGGTGCTGGCGACGCGGCTGGTGGAGGCGGGGCTGTGCGAGCGCGCGCTGCGCTACGCGGAGCGCGCGGCGGCGGCGCTGCGGCGGGCGCCGCGCGCGCAGCCGCCCGCGCTGGCCGCGCGCCTGGCCGCGCTGGCCGAGCGCCTGCGCTACTGCGACCCCGCGCCCGCCGCCGACGGCGACGGCGACGGCGCGCCCGACGCCGACGACGGCAGCGAGCCCTCGCCGCGCCACCAACAGTGGCTGGATGACATCACGCAGCTCGCACACGACCTCTCGGTACGTACTTGACTGTCCGCTGTACTTGCTACGGCGGTAGGGATGGAAGCTAGAAAATGCAAAGTGTAAGATGTGCTTTAGGCTGAGCCCAATCATAGATACGCGCTTATTGGTCAGGTTTATCAATTGCAGCTAATTAGGTCAGGTCGGGTAAGTTAGCTGTTAAGTGAGGTCAGATGTTCAAATATCAAAGTCAAGTTCTAATTGAATATGGTACGTGTACGGTGCAACCGTGCATCTGCTGGGGTCAGCTATTTTACGCGACACGCGCGACCCAATTTAATCGTAATAAATATATTGTTTAGTTCGCAATTAGCCAGCAAGGGCCGCGCGTGCTCGCTATATATCACGATATTGTCTTCCCATTCAGTTAACATTAAAATCCATTCAAGTTCACATAGTTATAAAATTACTTCAATACAGTCTACTATCATACAAACAAGTCTCTTATTTTCTTCTATTAATATACTGAGTTAACAAGAGCTCGTACAGTATGTGTGCACGCTGTGTACTGAGTGCGCGCTAGCCCGCACCGCACGCCACCTAAACTCTGCGTCCTTTCAACATGGATTCACTCACGGAATGTGACGGTCGGTGGTTGCAGGCGGAGGCGTCGGCGCACGCGACCCCACAGCACCTGGCCGCCGACCCCGCCGCGCACCCCGCGCCGCTCGCCCCGCCCGCGCCGGCCGACGGGCCCGCGTACGGATACGCCGAGCAGCACCAGTGGAGCAATAGCAGCGCCTGGGGCGACCAGGTACGGCAACCGCACGGCAATACCTCGTCCACTTATATCCAACTACACCGGCATACAATGCCCTCGTAGCTCAGTAGGTACGTAAGTACATTCAGTAGCCAATGATACGCTAGTCTTGAAGGAGACGCACCAAAGTTAATATTTTGGGAGTGACTATAACCGAGCTTCTTCTCACAATGATACACAGCCGATAAGCTTGATACTTTTAATTCTACTAAAATCAATATCATGCCCACGACATAATACAATAACAGTACACAATTCTAACACAGAAATGCTGAAATGTGATCAGAAGTAATATCTGGGGTGCTCGAGTCTAATCATTACAATGATTGTAGACCCTGCAGCAGTACGGGAGCCCCGCGGCGCAGTACCCCGAGCCGGCCGAGGACGCAGGCGACGGCGCGCCGCACTACCCGCCCGCGCCCCCCGCGCCCCCCGCACACCCCGCGCCCGACGACCCGCCCGCGCCGCCCTACGACTACTGGCAGCAGGACCCCTACTACGGATACAACGAGGTGAGTGGATCCACATGCGTGTAACATTACGCTAACGATTACCTATTTTTTCACCTAAGTTTCTCATTTTGGTGGTATCAGATAATTCACTGATGCAACTAGCTTCAATCCAAATACCCAGTGTCAGTTCGTTTGATAAAGATGTACAAAACCATGAAATAATTCGATCCGATCCGTCTCGGCATTATTTCGCGTCGCGTCTCGTCGATAGAGTGTGAGTGCGTGAATGCTAACGCGTGTTTGGGGGGCAGTCGGCGCGGCCCTCGCCCCTGCGGCGGCGCCTGCGCGCCGGCGCCCCCGCCGCGGCCCCGCCCGCGCCGCGCCCGCGGGCCCCCAGCGCCGCCTCGGACTCGAGCGGCGGCTCCGAGGCGAGCGAGCGGCGGCGGGCCCCGCGCGCCTCGCTGTGGCGGGCCAAGCCGCTCGTGTTCGGCGGGACCTACCCCATCGACGAGCCCACGGGGCTGGGGCCGCCGGAGCGCCGCCGCCTGCGCGACACCGTGGAGCGCAGCCTGGACCGCTTCGAGGAGATCCTGGCGTGGCGCGCGGGGTGGGGCGCGGCGCGCGGCGGGGGGCGGGGCGGGGCGCGGGGCGGGGCGGTCGCCACGTTCGCCATCGACGCGCCCGCCGACCTGCGGCGCGTGCCGCGGGCCGCCATGCTGCACGACCGCGACGCCAAGTACTACGTGGCCGGCCCCAAAACTTACGACATCGACGAGCCCCTCCCCTACGGCTAGCCCCGCCCCCGCCCCCGCCCGCGGCGGCGACGGACCTCGGCAAACGCCCCGTGGACGAATTCCCTTCGGGCGATCGAGTTTTAAGTTTTGTATTCCATGTGCATTTACTCGTAATATTTCAACTGTGATACTAACCGAGGGCTCGTAATGTTGAGCGCGTGATCGTAATAATGTAGGGGTGTTACCTAAAAGTGTAGAGAGAGAATGTCAGGATTTAGTTTGAAGTGTACGAAAAGCAGTGTTGCCCGTGCAGCGGGGCTCGTGTGCGAGCTTGTGAAATTAACCCGAGCTAAGCGATCCTAGAATTATTTATTTGTTACATGTTTTTAATGTTTATTTAACTTTGCATCTAATAACACTAAATTTAACCTTCACGCTGTAGGAACTTGTTGCAATAAAAATTAATGGAAACACCGTGAATTATTTAATATTACCGCTCATGACACCTACCCCCTCCCACCCCCTCCGACCGCCCAAAAATGGAATGCTTCCTAGTTTCGCCGGTCGTAAATATCGGTTGGAGCCCCGCCGGCCCGCTTGCTTCAACTATGTAAGAGCTTCTAGCGCCGGCGCGACCACACCGACGTCGATTAGATACGACGTTATCATTAGATAGATATTGGAACCGGCGCTCTTCACGTATCACAGCTATGCGCCGTTGACGGGCGCGATCACTCCATTGTGCTAGCCCTGAATGATAATAGTATTACGACCTTGACGTGACGCGGTGTGATGTGCGGCAGAGTGCGGTGGGCGCGGCGGGCGCGGAGGCGGCGGCGCCGGCGCCCAGCATCACGATGCCGGGGGCGGGCCCGCGCCGCGCCGCCTACCCCGACTACGACGACGACCGCCCGCCCAGCGCGCCCGTGAGTACACTACACACACACACACACGTCTCACTGCACACTTTACTGGAATTACACTAACAGTATAATTATTACAAAATAAATGTAGTTAATGTAAAATGTATTCAACACACACAAATGTATGCAAGTGGAATAAAAGCAATGACTTATTTGTTGTTGTCTACTACAAAAATATATAAATACTTATACAACCTGGGTGAGCCATAGTCTAATTTAGGTACCGGCCTCGGTCGGAAATAAGGAACAGCTAAAGTATTATTTGTCTAAACCATGATAATTAAAACATGCGATCACTCGCCGTTGGAGAGACCCTATATTGCCTACATTGGCTTGTGCAATTTAATCGCTTCGTCCGCTGCAGGCGGAGCGGGAGAGCGACACGCCGCCGGCGGCGGAGCGCTCGGCGAGCGGCGCGGCCAACGGCTCGGCGAGCGGCGCGGCGAGCGGCGCGGCGAGAGCGGCGGCGGGCGAGGCGCGGCGCGGCGGCTGGCTGGGCGGCTTCCTCACCAAGCTGGCGCTGCGCCCGCCCAACCAGATGATCCTGCCCGACGACAAGAACCCCACCGTGAGTGCCCGTCCTCCCCCCGCGCGCCCCGCCCGCACCCTGCACCCCTTCCCCCCGCCCACGCTCATGTAGCGCTTCTATATCTCAATATGTTTATGTTTATACGACATTCGGCTAATCTTGAAATGTAGTTTATTTAATGTTCCCCTAAAGAAAATGATCCCAGTATTCTATGTTTATATATGTGTATGTATTACTATTTACTTTGTATGTATATATGTATGCCATGTATTTTATTTTATCTAAGTATATTTTTTATGGATAGTCATACTTTATGCTACTGATCTAAATAAAATACTATTGGCTCGCGTTGACTTTTATTTGAGCCCAATACAAGGTCCCCGACTACAAGATATAGAGTCCCACAAGTATTTATTTATTACTATAGATGCACTAACAAAGTAAAACATTTTTCTTACTTCATTCTATAAGTAACACAAATAAATATATTGTTTATGAAAAGATCAACACTTATTTTAAACTAACTGTTGCCCGCAACTTCGTGCATAGGAGTTTTGCCGCGTGAAACCCGATCCTGTAGGAACTCTGGGACTGACTATCTCCCACTGAAAGTCCCATAAAAATCCGTTCAGTCGCTTCTAAGATTAGCGTGCACAAACATATAAATAAACAGAGAATTAGACAAAATTTAAAATTTCTTGTGTATTTAAAGGCCCTCTTATTGCATAATATTTGCCATGTACAGATAGCGATCAATTACAGTTTTATTATATTTATAGAAAATAGGAGTCCGGACCCGTGCTTCACCTAGGTTCTCCACAAATATGCGCATAGCACGAAACTACTCCAGTGTCACAAAAGTACTTAATGCATGCATTGTAAAACTAAACGTTTACACGTGAAATTACTGGTTAAATTAGTTTTATCAAACTAATATGAAGCAACTAATTTCGTAATGTAAATCCGGCTTAACGCCATCAGTTGGAGCACGGGACCTTATAAGTCCCCGTGCTTCACCCAGGTGGAGAGCCTAGGTGAAGCACGGGTCCGGACTCGAAAATAGACCATTTTGCTGCGTTTTATAGTGACGTCATCATTCGCAATTTACTATGAAAGGTGTCTTGCACCAAGCGACTAAAAAGCTCAAAACATTTTTATTTCTATAGAAAAATGGTATTTATACATTTTCTCGATAACGGTTGAAAATAAGAGATTTAAATTTCACTTATTATCCTTATTACACGAAATGTGTTGTGATGTGAGGGCCTTGGGACATCATGTGGTGAGCAGGGTCCAGCAGCAAGGCAGGTAACGTGGGGGTTCAGGAGCCAGTCGGTCAGAGCTACGCCAGGGTCATAGCGGTCTCGGAGAGGGTGTATCCGAAACAATACATCTTCGTTGTTGAGGAAGGCTATGGCTAGGTATATAACGTCACGCTAAGACCTATAGGAACAGAGCAACAAGTTTTTCGAAGCGAAGCGAAGTCTTCTCGTAAAAATATAATATGGAAACAGTGTGTGTGTGAGTCCAAGATGTTCGGTATGTGCAGATCGTGTGGGACGAGCAGACGAAGCGCTGGCGCGACACGGCGGGCGACGCGGAGCCCGCGCCCGCGCCGCCGCCGCCGCCGCCCACCGGCCCCCCCGGCCTCACGTCAGTACTACCGCATTTACCTATAACCTACCTACGCTCCCAAAGGCGTGACTGACTTATAAACTATTACGATACGATGACAGGTTATTCTATCAGACTTCTATTGAGTTTTTTTTTAAAAATGGATTGAAATAAAACGCGTCGTTCGCTCCCGCAGGACGTCGACGCCGCTGCAGTCGCCGGCCGCGGGCGCCCCGCCCTCCGCGCCGTCCTCCAACATGTACAAGATGCAGAAGAACAGACGTGAGTACCGCAGCCCCATTGTCGCGAGCCTCGCCCGAGTGGCCGCCGCCGGCCCGGCGCTGTACCGTTCTAGTCGAGTGGCAGCGCCCGGCGGGCGGCCTGCCCAGAACCCATCGTTGTCCGGCCAAAATTGTGCTGCACTTTAAAATCAAATTTCTAAATTGTATATTTTGTATTTATATGCAGATTAATAAATTGTAAAAAGTAAAGTATCCCCCAAGACCCTCAGTGTAGTATAATATGAACCGACGGTGTCATCTCCTCATACTTTGAGCTTCATGTATTATAATGTTATATATGATGTGACGTTACGTGCACAGATATAAAGAAGTCGTACGTGGACGTGCTGAACCCGGGCGGCGCGACGCCGGCCGCCGCCCCGCCCGCCCTGCTGCCCGCGCTGCCCGCCGCGCCCGCCGCGCCGCCCGCCTTCTTCGTGCCCGCGCCCGCGCCCAGCGTACGTACGCTCCCAATGATGTTTTAAATATCTAGATTGAGCGTCGCCCTACAATGAAAACAAAAAACACAAGGCAACATTTTCAAGCATGTGTGCGTCGTGCAGGCGATGTTTTTCACGTACATTTTTTGTCTATGTGTGCGTAATCTGTTCGTAATGATATAAAAATTGTGGCCAACTGTTGACCACAATTTTTTGACACGTTTTCTCGGATTCGATGTTCCATCTAGATATTTAAAACATCATTGGTACCCTCCGCATTGTCCCGCTCACGTACCGCCAGGAACCGAACACATGATGTACGGTCGCAGGTAACGTGTGGAACCACCAGCCGGAGCGCGGGGGCTCCCTGCCGACCGAGCCGGTCGAAGTGGCACACGTATAACGGTCAACAACATGAGAGACAGCAAAACATTCGCTCCCGTGCCGTACACGATTTCGGTCGGTCTCTTGTGTAGGTGGATGGCGGTCAGCGCCTTCTGTGTGACCATTCACTTTATTTTTGTTCTGTTGCATTACTAGCTACCCTGTGTATACCCTCTACCGTTCCCCGTACCTGTCCGATCCCCGCCCGCAGCTCGTCGCCTGCCCCCCTCCCCCCCTCTCCCAGGTGTGTAATGTTGTGTTGTATGTTGCACGCGGCCAGGAGCCCGCCAGCCTGCCCAACGGACACTAGCAGGTAACGCCCATGTTCCATAACTTTCCATCTACCCTAGTCCCTAAATTGGGTCTTGTTCTAAGTCTGTCACAGTTGTAATGGGCGGCAGCGGAAGGGTGGTGCTGCATGCTCGTTTGCTACCTTAATTCCATAAAAAAATCGTTAACTATTGATGTCGCTCTGGTTATGTTTGTACATTGAAACTGCAATCATAACTTAATAATACTGAGTTAACGCGTATTGATAGCATCCGGCCGGCCGTATTGTCTTGTTTGTGTCCAATTCGATTTTCTTGAACGAAGTTTGGATTTACATCGAATTTGTGAAACCAGCGTGTGTCCATTTGACCCGCATGTTGACGTATTACATTACAATAAAATACAAAAAGCTTGACCAGCGTTTCCCGTGACCCCCAGGGCGGCATCTACGACCCCACGTACGGGGCGGACGACGAGCCCTACCGCAGCGGCATCTAGCGGCCGCAGCCCCCGCCGGGTGCTTCGCCGCCGCCCGGGTGCTCCGCCGCCGCGCCCGAGGGACTTAGCAACTAAGCGCGTTAGTTGTGAGGCAGTGCCGACGGCGGCCGCGACCCGTCTCGACACCTTGCATACCTTGCTCACCTGACATCTTTATTACTCTATGTTATTATGTATTATCGATTGAATTTTTAAATGCTGAATTGTATTAATTTCCGTTAGTGATGTTGGATTATGAATTGGGTATTATATTTATTTGTATATTCTAATGATTCCGTTTATGATGTACGTATCTATTCTTGGACATAGTTATCTACTTTTAGGCTTTAGGTTTTATGGAATTAGAATCGATGACTGGAAAAGTTGAAATATATGGTTGTTTATATTGAAAATGAAGTGTACGTCCGGCGCCCGCGGTGGCGTGTGGTAGGGGGGGAGGGGGTAATGTATAAACTGTAATTAGCCTTACCGGAGCCGCCGCGCGGCTCGCGGGGCTCCTCGTATCTGTATATTAGCACCGCGCATTGTATTCGGACATGTATTATAATGGTGATTCAATCGTATGGAATATAAATAAATTGTTTATGTTAATGCTTATCTGTTGGTTTATTTCAAACTCTTCCTCTGCCTTATGTATATCTATCTGCCTTGAAATAAAGATATGCTGTTGTAATTTCACCCTTTTAATTCATAAAGTCAAAACATTATAAGATGCATTTACAAAACTACACGAAAAGTAATTTTACAAGAACCGAAATTGCTGAAATAACAAATCCAACCTTACTCCTAAGACCTTAAGAATGAAAATCAACAAGAAACTTTTACGAGAGTTAGAGAGACCAAGCAAGGAATAGATGAATGTTTATTATGCTATAGTTGCATCTACAACTGAAACCTGCCATAGCACCGTCGCACCTGAACGTGCGGTTTAGGTCTGTACACTACACCGACTACACTGTACACGGGCCAATCAATTATTATTTATCTATCTATTGGTCTGAACACACTCATTTCCTTTAAAGTGGCAGCCAGGTTCAGTTGTTTTTACACCGACGACTCCCGATCTCATGAATGTGGTATTATATAGATTTGAGTGTTTTGATTTCTCAAAGTAGGTGTAGGGCATTCAGAGGAACGTCCGTCTTGGAAGGGACAGTGGCGCGAAGGGAAGGGTGGAAAATGGTGCGGCGAGGTGACTACCGGTGGAGGACTATAGGACTATAGACTATAGGTGGAGGGAGAGGGACTCCTCTACCTATTTGATGATTAGTTACTTTGATGTCTAACCTTTCTGAAATCATCTACTGAAGTTCCTTATCTAACTCCTTAAGAAGTTTGATAATTATTAACGAAAACTCTTTTTTCATACACGTGATATATTTAAGGATATAACTTTATATGACATGGACAAATTACTGTATTCAAAAGACAACCTTACTACTATTATTAGGGATCACTTCCACAACAATTATGTTAATTATTCATTATTAATTATTAATTATTATTATTAATGTGTAATTATTCAACAACATGTAGGGAAGCAACACGGGTGTAGCCGCTGAGCCGCGCGCGCTAGATGATGTCGTGCAGGGCGGGCGGCGGCGCGCGCTAGATGATGTCGTGCAGGGCGGGCGGCGGCGCGCGCTGCGTGGCGGCCGCCAGCTGCAGCGCGGCCGCCGCCAGCGCCGCCGCCACGAACGCCGCCATCAGCACCGAGCAGATCACGATGCCCTTGTTCATCGCGACCACTGACAAATTGATCGTGTCACATTCATCTTTCCAAAACACGTAGAAGAAAAGTGTCTATGTTTAAAACATTCCTGACCTGTCAAGTTATATAGTATTCAACAATCCATAGACATTATCCTTGACCACTCTCACTTTTTACTACATAAAATCACCTCACTTAGCTTCCGAGACCAGTCCCGTAGCTAGTAGGTATATTGGGTACCTACATAATTGTTAGGCGTGATTCTTTAATTTAAGCCACAAGTAATAGTAAGTTCAATCTGTAAATGTGAGTAGGAAGAGAAGCTCCTTAGAAGTTCCTTGTCGATTTTCTTTCTAGGATTGATAGCGATTTGTTATAGCGATACTTAGCGTATTTTGATTTGAGAATTATTTTTAATAACTTCTAACAAACTACTGATCCGATTTTGATAAAATTTTTACTGTTCCCCTTTATATACTTTCGATATAAGCTTTTTGTTCACCGTATTTTCCAGCAGGGGTGCTATCATTGGCGTTCGAGGAGATAATTTCCAGAATTTGATTGGCGAAGAGCGAAAATCGACAATAAAAGGCGCGTTATTATCGACAATAAAAGGATCGAATTAGTTTTATTGAACGTCCAGGACAGATCGCAACCAGTCCTGCGAAGCGGCCAGGTTGACGTAGAGCGCGGGCTCGCAGGGCGCGCCGCACGCGCCCGGCGCCGCCATCAGGCCCAGCAGAGTGCGCACGCGCAGCAGCGGCGTGCCCGCGCAGTAGTTGCAGGGCAGCCCGCGCGCGCGCAGCGGCCCGGCGCACAGCACGCCCGCGCCGCAGCGCCCGCGGCCCGCCGCCGCGCCGCCCGCCAGGTGCCGCGCGCTCCACGCCGCGCCCGCCCCGCACTGCGCGCCCGGCACCACGTGCACCGACACGGCGTGCGCGCGCCGCCCGAACGCGTCTCGTTCTATGCTCCTACAAAAAGCACCCCGTTTTAACGACGTCAATATGTCGATGTCACTCGCTAGTCGCTGTCGAGGTCCCGACCGCCCAGTTACCTGAATTTCCCGAACCCGAGAATAGTGAGCCTCTCGCCGATCGCCAGCAACAGGTAGTCCAGCATGGTCGGCAACCGGAGCGCCGGCTCCCCGCCGCTCAATTTATTCCCCGACTTCAGCGCCGCGATATCGTAAGTTGTGTTCGTGCCCCGGTACTGCGGGTGGATGATCACGTCGGTCGCGGGGTGCGTCCTGCCGGGCGTCGGCTCCCCGAAATTTTCGACGATCACAAACGAGTCCAGAGCGTCTACTTCCTCGATGGATTCGATGCAGCTCGCAGCCGTGAGGGTCCAGAATTCCGATATGACCGTGAGGACGCAACCAAAAATGATATCATCTGGAGGTTTCAATTTCACTAGGGCCACAATAAAACGTTTCTCATAACCCGCTGGCTCCCCGTCGAACTGATCGGAATCAAACACCCCGATGTCGACGCTCTCTGTTTGCAAAAAATCGTCGTAGATCGGCGGAGTCTCCGGTCGCCTCTCGACATCGATAGTGCTCCTGGGTTCGTCCACGTCGACATGCTCAAAATAATGTGTAACAGCTCCTGTCTTTGCGGACGGGGTCCAAGTGCATGCGATGTCCGGCGGTACAGGGGACGCGTTGGTGTTGTTCCCGCCAGCCGAGTCAGATGAGGTAACTACTCCCAGTTGCCCAGGTGTGGTGGGAGCAGGCGGGGACTTGTACGTGCTGATCCAGTCTGTAGGGTCTAATGCTTCCGCAGGATGCGTGACTGACTGTGGTACGTCGGGTTCATTATGTGCACACGCTATGAAGTGTAGAATCAAAAATATAAGGAATGCAACAAATAAAGTAAGCAATATAGCTTGTAGAATAGAGAGAATTGCTTCCGTGGCAGTAAAGGCTCGGCACCAGCCCTGGAACTCCTTGCCGCACACATTACACATGACACATTGTTGATTGACATTTGTTGTGAAAGGCCATGACTTCCTAGATTTTTGCAATCACTTCATTTTACATCTAATGAGTTTGTGTTCCAGTACTGTCAGCAGTGATGGGCTAAAGTTCCCTGAAACAAGACAGCATTTTTATTAAGTCACACTACTCACTTGGTCCATATTGGTATTTAATGATACGAGAAATGCCATTACAACTACTGAACATAAAAAATTACTAAACATAACATAACTATGAATTCCATGTGTCACAAGTTTCTCAAATGAGACATCATCAATGAAATTATTTTATCTTTCATGTCCTTGTCAAATGGGAATCCAACCTGAGACCCCTTGCTTCATAGGAATGGTATTTACTGTCAAGACTTTGAATTTATTAAGTTACTTATTTTGGGTAATCCAACAGCAAATTCATTTAATTACATTGAATACAACATTATGATTACTTAGAAGGCCATAAATTCTACTAAACACTATTAACACTATTAAACAGTTGAGTAATTTATGTGTGTGTCATGTGTGTGTTTTTTGCATATTTTGTGTTTACTTATTGGATGTGTAGCAAAGGTCTATCTCATTCATACCTCCTATCACTGTCCTTGTTACTGGAGAGTCTAATTGGCTTCCGGAATGGTCTGTCTCTACAACCAAATCTCAGTTGCCCCGATTCCTTTCGTCCACCAAAGCCCCCGCCTAATCTTCGGGGTTTCCACCCTCGCAACGTCCTCTCTGCTTCTTTTTCCACAAGGATCTCAGCTCCATCTATGATCTCCTTGTGCATGTGCCTGTGTCCCCGCTCCATGGCGATAATGCTATCATACTCCACAAAGGCATATTTCTTAGACTTTCCAGTCACAATATCTTTCACCAAACGACATGATATAATTTTGCCGCATTTTGAAAACTCCGCTTTGATGGTGTCCTGTAATGATTCCACATTATGAATTATCTCCTGGATTACTTACATCTAAAAGATATTTCACATCCAGTAGGGGATGGTACCTGAGTAGTTCTGGGGTTGAGGCGGGCCACGAACAGGGTGTGGCGAGGGTCGCCCCTCACCTGCTTGTTGGGCTCGTAGTCGGCGAGCAGCGCGCGCACCACGCCGCGGTCGTGGGGCTCCGTGTCCGTTCCTGCAACCGCGCTCTAATTACTTCTGCGTTCACCAACATTAACACCAACAAAACCTTACGTAAATATTAAATATAGCTTACCATCGATTGATCCAATTTTTACGGGATCATAGGTTTCCGTTACACATGCATGCGTGACATAATCAATATCCTTTCCTCGGGGCATAATTATGCCAATTATAATTATTACCTATCTAAATAACTGTGTTGTTCAATATTTGTTTCTAAGGTTCACTTCACAGAGGAGACAAGAAACGTTTAACGTACAAAATAAATAGGTACAGTGCCATAGAACAATATACGTACAGTGCGCCCAACTTATCTCTGAAATGGCAAAAAATGCAAAAATTGGAACTAACGAAAAGTCATTCATAAGTACGTTGTGGTCATTCATCTGTCAGTTACTAGTGTGCAATGATTGGTCAAATGAATGTCAAATGCGTCCGACAGCGCCTCTTTCGTTTCAATCTTAAGTTGGGTTTACTATACTATAGAACAAATAGGAGATGTGGATTGTGGTTATTAGACTACGGGCCCATGTCGAAAATGGGGGGGTCATACGAACCACCAGGTGATGTATATAGGACGATATAAGAGCACAAAATAATAAGATTCAGCACTATGCCGTCACTTGTAAGCTGTCCAACTGAGTGCTGGTGAGAATTCAAAAGTGCAGGTAGAGGGAGTACATTTTGGTCATATGATTCTGTACGGCATTTTCACCATCGATAGATCCATGAAAAATAATAAGAAAGCGCGCAGTCCCGTAAAAAAATGGTGAGCCACAAAGTCGGTAAATTTGTTTGATTTTTTGAAAATTCCAGGGTAAATTTAGTCATTTGATCCTGTACGGCATCAGTTTCATGCTGTTTCAATACAGCTTCTAATCCATTATTCCGCAACGCCGTACAAAAATCATGCGACAAGGGGAAAAAATCGAGGGTTGAAACCCCCTCTATTTCCGTGGTCTGGGGGGTGATTTGAAAAAGTACGGCTTCGGTTCCAAAACATTATCTAGCACTCAAAAGTACTATTAAAAATAATGCCGTCAAAAAGTTATTGTTCATTTGAATGTATATTAATAATTGCCTTAATTTCATGGTATACTTGATTTATAAAGCTGTAATGTCATTTGACACTGTACGGCAACTTTTTTTTTAACATGATATTGTAAAATATAATTGTTGCATAGTATTGCCGTTCAAAAGAAACTGTTCTAAAAAAAGTTACAGAGAAATACAAAAACTGAAATTTGTTAAATTATTGCAGAAGTTTAAATATTCATAGATTAATAGAATATAGCAATTTCCTACATTTTTCCCTTGTTCTAAATAGTATTAAGATACATAAATTAGGAAAAAATGATGCCGTACATTTTAATGCAGACTATATTTTTCATACATTTCGTTCTATGGATTTTTCCTTGAATTTTTTTTCCCTACAAACCTTTGGACCAACGAAAATGTACGGCATGTAAAAAAATATTATCTGTGCATAAAATACTTTCAAAATAAATTAATTTTATGTTGTTTGAAATCACCCCCCAGACCACGGAAATAGAGGGGGTTGCAACCCTCGATTTTTTCCCCTTGTCGCATGATTTTTGTACGGCGTTGCGGAATAATGGATTAGAAGCTGTATTGAAACAGTATGAAACTGATGCCGTACAGGATCAAATAACCAAATTTACCCTGAAATTTTCAAAAAATCAAAAAAAATTACCGACTTTGTGGCTCACCATTTTTTTACGGGACTGCGCGCTTTCTTATTATTTTTCATGGATCTATCGATGGTGAAAATGCCGTACAGAATCATATGACCAAAATGTACTCCCTCTACCTGCACTTTTGAATTCTCACCAGCACTCAGTTGGACAGCTTACAAGTGACGGCATAGTGCTGAATCTTATTATTTTGTGCTCTTATATCGTCCTATATACATCACCTGGTGGTTCGTATGACCCCCCCATTTTCGACATGGGCCCGTAGTCTATATGTTATGACAAGGTTCTCTGTGAATTTGACAATTTTGACATTGGCTTGCACATATATTGCCATTGCTTATTTACATCTGTGTTGCCAACTGAAACATCTTATTTTGTGAAAATACTTTGGGGAGTATGGGGAGCCGCCGCGCGCCGTAAGAATAATTTTGACGTCGACTCCTACAGGAACGAAGATGTGGTTTTACTATGTAATTATATGTAGCCTATGTCACTCTCCAGCCTCCTGAGCGATCTTCTTAAACGCCTTAAACATAAATTACTTAAACCACAAACTTAAACCTACATACATAAAGAAACTGCTGCGATGTGAAAGCCATGCGTGAAAGGACAAACAAAGAAACACTTTCGCATCCATGATACAAGTATTTATATTGATTAGAATGGATGAGAGGCGTCATCATGCCATAATGGGTTTTCCCATGGGACTGAGATGTTTTATCGCTGTACAAAATAGTCCTTTATTATAAGGTACTAGGAATAGAGTTATTTCCATATGGGTACATACCATATAGGAAGGCCAAACAAACACACTTTCGCATTCACCAACACCAACACCCTTGTGAATCATCATCATCTCAACCCATCATGGCCCACTATTGAGCACGGGTCTCTTCTCAGTTCGACTATATGCTTATTTATGTGTGTTCGAGGATTTTTTTAGTCGTTTATGAGCCGATTTTCATAATTCTTTTTTTGTTGGAGAGTAGATATTCCAAGGGTGGTCCCATGATAAAGATACCACGATCTGATGATAGCATCCCAGAGAAATGAAGGGAAATTTTCGGCGGAAATTGTAGGGGCGACTACTTAGTTTGTTCTGTTTTAACACTTCACTATCCGTCAAGGAGTGTGTTTATTAAGATCTGGAGTCGATCTGATGAAGCCGAAAGACAGTCGAGGGAACTCCTCAACGATTTACAGCAGTTAGCTTGTGTTTGGGATTCATTAATTTGTAGTGACGAACATTACATCTATATTTAAAGGTTGAACCGCAGGGTTGAACTGAGCGCCATCTGGCGATAGTTTTAGAGTTATCTCTGCTTATCTCCCGGTACTACTAGCCTGAAGGTGTACAGTATGGTCATTTTGACTAGGCTGATGTGAACTTCGTTTTCCGAGATGTTTGCGCAGGTACAGTAACTGACCAATCAAAACACGGCGGTCATGACAGTGTTTGTATTTACGTCCATGGTATTGGCTAACTCCTACCGCCCGCACTCCCCGCCCCGATACCCGGCGTGGTACCACCATTTTGGCCTTAAAATCAACATCTGCGCAGCCACTCGTAGCCAACTTCATATCAGCCGAGTTAAAATGACCTTACTGTACACCATCATACTAATAATAGATACCTACAGCGTGTAGAAATTTTGAAAATTGAAAAAAAGTTGCTATGGCTAAAGTAAAGGAGGTATTTGATTGAAAATTTTTTTGGGGGCTTAGGTAATCATTAGGTACATAAAATTAAATTTATTGTTGTATGGTGGTAACCACGTTGTATAATAATATATTAATGTACAATCCTAGCATCGTGCAATAATCCATCAAGTCTGGGAGACCAAAACCTGAGCATAAGCTGGGGGAATTCATAATACTGTTGAGGAAGTCCTGCATCAACTAAGCCGCCGCTAGCAGCATGAGCGCCTGCCTGTTTTCTTTGTGACGGCCCTACATTCCGGAGAATTGGGTAATGTAGTGGTTGTTTTTTATTTAAATCAAAAGATAAAAAAAAAATACTGCATTCACTGAACATGACGGCACCCGTCCCGTGCACTCGTCAGACTACGTACCGACCACTAATCTTTCCTGGTGCGTTGCCGAGAGCAAAAAAACGCGCAAGACGCGAATTAATCCTCCTGTTTATAAAGCACTAGAGCACCGCCCGCGCTTCGCTTCGGAACCCGTAGGTAACAGACGCGTAGGTCCCGCTCCCGTAGGATTCTCGAGATAAAAAGTAGCCTATATGTTATACTGGAACATAAGTTATAACATTTACCTATGACTTGTGTAAATTAACGATACATTCATGTAGTGATTCAGAACTTGCAAATGAATTTTACTAACGCCATCTATTAACAGCATCCGGAACTAAATATCTAGCAACAAAACATCGATCTTTTCGTGGGAATGAGATCGCTCGTTTACACGAATAACCACACAATCCAAAAAACACACATTTTACAGGGCAGCCATTTAAAAATTAATCAAAATATTAATTCTCTTATCTTTTCATGTATTTTATCAATAGAAAAATAAAATATATACATTGAAAGGGCATTAATCAAAGTTTAATCAAAATCGAAATATTTTGGTTTTTGTCATCAAGTACCATAATTAATAATTAAAAACTGCACGTCATTCGACTTGTTACAAAATGAGTTTTAGTATATTATCATGAACAGGAACATAAATCAAAATAGCATGAAATGCAGCACTTTTTATTAAAAATATTATGATCGAAAATAGACACAATTTTATCTTCAATATTCAAGCAACTCAAAATAAATCAATATTGTAGAAAATATTGCCTAAATTAACACTTTTAACACTCGATTATTTGGAAATAAGATAATATTCTAGAAAGTTTCATGTGCTCTCGCGAAAACAATAATAGCAACTGGCGAACATAGATTGTTGCACAAATATGGCGTGATAAATCAACCAATCACAAAACAACATTTTTGCGCGCCATTATGCCGGTTTTGCCGTTATGAATGTGAGTCTTACTGAGCATGAAATAAGCACTATTTTGGAATTGGCTGTGTTATAAACTGTTATTTTCAAAATTTTGTTTTGTGCGAGTATTCATGAAAAGCAGCGAGATGTTTTCCGCGGTTAAAAGTAGCCTACGTCACTCTCCACCCTCCCAACTATCTCTACACACATAAATTATATCATATAATAGCGATGTTGCGACGTGAAAGAGTCACAAACAAACAAACACACTTTCACATTTATAATATTTATAAAATATAAAATAAAATATAATTTTATTTATAATATAATATTTATAATTAATATTTATAATATTTATAATTTATAAAGCATTTCATGATTGATTTTAGAACAACGGAGATAGCCAGCCAGGTTGGTAAAAGAACCAGGATTAGTCACGTCGTCGTCAGAATTAATCTGGATGATAACAAACAACCCGGTTATCATCATTGGGGGACTGAAATAGTTAATTATTAAAAATAAAAATTACCACCTGTAAGGGCCTAGAGCTCACCCGGGGAAGTACCACCGCCAGCCACGGTACTTAGCACCATTCCTACCGTGTAATAATTGTTAAGAACAATATTGTGTTCCGGATGGGAAGGTGTGGAGCCAGTTACACTTTTTTAGAGACGACCATCTCAGTCCTCAGGGGTAGCAACGCATCTGTGATCGAATTAGAACCAGACTCATACTAACAATAACTAACTGGGCTATTATGTACTAAGTAACATTAACTAACAGGACTAATTATCACTAACAGTCCCTGGCCTCACACTTACTAACAAACTAACCAACTAATATTCTAACACCATCTAGTAACTGGACTAACCATTGAATCTAGTTCTAGGTGGGTCACAGTCTCACAGTTGTTATGGGCGGCAGCGGAAGGGTGGTGCTGCATGCTCGTTTGCTGTCTTAATTCCTTAAAAAAAAACCGACTGTGACCCATTATCCACGTAACACCGTATACTACGATATTTAAAGTACCTATATGTTTTTGGAATATTTTCATGATTGGACACCCATATTGCTACAGTAAGAAAAAAATAAACCCCAGTATTTTTTCATTTGCTGGCGCCATGGCTTGAATTACTACCGCACTCGTGATGAATTCAACGACACCTCAAGGCATATTCCGTCTTCCAGCTCGGGCTGTAAGACACGACAAAGACATGGACATACATACAAACATACATCTTATGTACATGAGTATATACATACATACGCGCTAAAAACATTACCCTCCTGACGCAGTCGGGTATCAAAATCATAATATATGGCTGCCCAAGCAAACTGACAAAAATAATATAGGTATAGTTATACAGTTTTATTTTGTTTGTATCGTAGCAAAATGTTAGTCCATAAAAGCAAGTGCGTTGTCAATGCGCTGATAAAAACACTTTCATGATTATTTTGTGGTTTTTGGAACGGAAATAAAACTCACTGATATAAAAAAGCATGTTCCTCTATTAGTGAAGTTCAACTTATAATCTTTTGTAATGCTATCAATTGCATGTGCACAGCTATTTCACATTAAAATTATTTCAAAACTGAAATTTAATCCTAAAATGTGTACCAAATTACCAACCTCTTCAGGTTACCGGAATATTAAAGTAGCGGCACATGTATGAGATATTCTGACAACAGCCTGCTTATACAGATGTACTAGCAGATTATAAAATAAAACATGTTTTCCATTAACCAATACAATTTTATATTGCAAAACAATAATAATAAAACTTTGACCCGACAATATAAGGAAATAGTTTTTACCATGCGTAAGTAATAAGCACAGTTGTTTATTTCAATGTATTTACAAAGCATCTGGGACCAAAGGTATATTAGAAAAAGTAAAGAATCACAATAACATTAATTTTAACATTGTTAACAAAATACACGGCCATATACAGAAACAATGCGTAACTGGAAGATTAAACATGATACTAAATCATTGTTGGTGCCGAGTGTTCCTTCGTATGCAGGTAGTGAACAAATGAGGGGTGTGAAGATACTTTGTTAAATACTCTTTTACACTCTTGAGTGATGTATACTTCTAGATGTGGATACGACCCTAAACTGTGCAAGTTTGGAAACCATGACAGGGAATTCATTCAGCCAGATATAAAATAAACATTTCTGAACACAAAAATATAAAAAACCCAAGTGGGTTTTTAATTCAACAATTTCTTTACATGCAATTACATTTTATATTTTTATAATAATAATAATGACAGAGTTTGTCATCATAAGGCTTATTGCTACATTTGTTATCACACTAGCCGTTAGCCATGGGAGATGCTCTATATGTGGGCCTGGGTGTTTGGGTATGTGTTCAATTGTTGCCAATCATTTTGCTATCGCATGGATTAACTTCTTTTAAATAACTGATTCTAAATTAATAACATCTGTTAACTTAACAAATGTATGAAAAATAGCTGTCCATGTCAATGAAACCTTCAACCGCTCAGGCCACAAATTCTTCAATACAATCTCTATACATAAATTAATCAATACAATAAAGTAATGGAATTTTATGCAACATATTCCAAGTTATGTTAAATTCTCCTCACTGTGTCACAGTACGAGTTCCGGTCACGAAAGGCTTCCAATGCTAGTTGAGCGAAGGAGAAGTGCCGTCGTCCCACACCACATCGATGCTGGGCCACTTGGTCTGCAGGCATGTGAGCATGGGGTCCGTGGTGGCGGCGCGCATGGGGCACTCCAGCAGCGCCGCGCGCCCCGTGCGGTACACCACGCGACCCCCCGGGTTGCTGCGCGCCAGACCATTGTAATGATGCAATGTGAATGTGTCTGGAGCCCCACGTTCACAGCCTGGGAAGAACTCGTCCATGAATGCACTCAGTAATATGATACCGAGATTTTCAGAATCTAATTTTCGCCTCATCAATTCCACATATTCCGGCTCACTGACCAGATCGGCCGCACAGAGCACGTCTTGGAGTGCCGCTGATGGAATAAAGTTGTTTCCTTCTGGGTCAAATGATCTAAATATTCGCTCAGCTGACTCTCCAACGGTTTCGGGGGCTGCCAGACGCCGTTCTAATGAGAATAACACTGTCAAATGTGTCTCGGAGGCGAGCACCCACACTGGATGTTTAGGATTCTTATAGAAGGAGCCTACAGTACAATATTGCATATGTTCCATTATGGTTAAAAACCCAATGTCATTCTGTCTCTCTATCCCTCGAAGCCGTAATCCTCCCACCACCTGTTCATGGTCCCACACGTGGGCCACAGCCCTTCCAGTCAACATCAAGTTGATCAGTCCTTGTGATCCGTACCCATACGTCGAATGTATCAACGGGTCGGAGAGCTCGGCGAGCTCTGCTTCAACTGTATCCACCCCTTTACTAAGAATGACACTATACAATAATAGTAGAACACCATACTTGTCCTTCAAAATTCGAATATTTCTTGTATAAAACGCTTCCACTTCTGATAATGTCTGAAAAGAATGCACCTCAATCCTGCGATGAAAATGGTCAATGGCATCACACGACTGTTCCTCCACACTGACGTTGACGCCGCTGCTGCTCTCCGCCTCCGCGTCGTTCTTGCGGTACACGGCCACATTGTACTTAGCAGCTAGGCACTGGCTTATGATAGTACACACAGCCCTAACTAGTAAAGAATTGCACTTCTCAGACGTCAAATCCTGGAGGCTATGCCCCGGGGTCTCCGAAAGGAGGATCTTCAGCAAGAACCCTTGCACGGGGGCGATCGCAGCACACGGCCCTCCTTCCTGCTGGATGAGGGCGCTCGGCTCGTCAGCACTGAACTGGAAGCCTTGCGCCCATCGCCGGAACACGTCTTCCTTGACATTGTCGCCCCAAAGCAGGCGCCGCGTGCTGCCGAGCTCGCGCTCCAACCTAGCCGTGCCGGCGCTCATATTGCTCGTGTTCTCTATTGTTGCGTTGGAACTACTGCTTTCGTCTTCGTTCGATCCGTTCAACATTTGCTCGTGGAGTTACGCCACCTGAAAAGTTGTAGTTAATTAAATAATATTCGATCGTAGCGAGAAAAATCTTCCACGGCCATTCTGACCAATTTTCGATTAAATTAATTCGAGCAATCCTACATGTACAAAAAGGCTATAACCACGTAGTTGGTACTTACATGGAATTATAGGAAGCACATACTAACTTTCCACACACAATAACTATTTACTTCTTTGTAAGTACAGATAGACTACGTGTGTCGTCAATAATGGCATTATATTATATCTATAAATCAGTATTTAAAACTTTTCCAAAGAAAAAAGAAAAGCTTACGACATAAAGGCTGCCATTTTTAGAAAAATAGCAACATTTATTATATTATTATGTTGTCATTTTATTTCATATTCTGTGGTGAACCACAGATAAACACTTGATATAATGATTTATCACAGAGTAAACTTTATATTAAAAATAATATAATATTGTAATAATTTATTGTTATTATACGTTATAATAATATCACAAAATAGATAAAAGAGCGATGGTGATGCAAGCGGGTGTGTGGTGTTTATCACGGGTGTCATGTCATGTCATTTCTTAACTTGAAAACGGCTTTGTTTGGAGATTTGGAGTTTCCTCTTTAGAAATCCCTTGTTCATGCATTAACTTTGCTGAGAATTTACAAAATATGCGAATTATCTAATTTGTGGGCACGGCATCATTTTTGTAATTTTATACTTTATACGGCACGTGTTGGCAACACCAAAGCTAAGTTGAGCCTGTAGGCAGGGCTGCCAGACGTACGAAATTTCTTAACTGCGAGATTTTCAGCACTTTTCAGTCTCCGTACGACATACGGGATATAGAAATCTCATGTATTTTTGTCTTCTTTGCAGTTGTATTTCTCATGACTGAGGATCGTGGTCATAGAATATAGTGTCAGCTACCAAATTCTTCCAGTTAATCCTGTCTTCTGAAAGTCTTATGGAACCGTCCACGTTGGTGTTGCCGAGCATTCAAGCGAGAGCACGAACAATCGGTAGAAAGGCACGATCGGCCTACGCATTCCGCTTGTGACGTTAAATAAATTTTAATTTATCGAAGGAGTTCAATCTCCTGCTATTATGCAAAATAATTCAATGATAAATAATTCATCAATGTTTACTTATATCGCTTATAACGAAAAATTATCTTTCTTATACCGACTTGATAGGCAACCTTTTTCACGTAACACCTGCACGGCACTGCGTTGTTTTTTTCTTTCTTTTGTTAGTATGTAATATAGATTTAAGAAACATTATTGTAGCAGTGCTTTGTGTTATGAAATAAATGATTTTCTTTCTTTCTTTCTTTCAACCAATTTTTTAAGGTTATAATAAAATTATTAAAATTTAAGTCACTTTTATAAACATTTGTTTCGTCCAAGAACTTTAAACTAAAATCGGGATACACTTAGTTTGTACGTTTCATTATAGAGAAAGGGATGAAACTATATTGCTTGCATCTTTGTAGTGGTGAAATAAATGTGACGTTTATCTTTAATTGCAATTCTGTATTATCACCACATTTTTAAAGTTTTGTACATAGCACCAGTACTATTATTATGTATTATTTATAAAGATTATGTACTGAAAATACGAGATTTTCGATAAGCCTGGTACGAGAAAAAATATACGTCATCTGGCAACCCTGCTAGGAGGCTCGTCATTTTTATTCATTTTTCAATTCAGTTGAAAATAGGCAACCATGAGAGGTAGACGGTGAATTTCGGTTTTATTTTTGCGTGACTTCATTTTGTGTTTGTCGTATGATTTCGTTTTATTATTGAAGACATTTATTTATTTATTAAATATGTTTTAGTCTCTATTGTGTTGCGTCGGGTTTCATGTTGAAAGTTAAGTGCTTAGGTGATTGTTTCAACATAATGAAGGTGGGCATACCTGGTTGGAGGCGTCGCGCGGCGCTCAACGTCGCAGGTCAGTGCATTCTCTTTTGTCATACTATATTCCGTCAGGTTGTAATTTGGTCCCGTTTTTCAGAGAATTTGTATTAACCTAGCGGTTGTGATTTTTTTTCATGATGAAAATATTAAAATGTCATTATTGTACTTCATATAAATAAACAGGTTAATGTGCATAATAGTATGAATCATCAAAGTTAGTAAAATCGTCGATAGTCTAGCTAGAGGCTGGCAGTAGTTACTAGTGGTCTCCCGTATAGTATCCGACTAGGACTATCATATGGATCGTAAGTCCAAACTAAACGTATGCATGGTAGAATACTACAATTACAAACATGAAAAAAATACAGGTCAAGTTCCTCTCGCACTGGCACATTACACAAAGGTTCCATTCCACTGTTAAATCTAATTATTCGCCGAAAATATTTCGTATGGGTAGGGTTACCTCTAGTTTCAAAGAGAAAATAAAGTTGTTCGAGTTGTAGGGGCTCGTCAGCTGTTTACAACGTTACCACACGTCGCGCCGTTTCCAATAAAATTTAAGAAAATTATCTCCTAATTAATTGTACTACATAATATTTATGTATGTATTTACTTACCTAACTGAAATACTAAGGGCGAACATGCACTACTATGGACTTAAGTTGGCCAATTTATAGTGCCATCTGTATAAAGCCATAATATTATAATGTTCACATCAATGATGTTTTAAATATCTAGATTGAGCGTCGCCCTACAATGAAAACAAAAAAAAACAAGGCAACATTATCAAGCATGTGTGCGTGTAGGCGATGTTTTTCGCGTTCATTTATTGTCTATGTGTGCGTAATCTGTGCGTAATGATATAAAAGTTGTGGCCAACAGTTGGCCACAACTTTTTGACACGTTTTCGCGGATTCGATGTTCCATCTAGATATTTAACACATCTTTGGTTCACATGAATAATATCAATATCGAATTTAATATCAATAATATCGAAGAAACCGAAATCTTGAGACTTGAAACTAATTTTAAGTCTATAGCCAGGCTCTATAGCCCGACTGAAACTTTGTTTATCGGTCTGAGTGTAGACTCATTATCATCATCACCAAGTAAAGAACAAGCAAACTAAGTTTATTGGTCTGACCAATAAATTAAGCTCTTCTGATAATCGAATTTTGGTAGCAGTAAAAACTCTATGCAGTGGTGGCCCCACAGACCACTTTAGTTTAGACAAGCAAGCAGAATGTTTACATACTTAAGTTTGATTTAGTGGTTGTTGTACCGTGCACTGCACCGCGACGAAACAGTGGGCCGACCATCACGCCACCGCGCGACCGCCACCGAGCTGTTGCTGGTCGTGCGTGCTGCCGAAACTGCGCTCACTATGTTGTTGTTCGTTGTTTTTCGATAACCGCACAAAATATTTACCTTGATAATACGACGAAAAGTTTATTTCCCGTGATTGTTTACTGTTGCGACGCAACGCATTATTTACCTTTTTGGCACTTCTCACATTACGCTATTCATGAGATACGCGACTGCAACGCTACCCAAAATTAGTATGTATTTGACACTATGTACTGACAGGACGATGCGTCTTCTGTGTATATAGCGTTCTGTGAGAAGTGCCTTACCCATCTCGAAATCGAACGGAGTATAGACGATTTTGAGAAATCGCCTCCCCAAGGATACCTATAAACTAAAATATTTTAATGCCGTCAACGGATTTACTTAAACCTTTGTGTATAAGTTCTTCAATTAAACAAGTGAGCACTAAGAAAGGATTTTTGGGTATTACCCCTCCCCACTTTCCCCGAGGGCGGTTCGCAGTCAAAGATACTTCCATGAAGGCCAAGCCGCAGGTAAAAGCAGGGTTTATTGTTTTCGCATCTAGTAAGGACTGACAAGCTGAATGACTTTAATTTATACATTTCTGGTGAGTGTGATTACAAAACGGTTTAGTAGGCATAGGTATGTCGAAAAAGTGTAGAGTCAAAGTTATAGAATTTTTATAAGCTTTAATTTTACTACGGAATATTTATCGCTACAACGATCACCATTTTTGAGATATTGGCAAAAAATCTAAACTTGGCACCTTAGTCACTAGCCGCTCCCCCCACCTCACCTCCTAGACGTCAGGACTTTTAGTAAACATACGTGTATGTTTTCACCCTGAAACCAGAAAAGTTTCTGAAGAAATCGCTCTAGTTCCCGCTCACACACTACAGCTATGTAGTTTGTTAGTTCCCAATTAAAATATCAGTCGTTATCCGATCTTATAAAATCGCGTATTTGTGGTTGAATTAGAAACATTTCATTTGATTTTTATATTTATCATATTTACCACGCGACTGAGGTGTCTAGCGTGTGAGCATGAGCACTGACCAAGGATGGACCCTGCATGGTCTGCAAGTCAGTGATCGGAAAACCTATTCATAATACCGTTTCAATCGGTTAACCTCTATTTCTGTTACTAACTGTTAAAGAATACTGCACACCGAATCGTATCGGTATTTCTTTAGTTTCATCAGATCTGTAATCTATAAAAATTATAAGTAAATCGTCCCACAAGCCCACAAGCCCCGTACAAAGCTCGGTGGGTACCTATTGAGAGCGCTCGCAATTGGAAAGCGCGTTGTTTTTGTGTATTAGCACTTTCCTCGCGCGTCGGTGTAACATTGTATCGGAGAATCAGTGGCATGACACATGCGAATTTCGTCAGATCTCAGATCCCATTGGCTGGCAGCAAACCGCGGTAGACATTGTCTAGAGAACACCGTTGAAAGTACTTAGCTGCCAGTGCTTTATATTTATTTTATAACATACTCCTTGTTGTACCTAGGTATGTAGAGTTATGTAGTGTCTTGACGTGGGAGTCGGAGTTCTTTTACTTACGACTTGGGAGTTTGGGAGCAAATGCCCGTTTCATACATTGTCATGTGGTCCCTAGACCTAGAAGATAATCCGAATAATTAATTATATGTAAGATAAGAATAAGACTGACGGCACGACCCGACTAACTCAGCTTCTGAACCCCCTGCGTTCAAAACGAACACGACTAGAGTACGATGATACAAGGCCAGCATGCCAGCATCAATGACATCCGCGATGTTATTGTAGCGCGCAGGCACAGACAAACAGTGAAATACATTCTTAGAAAGTATACATACACCGTTTGTGCATACTGTACATGTACTTACTTGTACTTTCTAACACTGCCGAAGTGAATTGTATGGGAAAAATAGTTTAATACAGTGCTGACAATACTGACAGTATACAGAACGTTTTTTAGGTATTGAAAAGTGGAATAGGTTGAGGAGGGTAAATGAGTGGATTATTATTTGATCCTGATGGGACCCCTATTTGCGGGGTTTTTATTTTAATTTATTTTCCAAGCTAATAATATTTATTTATTACTACTACATTTATTAAGTGAAGGCTGACCTGAAACGATACACATAGTTGTATCCTACACTATAATAAAAAAAAATGTCAATTAAAATTAACATTTTATTCTGAAGGCAATTTGAAATTAGTCGTACCGCGTACGTGAAGCTGAGCATTACAATAACGGGCAGTGAGCGCGATGCATAGCGGGTGTTGCACCGGGGCGGGGAGGGGGGCGTCCGGGATCGATCGGGCAGGTGCAGGACCCGGCCCGCCTCGCAGCCCTACATTCACTCACCTCACCTATCATCTCGTTTGTCATTCACCATCCATGTACTTCAATACTAGCTACTTCTAAACCACGGATTGTCGAGGGATTGTCGAATGTGCAGCAGAATCCTTTTTAAACTGCAGCCCCGCTGAGTTGATCGAAGAGTTATTGACGCAGACGAGAACTGAGGGAGCAACTGTGTGTTAGTCGCAGCCAAACAATTTTTACAATCATAGTACCAAGTGTGTGCGGTGGACATGATGAGCGGGTTATAAAAAAGCAACGGCTTCCAGCCGGTGGCTGTGTCGCGCTTCCAACTTCCGACGGTACCTAGTCCCACCGCGACCTCCACCGGAGGCTGTTTGGCGCTGGCTAATTTGTGCGGAACCTAAATACAGACAGGCAAAAATTTTACAAGTCATTATATTATTTTTGGCTAGTAGTGGTTTCTCAAATATCACCTATACAGACATGAACCAATTAAATTCTTATTATATAGCATAGCATGGATATTTCCGCATTTTATAAGAACAGATTAAATTAAGCTAGGTGGGTGCTAATAATTGAATTACGCGGTGCCCGAACGGAGCGTTGAACCCGCCCAGCGTGACCTGCGCCGCCCGCCCAGACGAGCGCCGGGCGGCGGGTGCGGGGAAGGGAACCACCGCACCACGCTAGCTGTAATCATTTTATTATCATTGACACACATGACAACTAATCATTATCGCATTTGGGGTTTTTGCAATTACGTGCCATGAAATTAAATTTATAATAATTTGGATGCAAAGGCGGCGGCTGCATTTTCTTATCTCAGTGCGATGCGACACGCTACTTGCGAGAATAAGTAGGAAAAAATCTGAAGCTTAATAACGATAATAATATAAAGGCAAAAGCCTATTTTTATACAGGTTGTCAATAAAATATCTTAGATGTTACGTGTTGAATATCAACAATTTTATCCAATGCTTGTTCATTAAAAAACTCGAAATCCGTCCAGTTTGTATTATTTTGTTGGTATTCATTTATTATCATTAGGGGAACGTAAATTTCGCAAATAAAAAATCATGATTTCGCATTAAAAAAAACTCTAAATAGAAAATTTCGCATTTATAGAAAATTTCGCATTTATTTCGCAAAAAAGAAAATGCAGTGTTAAAAACTCAATTAAAGGCTAGAATTGTTGAAAGCACGTAACGTAAAAAGGTGCGAAAGTGTTTAATTTTCAAATTTCGCTTTTATCGCAAATAAAATGCAGATTTCGCTTTTATCGCATCTATTTCGTAAAAACGAAATTAACGTACCCCTAATTATCATCCATGGCACCTAAGAACAAGGAGTGCCGTGCCGGCCGCAGTCAGGGAAGTGGAGACCTCGGTCCGAGATGACTGCCTGCCGTGCCCTCGCGGCGTTCGCATGTGAAACTACTTAGAGCATTCTTCACTAATTTTGTACATAAAACATGACAACAACGCCGCGAGCGCGCGCACATGGCCATTTATTTAGTTTTACCTTCGGCCACACAATGGAACAATGACCATCAATTTTGTTTAACGAGTCTCGTCAACACAGCTCACACTCACACATTCAGTAAAACTGTCTGATCAATACCTAATGATCTATACCTAATTGAGAAAAAAAAAATTAGTGATGACATTTATTAATGAAAAAGATATTTCGACCACCTTTTTAAAATTAAGGCCTACTGTCCACGTAAACCGCACGTCATACGCACGCTACTATCGTCAATATTGCCGATTGCTTGCATCTTGCGTAGAAATATGTAATTAAATCTGTGTCCACGGTTCAACACAACAAATATGCAAAATACACCTGCTTTCATTTGTAGGTTGCATGCATTCGTCATTTGACGCGTCCGTGGACAGTAGGCCTAACTGCTCATTTGTGGACTCGGCAACTAAAAGTAGAGTGAGATCCTATATAATTCTTGAAAAATAAAAAATGGTCAATACTTCGGAAGTGACACTTAAAAGTAATTTTTTGGTCTATGGTAGGTCCATCCTTCATATCTTCCAATCCAATTTGTCGTCCATCTTAATCGACCCTATGTGTAACAGTCTGTATAGTTAGTTATATTGTATAATTTGGTTTTAATTTTAAGACATTTAATTTTCTATAAGACTTAAACTAAACGATCATGATAAAACTCCGGTCAATGCCTACCGACGCGATGTTATAAAAAATGTAGATCAAGTACCTATTTCAAACGTTTAAAAGCGAACTAAGTCGTAACGTAAGTCACTTCGCAATCTGCAACGGTTAAGCAAATCGTTTCGAAATGATGTAAGTAGAATGAATCGCGTGATACGATTAATTGATCTATTGATTGATGCCTGGCGTGCGTGCGGCCGGCGCTTACTGGTAGTGTGCGGCCGTTGCGGCGCGGCGGTGCGGCGCGGCGGCGTCGCACGTGTTGCTCAATGCTCATTGTGTTGCTAAATTAATTGTCTTGAATTGAATCGAATCGACACGACACTCCGTGAGAAAGTGTAGCGCTGTCACGGCCGCCGCCGCGGGCCGGGACACGGCGCGGTCGATCCCCGTTGCGTGGTAAAGTTGCACGCGCAAAACAATGCCTTGTTTATTGTACGTAATCAATTAACGGTAACAAGTTTTATAATAACATCAGTATGCGATTCAGCTGTTGTTGATACGTTCGTTTTTTCAGGCGTTATTGAAGTGGCTGCGACAATATGTTTCAAGAAGATAATAATTTACGCTCTTAGTTTAAAGCCCCTGATTTTTTGCCTTCATGACGTCGCATCGAGTAAAAACACAGCGCTCAATTTCAACAAACTGAGTGGAGATAAGGGGACAGACGCTAACAAGATGGGTCCACTCATGTTCCTCTCATACCGATTTAGTTAGATAAGTGGGGTTTTAAAACCTGTGTATGTTTGAGAGCATACGGAACTTTACTGGTAGTTTTTAAAAATAACTAATATTTAAAAAATCGATCTATTCAGTACATACTGCAGATTCCATCGCCAATTCCCCTTGTTAAGTCTCTAATGGGCACCGTTTGATTTAGTTCAATTATAATCTGGTTAATGAAGGTAGTTGCTTGCTAATATGTGTAGGTGGACGTAGCAACCAACAGCTGAAGTCCCGCGTCCCGGGGTGCCATGGCCACGTGGTGCGTCGCGTGACGGTAAAGGGCCGGGCGTTCGCGCAGCCCCAGTTACACCACTTCTGCGTGTGAGCCAAGCGGCGCCGGCGTACGGTATAGGTTTACAGTTACCCGATAGGGCGCAAGCTCTCGAGGAAAGCGATCTCTTCCGTGTAGGCGCGGTGCCGCGGGCGAACCGAACGTCCACTCCGCTCGTGGACCGGTCGACTCGGTCCCACGTTACAATTTGCATTTACACGATTGTCTACTTACCCTACACGGACAATTTATTGGAATTTGGAACGTAGAAAACGAGCTGATAAACATAATTACCTCGGACGGTAGAATGGAGGCTAGGGCTGTTACAAGATCTCCTCGCTCTTTTCGCCTCGTTCTGCAGCTTCATTGCATCCCTTTTGCGTTCTATTTGTTCCTTCTATTTGTTCTATTTGTTTACCTCCTGCTAGTCGTTGAACCAGTACTTAACAGAAGTAACCCAGCCCGGTTCAGTAAGCACAGTTCACAACTACCACAAATTCGGACCAAAGAGTTGATCTCACTCAGTCAGGAGCGTAGTGGCGATAATATGTTAATGAAGTGCCCTCGTTTATGTGTGCAGTTTTGTATCTAGTGAAATTGAACCATAATAAAACTCTTCATAAATAAATATGCGATATTTTTTATACCTACGGACTTTCTGTCGCTTAAACAACAATTCGGTAAATACAGGTCTTCTGCATAATTAGTTATCTGGCAAAAATACAGTCTATGTATGTATGTCGAGCTGACGGAAAGTAGATAGTGGACTGAGGTGAAACACGCTAATGCTTTCTTTCCGACCATTTGTTATGCACGGCGTGTGCGCGGGCCGTGGCGCCGTGCTCATGATATTGGTGCTGCTTAAACATAACTCCAAACCAAAGTGCGAAGTCAAGAACTTTCGTTCTTCTTGAGATACTGGTGTGGCGATCCCGGGCCCACCCGGTGCGGTGGCATCGCTGCAGGACTGCATTCTGAGGTGACTAGGCGCCTCTAGCCTGTTTCGTCTTTGATCAATTCGATTATTCGACTAATGCATGTAATAATTTATAACTTGCATCTAGGTCACCTCGTTCGGACAACGGCTGCAGTCAATTATTTTCTTCGTCGGCAATAAATGTTTTGTTCAGTGCCGTGAATCAATGTGTCCGTCTGTGGGAAGTGTTTTTGAAGTCCACGATGCCTCCAGTTTACCTGTAGTATCGTAAACAAGATATAACGTCATGTTAATATATTATTATGTCGTTTGTAGTATTAAAGGCCTCGTTTCTGCAAAGTATCTTGCTATCCCGTGCGTGTGCTCACGGCATAAATAAAACGAGGATTCTTGACAACTATGGTATTTCTGGAAAACTCAACTTTCATATTTTCTAGATAGTCATTCTCAGGCGAAGGTTTGAATCGCGACCCCTGACTCACAGGCCGGTCGTAGAACTAAGGCTAGGGATGTCAACACGACTCTATTTAATTAGTAAAATTATAAAGTGTGAGGAGAAGGTTGAATAAAGATAGAAAACAATATGAATACTTAATTAAATAGATAAACGATTTTGCGAAATGATACCAATATATTGCTTACATTTAAAATATTGAAAACCATTTAACAGAACAACAAGTCTGTTTATTTATAAATGTGTCAATTACTTACATCGTGTTTGAATATTTGACACATTGAGTGTAAAAATGTTTGAGATAGATAAGGCATACCATAATCATACTAATATATACCTAATCATTATATTTAGGCCCCTGACTTTGTTATACATATTGTAGAATTAGAAGATTATTGTAGGATTAGAATTAGAAGAATTAGAAGTTAGTACTGCGGATACAACGCTTCTTGTTCCGTCGGCGACGTAGCGTTCTCGTTTTAGTAAATACTGGATAGATATTATGTAGGTGTAATTGTATATCTCTTAAATTTTATCTCTCTCGTATAAATGTAAACGCAAAGTTGACAACCCTGGCCGCGTTGTACCGGTGTACCCGGAAGGGGCGCATGACTCAGTGTCGGTAGCCGTTCACTAAGTCGCGGCGGGTGCGATGTGACGTCACTGGGCCCACCTATGTATACTTTAAAGTAAGAAAACTTGTGGTTCTTGTATGAAGGCGCGCGTGGGCGTGGCGATAGCAGGCGCTCGAACGGCCTCGATAACGTTATAGTACCAAGATGTCTGTTGCGTCTTGCTGCGTCGCGGTTGTCCCGGACGACAGGGCAAGTAAGCGCCATAAATCTCCCTGTACCGTATGAGGGTGTGATCGGGTCCCGCAAGCGTGACGTGTCCGCCGGCCGCCCGGGGCGCCACGGTTGTTGCTGGCGCGTTTGGAATATTTCGGCGATGCGTCACGGTTCTCGCGGGGCTCACCGCTCACCTGGCCGAGTGTGGGAGGGCGGCCGTGCCGTACTGTTGCAACACGTGCTGCCTACTTGCACAACACTATGGATTTCAATTGTTGGCAACTCAGGCCATCGTCCAAAGTTAGCGAATGTTGAGGAACGCTTTAATTGCACATCAAAATTATAGATACGTAATCTTATTTATAAGTGCCGAAGTAGTACCTATACCTAATACCAAGCCTTTTGGCGTGGGCAGGGCCCCAATTCTGCTAATTTATAACGCTTCAATAGTGTCTCGATTGAATTGTCTGCCACATTTTGAATAAAGAATGTGCCGAAATAACGTCGGAAACTACTAAATTTTGTACATAAAACGTACTTAAATGTGTCGATCTATTCAATTCTGTAAACGAAATGTGCCAAAAATGTGTCAAACTCTTCAATGTCGTATACAGAATTTGGCAAACAATTCAATCGAGACACTATTGAAGCGTTATAAATTAGCAGAATTGGGGCCCTGGACTCCGTACGAGTGATGGCCGGCAATGGGTAGTATTTTACCACCTATGTATTCTGAGTCGCTTATTGTTTAAAAACAAAGTAGAGCTACAGAGGCCTCCGTAGCTATCTGGGCGGACAGCAACATTACCGTTAATTGGCCATTGTTCGGACACGGCCGCCACGCGCGCCACCGTCCGCTGGCCGCTCAGCCTTCCCAGCCACTCTTGCAACCATTTCGGATGATGTACCTACTTACTAGTAGTCCGCCGCCGCTTCGCTTCGGTAAACCTGTACCGATCTATCTATAGTAAACTCAATTTAAGATTGAAACGAAAGAGGCGCTGTCGGACGCATTTGACATTCATTTGACCAATCATTGCACAATAGTAACTGACAGATGAATAGTACTTATGAATGACTTTTCGTTAGTTCCAATTTTTGCCATTTCAGAGATAAGTTGGGCGCACTGTATACACGAACCATATGTCAACTTTATTATCACTATAGATAATATAGATATAGACTTCACAGAGTCATAATATCATCATAATAATAACGTCGGTACATCCGTACGTCCGGTACATCCTAAAAGAGAAATCCACCTGTTGCTAAGTATAATGAAATGTCAATTACATCTCAGTGCTGTAACTGCTGTATCATATAGAAAGTAGTGCAAGACGTGCGATGTGGCGAATTATCTCCCATCGGTTGTCGTGCTTCTGGACTCGACGTTTAGTCCAGTTAGCAGACGATGTTAGAATATAACCTTGTTAGTAAGAGTAAAGACTTGTAAAGGAAAGAATTTGCTCGCAGATGCATTACTTTCGTAAAGGACTGAGAAGGTCCCCTTTATAATAATATAGCCAGCTACACACCTTCCTTTAACCGACACAAAATTATTGTTGAAACAATATGACAAAAAGGAAATGGCTCAGTACCATAGATGTAGCATACACTGACGTTTAGATAGATTGGAAATGCGAAAGAGCAAAACATATGATACACGTATGGCTGAGCGAGATAGATAGACGAAACCAATTTTTACACGGCATAGCGGGCTTAGCGGGCACTTGTCAAAAATTGTTCCTCAATTTTCTCAAAATACTTAATTTAGTTTTTACATTTCTGTGTGGAATAACGTCCTTTGTAGTCTTAATTAGTGATGGTTACTTGTGCGGTACCTGGATGTGACTCCTCTAGATATAAAAACCACCAGGAAGGCGTCGCGCTCGGCGGTGACATTGACAGCGGGCGATTCATTTTTGGTTTCATCCAAGTGATACAATTGCCGATCTTTAGTTATATAATCTATGCTCAGTACCGTCTCAGGCGATGTTACTAACACGGGTGAACTCTAGGCACAGGGAACTGTGCTGTGCTCTAGGTCTCGGCTATGTCTCGTGTCATTATGACAATAGGCAGTTGTCAAATTTAAAGCTGAGAGGACAGCTCCGTTTGCTCGGTTTCTCGGTTGACGGTGTTCTGTGATCGATCGCGTTATTTTTTACCACAAGTTGCCTCACCGCTGATTTCAGTTTGTCACGATTTCCCCCTCAGACGCGAAACTATTTTGTGGCTTTGGTTTAATAAACGATTAATGGCGTTTTAGGCAGTTTGCAATGTTATTATTACGGATGTCTATTGACACTTGGTCAATTCGAATTTTTCGGCAGTACCTATCGAGTTAATTACAATACATACCATAATAATAGCCAGTCAGCCCCTTGGTTTTTTTTAATCAAAAACCTATTCACATTCATGTTTTATGTTCTTAAAAGACGAATTATTGACGAATTACGGACGTTCGATGTTGATCCGCTAATCCAGGACAAAGATGTCTATGCTTCAATTCATCATGTCCTGATTGTGTAACAACTTTGCTACAAATACTCAATAACCTGTCCCGAGGTCGTCGCACCTTTAATGTTAAAGGACAATGACATGAACAGAATACTCAGAGTATAAGTTATTCGACCTTGCCGACCACATAACAGTTTACGATACCAAAGATTAACTTAAAAGTGGGCTACCGTACCGTTGCACATTTACACAAAAATGGTTTCTTCTTATAGTTTTATAGAGCATGATGTCTTTGTGGAAAAAGTAATTATAGAATCTGCTACGTCCCGTATTGGAGCTATGCTTACCTTTGTGCTGAAATGTTAATTCTCGTTTTCCAATTGTCGTAAAACGTAAAACATCTCGCTTTGTCCTTCACTTCGTAGTTATAGTCACTGCCATATTGGCCGCGTAGTGAGCTCGCATAGTGGGAACGGTTACGACGTTACGAGTGTACGACGGGTTTTGTGGTACGGATTGATTGGTTGGCAGATTGTCGCGACCACCATGCTCGTATTGCTGTGGACCGTCGTACACCCTGTACTGGTCTCCGGTTGGGTCCCGCGGGGCACATGACGTGTAGGCCCCGTGCTCTAGGTAGAGCCTAGGCCACGCAATAGATAAATAAAAATCCGTGGCTTAGACGATAGTCCGTACGATCACAGATAACGATGTGGATTTTGACTGAAATAGATCCATTTAGATTCATAATTATTTCACGCACTTAAGGCAAGCTGGCAATAAATAAAAATCTTGTATACTTAAGAGTCAAGTCACCCATATTATCGACTGAAGTGAACTGTTTTAAAATGGCGGGCGTGAGAAAGTTTCATATTTAAACTTTAAAACCCTTCACAAGTTTAGTGGTGTAGCGTGTAGCCACTTGTGAAGGGTTTTTATTTTCATTGAAAAACAACCGGGACATATCTTAAGTGTTTCCTTACTTACATGATCCTAGTTATCGTTTTATGTGATGCAGTCAGCGTAGAGCAGGGGCCGTATTAAGAACTCTTAATTTCAGACAGTACACAAGTAATAAAGCGCTGTCTGTCACCCACACGTTGTGAACGTGAACTGTCTGGATTCTGGAATTAAGAGTTCATAATAAGAGGGCTGGTTCGTATTCTGTATCGTAGAAGTGTAGTCTGGGCAAAGACGTAATAAAGACGTGTATGTTGCATTGTTCATTGTTCCAGGATGCCTGGCGGTGGTGGTGTGGGCGGCGCTGCCGGGCGGGCGGGCCGGCGCGCCGCTGGGGCCCTCGGAGCGCCCGGAGGCCTACTTCAACGGCAGCTCCTACATCCGCCTCGCCCGCCCCATCTCGCTCCGCCAGCTCGTGGGCCTTAGCTTTAGGACTTGTGTAGGTATGTTATCTAAAATCGATATCCATGTTAAGGTATACGTAGAATGTCTTTGGAATGATGGAAATTCACTTATGAAGTTATTCCGCTTTAGATTGTTTAACATGACGCATTGGGAATTGGGATGCTCCAAGTAATCTTTTAATTCTAAGGGAATTGGGCCAAGTGAGGCTTACTCTAATGTGCAAATTGAGCAGTTGTACCCAATATGTCCAATTAATAATACCATTTATTACACCAACCAGAATGTTGGTTAAATTTAACTACTGAAAACCTTACTGGCAGTGGAAGCACCGAGCCGTAGCGTAGTCGCCCACCTCTGAATGTCCGAATTTCGGTGTCTGTTAATTTTGTCGAGATACAAAAAACGGGAAAGTCTTCGGGTGCAATTCGCGCCCGACGCGGACGTGGACGCATCAATCACCTGGCGTTGTTATGAAACAAAACTCATTAACACTACTCTTCCTCCCGTCCTCTCCTCCACAGCCTCCATTACGTCGCACGTCCAGTTTTTGTACTCCAACCGAGAAACGACGTCCACCGGTTTGTCAGAAATCTCGGAGATTTTTTCTGTGCAGTGTACGCACTCGTTGAATATTAACCATCGACTTCCAGGAAATTGATTTTCGAAATACATTGTTTACTTTTTTATAGCGTTAAATAGAAATGTAGTATTTTATTGTCTAGACTAGACAACAATACATAATTCATAAACAATAGTAAAAAAGTATTCGCGTCGGCGGCAGTCAAGGAGACGGCGGACTGCGGTCAAGGGTCCCGGCTGCGTGTCGACGCGTTGACGACTGATCAGGCGAGGACGATTCGCATAAACGTGCCAATAATACTCCGGTTATGGACGATCACTGACATCATCGCCAGTGATGGCCAAACGCGACGTTGGGCGCGGTCGGGAGACGGACGGGGACCGTTACTGGAATATTCCTTGAATAATTCCGTGCTTCGAAGGCACATTACATTTATCGTTATCCATCCGAGTCGATCATACAGTTAGACAATCCTCAAGCCGTAATTTACCGGCTACTTTCAGGTCTCTTAGAGCTTCCAATCTTTAGGATTGATTGCTATCTATTCTAAGTCTGTCACAATAATTTCCATGGGCGGCAGCGGAAGGGTGGTGCTGCATGCTCGTTTGCTACCTTAATTCCATAAGAAAGGCGGAGACCTTTGCCAACCATGCAAACCTTTCTTCGTGGAAAGAATTTAGCTGTCCTGGTGTCCTCAGTTAGGGCGATGGTGCGTGTGGCGTGCGGCCGCGTGGCCACGGCCTCACGCGACCGTTGTTATCACAGTTATATGATTCCACTCACGCCTGTGTCGACGACCGCCAACGCATTATGTATAGATTATTGTTTCTGAACTGAACATCTCAAGCCCCGGTCGAGGTTGTGTGTCGTCTTATATTGGTGGGAATGTTGCGAACACTGTAACTGAAATGTATCTTGGACAGTGGTATTGGCCGAATGTAAGGTATAGTATTTAGTACCACACTGGAAGCTGTTTACTATCCAGATGGAAAGTTATTTGGTACAAGTTTTTTCTACACTGATAACTGATTTAATGGTGGTAGGATAGTGGTAGGATTTGTGCTAAGTATCAGGCCGCAGATGGAAGGCTGGTAGCTGAGTAGGTCAGCGCCGGGCTTAATGCGGCGGTGATGTAATGATGATCGCTGCAAACAATGCACAATGTAATAGAAAGCTATTAAATATCTAACATAGTCGCTGCTTGGGTTTCACCTGAGCGAAGCGCACAAGAACAGCCGCCGCCGTGTCGAATGGCCATTATTATGTTCGTAACGTGAGAGACTGAAGTCGTTACGCCTCCGACAAGTATGCTTCACTATGTCACATTCACTCTTATGTATAAAATATAATGTAACATATGACTTTTGTATTTTAACAGAGTCCCGCGGTGGTGGTCTTCTGTCGACAGTAAAGATATTACGTGAGTCCCGGGTGCCGCAGCCATGTCGTTCGTTCATGTCCGTTTGTGTCCTGAGCCGCTCCGGTCATCTAGTTCACCTTGACTTTACGCTATATGGCCATTCATTCTCTACCTACATAGGTTACATCCATCTAGGAATGCATATGCCATTACAAGTGGTAGATTACATTTGTAGTTAGTTCAAGGTAGGTTACCTATACATATTTGCTACATGGTCCGGCTAAGAAGTAAATATCTCGAGCAATAGGCCTGTATAAGTCATTAAGCTCCGTCCAATTTTGGCAATGGGTGCACCTCTATTGGGAAGGAGACATTATCATTAGTAACTTAGTCGCGCACCCATAACACCACACTAGTCTAGTGTTCTTCGTCGGTGTTCTACCTCCATGCGCCTTGGCATATGTGGTGTTTCACCATCGTCTATCGTTTCTTCTTTTGATGTGGACCGGCGTGAACTGCTGGAGTTCAACCGAATGTGTCATTAGAAATTTAGACTGAGCAATGGGTCGCGTCGGGCTGGCTGCATCTCAGGAAGCGTAGCGTTTTGAGATATCTGTTTTGTGTACCCAATGCTGCGAATGACCTACATGTTAGACACACGTTTAGCAATGGACACTGTGAGTCACGGTCTCTCCGTGGTATTTCCACGGAGCCCTGACTCGCGGCCGGGGCTAGGGCTGAGCCTTGCTGTCGCGGGGGCGCAGTTTGCCAACTGTTTGTTGTGGTACTCTACTTTGTGTTCATATCATTGTTTTAGTTTGGTTCCCTTCAACAACACATATCCACCAAAAATATGTAGCACTTACCTACAATTATTTATTTGAGCTAGAATAGTTAGTGCGTGTTTGATTTTCAATAAGTTTACATTCATAAGTCATAAATAAATAAATAAAACACACCCATTAATCCGTATCTTTAGTTAATTTAAGAAAAACAGTTGACGAAGGTACCCATAGAGATAGGAATATACTTAGTACCTGACTTATATTTTGCAGCATTGTTTATTATTGTGTCATGCAAGCGATAAGCCGCTGTGTATTCCTAAGTTGGAAGAGGAAAATTACTGTGTACAATTTAATATTACAATGTAATCTCGAGGTGGAGCAGTCGGCTCCAGCGGCCGCGGCCGTGACATGCGGCGCGGCCCTCATCTCAGTCACCATACAATGCAGTCACACGTTACCATCTGCGACCCTAGCCATGGTGGTGACGCGCTGCTGGTTCTTCAGTCTTGAGCGAATCTCGACTCTCCAGTCTGCCTCGAGCTCTGTCATCAATTCGTACTTATAAATTTTTTCTAGACAAGTTGGTACTTTTTGTTGACGCTTTTTAAGATTGGTGTCGTTCACAGTTTAATTTAGTTGTTTATTTGCTGGTAGAAACTGTTCACGGCGTGCGCCACTGTGACGTATGCCGTGTATACTTAATCGCTGTAATGATTGCGGACATAATATGTGAGCATACCGGTTTCCATTCAGCTTGCGTAATAAATCGATGAGCCGTGGTCCCTCCGCATATGACGACCCTGTAGCCTAGTTGGTAGCGACCCTGCCTGCGACGCGAGGGGTCCCGGGTTCGATTCCCGGCCGGGGCAGATATTTATGTGGCAGATAAATATTTGTACTCGGGTCGTGGGTGTAATTGTAGTTTGTTATATGTGTAGCCCATGCCACCCGCGACACAGGTACCTGGTAACCTACTGCGGGGGTATGAGTGTGTTAGCGTTTATTTATTGTTTATTAATATTATACTAAACAATATCGTGACCGACACAGAGCCACACCACAATAATTGCCGAGAGTATAAAATGTGCAAGCCAGTTTACTTCAGACCACCTGTTTCAGGTTAATGACAGCTGAATCATTCTCTCTCTATCATTACCAAACTTATTAGTAACGATAGGTACTTAGTTACGTAGGCGAGTCATTGTTTTAATTACTTATCATAATGGCAACCCCCCTCGTTTTGATTAGTATTTTATTTATTTATAGCGCAGGTTTGCTTATCGGTACGAACAATCTTGCTCAAGTTTAATTGCGGTCGTTTCGTCGCAGGTGAGTCACAAGACTCATAAGTGGACGTGACGCGTAATTATGTCGTATCCATTCCGGTTTACACCAAACACGTAAACAAACCGAAACAGCTAACCATTGCGGCCATTAGGGTCTCGATAAGCCAAAGGAATCCGAGAAATGCTGACGTGTCCCCGAGACGAGAGTAGGTAGGTATTATGACAACTGGGTACTCGATTGAAATCTAAATATAATCGGCCTCGATGTAAGCAAAATAAATACTTAGCTAAAGGTAACAAGAGAAGGCACGTGAGCTAAGGTCGGCGGCGTCAAATCCTCCGCTTGGCGGGCTTCGCTCAGCCTCGCGTCGCGGCAGTGGTTTACAGCCGCCGCTAATGGCGCGGACCGTGGACACGTGCATTAAATACAGATCCAGTTTCGTAGGTACTGGTTAATCCAGATGGAGATATCGTGCGTCACGGCGATACAGCTCATACAGCTTAACGTTGATTGACTGGACGTAAGAGATAAATAACATTGGCATGTGCCCCAATTGTACCGAACTAGACGGGGTACACGGCCGGCGAAAGTGTTACATCACACGAGTTTCATTAATAAAAAACGGTCTGTGAATTCCCCACGATATGCGATATCTAGTGAGAAAAGTATTTATTTATTTATTTATTTAAACTTTAATGTACCGGGAACGTTGTGGTACAAAAGGCGGACTTAATGCTAAAAGCATTCTCTGCCAGTCAACCTTTGGACTAAGCAGATAGCATCGAAGTACAAAAAACCCAGGAAATAAATGCAATTCCTGTATACTTTCGGGCTCCGATGTTAAATGTTTAAGATACCAGACGATCAAACCAGATAATGTTGGTACTTATTTGTTTATATTTCAGTATTTCTAGACAAAACTCGAAACTCATATTGATTTAGTTGCGGTAGAGCTGTTCAACGTGCATTCCTTAGGGCGCATTCATGTAGAACGCTGGTTACCGGCGCTGATCTGCCAGCGCTTATCGGTATAGTCTAAGATCCGAATCTAAATCGACATTCATCGGGTTGATAAGAGAATCAAACACACTGATAGAAACTTTTTTTGATAGTTAAAAATATTTGTTAATATTTAACAAATAATTTATTAGAGACCACTTTTTAGTGCTTAATAAATATTTCTTAGTATTTAAAAAGGTTTATTAATATGTAATAAATGAATATCAGATTTATTAAACACAAAAAAATCATTTTAAATACTAAGAAATATTTGTTTAATACTAAAGAGTGGTATAAACTAATACTTAATATTCTGTCCAGGATTTTTGTTGTCTACCCATTTTTAATATATTTTCTAATATATACGAAATTTATTATTTTATAATTTTGATTCTCTTTTCAACCCGATGAATGTCGATTTATATTCGGATCTTAGACTATACCGATACGTGCTGACAGATAGGGACAGGGATGGGCAAATGGGAAAAACATATCGACATTTATCGTATCGATATTTTCCAAATGTATCGATATATAAGGTACGTTGGGGTAAGATCGGTGGTGGGGTAAGAGCGTTGGAATCAAATAACTCACTATTTTGGCTTTATTTTTCAATGTTAGCCACACTGCGCGAAAGATAATTTTGTTACGCCCCACCCAGCAGTGGTCGCCAGTCGCTTCTGCAAGACGCACGTATGCTACATGCTTTTAAAGTTAACAAGGTAAATTTTCCAAAATTTTTGTCGATCCGGTCTTCCCCCTCAATTTTTTATTGAATATTGTAGCGAAAGTATAATGTATTTTATTATTATTTTGCCTAAATACTAAAATTTAAGCAATGATAATTAGATAGAACTAATTGATATCCGTCTAGTATCTCTGCAGGCTGAAATCCGGTGTTATCCTCCTCAGGTGAAGATCGGATAAAAATATCCGATCAGCGCCAAGTGATGAAATTTGTAGTGGTTGTCAAACTTTTATAATATATGATTAAAAACCAAGATAGATTATAATAACAAAAATCTGATTATAGAATAAACAACGTAACTTGAAGTATCATATTAGATTAAATGCATACATCGCTAACAAAATATATAATTTAGAACATTAAGAAAAAATTAACAGCTATAATTATTAAATGTATGTGCTTATTAATAATAATAAAAAGAATTCTTAAAGCTTAATAAATCTAATTTTCTACTAATGTACACGCTTATTATTTTAAAAAC
Source organism: Hesperia comma (assembly GCA_905404135.1). Lineage (NCBI taxonomy): Eukaryota > Metazoa > Arthropoda > Insecta > Lepidoptera > Hesperiidae > Hesperia > Hesperia comma. Next base: position 21,506,120 of record FR990017.1, on the reverse strand, counting down.
TATTCTACCAATTCATAATTTGGCTCTAGTCTCCTTGGCTTCCCTTTATCAATCTCTCATATCCATAGTTTTACTTATATTTAAACACATAAATTTGCTTGAAATTACTACTTGTACCTATACGTACATAAAGAAGTAAGTAGTAAGTAAAGGTCATTCACTTGTAGCAATTTAACGACAATTCTATTAGAGACAAATATCGAGAGAACCTAAACTTTGGGAACCATTAAATCGCCTAAGTTTAAAATAAGGGGTAAGATCGGACAGCCCGAACGAAAAAAAGAGCGAAAAAAAGTAATCATCTGGAACATCTATGTTCGTAGCCTTATATAGATTTCATTGATATCATATTAAAGCACATAAAAGATCGGATATATCCTTGTCATACACCTTGTGTTCTTTGCAATAGAAACAGTTTTAAATTACTGTCCGAACTTCCCCCTTAATGACCAAATTGTGATTATACTCATAAAAAAGTATATCGAGTTTTTCTAAGCGTATAAATAATAAAATATTCAGTGTACGAAGAGAAATGCTATTTTAAATTATGCTATGTTTATTCATCATCCGTTTGCACTATATTTCATTGACATAGCACTTACTGAACTCACAAAATTTAAGTTTTTACAACATCCTTCGAACTTGTCGTAAATCCGTCCGGTATTACCCCAACGTACCTTACCACCCAAGAAATTTAATATTGTTATTTCGAAATATCGGTATGTTTTGCCCAATGTGCAATTATTTATAAAAATTGCCAAAATATTCGAAATTTTAAAGTACCTAAATACACATCTGGCTGTTATGACATCAGTTTTATTATTAAAAACATGTTTATGTACCTGTAGCCAAGAAAAAATCAACATACAGTGCCACAAACTTATCTGGTCCGGTTGCCAAAATTGCAACTAATGCAAAAATGTTATACTGTTGTCAGACAAAGACCAAGACAGTAGCGCCCCTCTTACCGGGTCAGATTAGTTTATTTTTATTTTATATATATTTTTATTTTATAGATATTTTTCTGAAAAAAATATCGATATTTTGATATATCGATATTTTTTACCCAAACCTACTGGCAGATAGGCGCCGGTAACCAGCGTTCTTTTCGAATGCGCCCTTAGATTAGATGACGGCACCACATAATTGACGATCAGATTAACCGTAACATAATGACGTGGAAATTACACGTCGGGTGCAAATGTGCAATAATCCAGCCGGGCTTGTTCATAATATAATCTGAATGCTATGGTGTGGCGCGTTGCAGGCGGGGAGCTGTTCTCGCAGCGGTTCGAGGGCTACACGCTGCACGTGACGGCGCTGCTGGCGCAGGTGGTGGTGTCGTGGGCGCGGCCGGGCGCGGCGCCGCGCGAGGTGGCGCTGCCCGCCGCCACGCTCGACAACCGCTGGCACTGGGTGGCGCTGCGCTACCGCCCCAACCCGCCCTCCGTGCTGCTCGAGGTCGATAAGGACACGCAGGTACCCACTGTCCCACATCCCCCACAATGTCCCACATCCCCCACAATGTCCCACATGTCCAGCACAACGACAACGTAACGAAAGGATTCGGTATACCTATCTATCTACATCGTCTAGGTCTACCGGACCAGGCATTTAAACGAAAAAAATACAATATAATAATAGTTTATTGTGTATTTAAGCACTAGATTTAAAGAGTTTTCTGGCTTGGAAATACCAAACATTCAATTCAATTAGTAAGCGATTAGCAGATTGCCTTTTACGTAATATTTGTTTTTTACATGTAGACAGATTGGTTTCTGGTTAAATTTGTCATTGTTACTATTTTTTGTTTGTTACCTATTTATTATTAAACCTAAAGTAGAGCGGCTGCTTCGTAGGTAAATAGCGCGGAAGGTCAATCCAATCACCGGGGTATCCTTGACGGAGTCCAAATCGGCTTACGTCGCTCCCATCATGTCTGTTGGTTTGTTCGGTCGACCGACGACGTAGTACATTGTACACACGTTGCGAACTTAATCACCTAGTCTATTTAAATATACAGGATTTAGTTTATTCTTGGCGTTACTTCAGACACAGGTGAATTATGGGACGAAAATATCTTCATATACTATGATCTACACTCATATAAAATCCTCACTTTAATCTGATAACCTGGTAACCAAATCAGATGCGCTCCAGGTGCGCAACTAACCGTTTGTCTATTTTGTTTTTATGGAATTAAGGTAGCTAACGAGCATATAGCACCACCATTTCGCTGCCGCCCATGACAACTGCCATCGACCTAGAATAAGACTCGATTGGGGACCAGTACAGTACAGTTAACAGACTGTGTTAAAACAGTGGAATGGAAAATGAGACAGGGACTTTCAGTGATAGATATTTATTTTAAGTAATAAAACAGTACATAATTGTAAGTAAGAGTTTCGATCTGATTCGGTCGCAGATGTGTTTCCACTCTTGAGGGTTGTGACGGTCGCCTCTAATAACGTGTTACCCGGCTCCACACCTATCTACCGGTACTCGATGTAGTGCCGGTAGTAGGTAGAGTGGCGAGCAGTATGCAGTAAGGCAGCATGTGTCGGTGTCGGTGGCAGGCATAGATGTAACATATACTGACGTTTAGATAGATTGGCAATGCAAAAAGCAAAACATATGATACACGTATGACAGAGCGAGATAGATAGACGAAACCAATTTTTAGACGTCATAGCGGGCTTAGCGGGCTCTTGTCAAAAATTGTTCCTCAATTTTCCCAAAATACTTAATTAATTTTTTACATTTCTGTGTGGAATAGCGTCCTTTGTAGTGTTAATTAGTGATGGTTACTTGTGCGGTACCTGGATGTGACTCCTATAAATATAAAAACCCCCAGGCGTCGCGCTCGGCGGTGACCGCTCGCTGTCACCTATCATTCATTTTTGGTTTCGTTCAAGTGAGACAGTTGCCAATCTATAGTTATATAATAAATCTATGGTGGCAGGTGATATCGAACGTGACGTGGAACCCGGAGCTGCTGGCGCCGGGCGCGCTGGAGGCGGAGGGCGCGGTGGTGCTCGTGGGCAACCTGTTCAGCGGCTGCGTGCACGAGGGCCCGCAGCTGGAGTTCCACCCGCACACGGCGCACGCCAGCAACGTGCGCTTCGGCGCCTGCCCGCTCACCACCGACGAGTGTACGTATCCGCTACCTCTGACCCGCACAATGTTCTAAAAAAACTTCTCAGGTTTATCACGTTTTATAATTATAAAAGGGCAAAATAAAATACTCTTGTTACGTCTACGTCTACACATCCATTTTATTCAACGACTTAATTGACAACATTGAACCTTGTCTTTTGTTACTTATCTGGCTCATCTGACTGTTCTCAGATGGCCTTCTCGCTGGTCATTAACATTTTGATAGAACACCTAAAACCTTTCTCCTCATCACATCTCTCCTCTTCTAAAAAGGACCTCAAGTACCTCCCCACACATCATACATCAGCAACCTCTTGCCGGCATATAAATTTCTCCGTTACATAGGTAATTACAGTGAAACCTGGTTAAGTGAGACATCAAGGGACCTGCAATGTCGTTTCACTTATAGAGGTATTCCACTTACCCAGTGTCTCAGATATACAGGTATAAATAAATATCTGTCTCATTTACAGAGGGTTTCATTAATAGAGGTGAGAATACAGGTTATTTCAGTTATACAGGTGCGATCATTAAATAAAATAACGTGTTATGTGTGTAAATGAGTTTTAATAAAAAAAATATTATGTACTTAAAGGTATCATACAAATGTAATCAACAAAAATATTCAAGCACGTTTTTACACGTAATATGTGGTAATATGTATGTACGAATATGGAAACAGAATGTATCAATTATAAAAATCTGTCATTTTAGTTTGTCGTTTGGAAGTATCAGCCATCAAGCCAAAATTTGTACTTACGTACTTGGAATTACGTGTGGAATTTGTGGGTAGAATAAGAATGAGTAAACAAACAATGTTATCTCAGTTACAGAGGTTTATGCATATAAAATTTACTCGCTGTCTCAGTTATAGAGGTAACTATGATGATAAATCGAAAGAACAAATCCCAGATATAGAGGTTTACCTCGTCCCACTAACAGAGGTAATTCAGTGCCAAAGTGTTGGGACCTCAGCATGAGTTCCAGTTATGGAGGTTTCTCACTTATCCAGGTCCCACTTAACCAAGTTTCACTGTATTATATCACTGATATCATATTTCGATCTGAGCTGCAAATAACCTCTTATTGTTGAATTTCATTGACGGATATGATTAGTAAATCTATATATTATCGTCTGCTTTGCAGGTAAGGACAGAAAGGACGTCTTGAGAATTCCGCCGAAGGATCACTGCTACAACGAACCATGCCTGCGACACGGCACTTGCATCTCGCGACATGACAAGTGAGTGAACACATTGCACACTCAAGTGAAACAAACACTAATTAAACAAAAGCATTTGGCTAGCGCCAGATTTTTTAAGGTATCTTGGATCGTTCGATCACTCCACTTCATAAGCAATTAATTAATTTATTTATGTATGTGTCGGAGGTGTTTACACACGTTTTTCGCCAAATATACTGTACAGCTATACAAGCAATGTGTCACCTGTGTGTGTCAGGTACGAGTGCCACTGCTCGGCGCGCTACACGGGCAACAACTGCGAGGTGGACGCGGGCGACCCGTGCGCGTCGGCGCCCTGCCAGCACGGCGCGCGCTGCGCCGAGGACGCGCGCGGCGACTACACGTGCCACTGCACGCCGCACTACCACGGTACACATCTTACATCACCAGCCTGATGGTAACTGGTCCTGGTCACCCCGCTCGTTACTTAAGCCGCACTTGGCCGGCCGAGCGAGGAAATAAAATATGGCTCTCGAGCTTCCAGTTGAAACACGATGAAGCCTTTGGCGGCTAACTCTAGCGAGGTGGTGATAACTTGCTGAGTTATAAGCCTTATCACTCATCAGTCTTATCACATAGCAGTGCCATTTTAATTTTTTTTTGCAGTATTGTCGTTATAATATTGGGGAAAGTATATTAGACCGTGAAAACGCTCAAAAATATTATTTGACCCTAACATTGGATTGTGTGTTGCAGGGCAGTACTGCGAGCTGGAGGTGTCGCTGGACCCGGTGTGCGTGGCGGGCCCGTGCCGCAACAACGGCTCGTGCAGCGTGCCGCCCGACAGCGACTCCTACGTCTGCGACTGCCCGCCCGGTAACTAACCTAACCTAACACCTCAATATTGGATATATAAATACCCTGTATTTTTTACAACATATCGTTACGCTTCCCAGCTCCGGGTTTGCCGGAGGTCAATTGGCTCATGTGAGGCAAAAGTCTTTTCGTTGTGAGCCTGGTAGTCGCAGCTGCCGCGTCACCTGATCGATTGATTGTGTGCGCAGGCTACGAGGGCCGCAACTGCGAGATCGACGTGAACGAGTGCGCGGGCGTGCCGGACGCCTGCCTGCACGGCGGCCGCTGCGTGGACGCCGTCAACAACTACACCTGCGACTGCTCCGGCACAGGTACCGTCGTCCAGGGGAGAAAAGGAGTTTAATAATCTCACTCTTAGCTTAGCTTTTGTCACGTTATCAGTATCCTCTTTAAAAACCTCGCGCTTTTTTTATTCTGGCTATATTTGAATATGGAGCGCAGCGTTAAGCACTATTTAATGTAATGTATGTAGACAAGTCGTCAACCAAGTCGACAAACGTTCGAACCAATAGTACGGGGGGTTACCGATGGAAAGGGTAGGGGAACATTGAAGAGTAGGTCACGTAATATGAATATTCTCCTTAACACTGCACTGGATAGATCCAAACGTTACCAGAGACGGATATGTCAAGCAACACACAACGAACTGTTGGTTGGCAGGGTACACGGGCGCGCGCTGCGAGAGCAACGTGAACGAGTGCGAGGAGGAGCGCGGCGTGTGCGGCCACGGCGTGTGCTACGACACGTACGGCGGCTTCGTGTGCGCCTGCCAGCCCGGCTACACCGGCGAGCGCTGCCACAAGGTTACCTGCCTACTTGGCCGTCGGATTTGTAACTGCTACAGTTCAAGTCTTCTTACCACATAGTCTTGATCTGTTCCTGTGATGGAATGATATCATGAAGCAAATATAGAGAGGAGACGTTGTATGTAGATTTCCCTAAGAAAGATCGCGTGACATTTTGCGGGGCGAGGGCAAGTGGGCGGGATCTTGTTAGATTATTTCCATCTAACGGTCAATAGCAAAACTAGTCGCTTCGTTCTATATCGATTTCACAATGTAGTTTAACTATATCACACTAGATGTCGATAAATGTAGGATATAACAGCCCAACAAACATTTTAGTCGAATAAGAAGGAATTACGCGACTCATAGTGGTATAAGCGTTGTATAGAAGTAGTTTCATTCTGTTATACGACTTAGTGCCCCCTATAGTTATTCGACTTGTAGTCGTGTAAAAACGTCGTAGAAACGCCTATTCGACTGCCCTATACGACTATTACACGACATTCAGTCGTGTAAGCAGTGTTGTGGCAGTAGAAACGTCTATGCGACTTCTATACCGACTTTAGTCGTATTAGAGGTTCGAAAACTACCTTTACACGACGTCGTATTAGAGTGGTATATAAAACTCCTATACGACTTTCAGTCGATTCAAACACTTTTTTACGACCGTTATACGAACTGAATATAAGTACGGAATATAAGTAGGTATGCGACAAGTTAACTGTAGTCCAACTGGAGATGGTTCCGTAAACAGCACTTTATTTTTTTAAAACACCGTCACCAGTAGGTACTATATTATACCTATACTTACTGTACAAGTTACAAGAAAAATATTTAGTTTTATAAAAAAATCATTTCTAATTACATAATTCACATTCATCTTCTGGGTAATTATAGTATACCTATGGCAAAAAGTGCAACTTGGACACCAGAAAAAATCAAAATTTATCAAAATATGTAACAGTTTCTTCAGTTAGTATAAAATGTGCAGGTTCTGTTTCGTCACTAGTATAAAATCTGCAACCGAAACAACGATCAGCACGTACAAAATGTGTAGATTTCCATGGTCATTTTGAGCAATACGTATCAAATTAATAAATCTAATTTTGTTAAGAATTTATCGATATCTATTGTATCCAGTATCACGTGTATTTTTTTCTTGACAGCTCAACCAGCAAACAACACAATAATGATAATAACAATAGTTATTAATAAGGTTTTACACACTTGACAATTACTAAACTGAACCCTAATTTTGTTTCTATGGCGGAATGTTTACAAATCCAATAATGACATAAATTGAAACGTCGTATAGAAGTTGTATAACGGTCTTGCCCAACACTTTGAATCGTATAAAGGTAATTGTAAACACGTTCTTTCAAAAATGACTGTAAAATATTATTTATTTAATGAATTACACAGGCGCGTTTATTATATAGTTAAAACTAGCACATAAGACTCGATGAAATTAATTTCCCATAAGATAAACCGTCCTTGAACTTGAGTTTCGAAGTAAAAACAAAGATGAATAAGTAAGTAATGGCCGAGTCTCACTTCCAACAGTAATATTTATAATTACATATTTTGTCACTTTGACAACTAATATTTTGCGGTATAGGAGGCGCGCTGGATACTCGTATTCGATCAAATGTCGTAAAGCAGCGGTAATAAACACCTTTATTCGACAAAAAGTGCGCTACACGACCTCTATACGACCACTATGCGACCAAAAAGTAACTTACGCGACTGCTATATGACTTTTATAGGACTCTGAGTCGTATAAAATGGGCCTTTTCTTGGTGATACCGACGTTATAGCGACGTAACGGCGACAAGCTTATAGAACCAAAAGTTATCGCTGGCACGTTGTGGCGACCTGTTAAATGTTTGTTGGGAGGGATGTACTCAAAATATAAGAATAGTGTCGCCATCTAATGTAGACAGCTTCATCCTCTTCTTTGAAAATGGAACGTCCATATGTAACGCTGTGCACAGGACGGGCGCCGACGGTAGACTGACTTTATTCCACGCCTACTGTGATGACGTCAGGACCTAGTTGAGTCACAGTGCACAGTTGCTTAGGCCGTCCCCTCTCTATATTTGCTTCATGAATGATATACTATATCTTTTTCCCTGTCTTTCTGATCAGTCTTGTGAGTCTGTTTATGTTTTGGAGCGCAAACAAAATCTGTTATGTACTGACACGTGTAGCTAATAGCGTGGTCGCGTTCGCAGATGTCGGCGTGCGCGTCGGGCCCGTGCGGCGCGGGCGGCGCGTGCGTGGAGGAGAACGGCGGCGCGGGCTTCCGCTGCGTGTGCGCGCGCGGGCTGGTGCCGCCGCTGTGCGCGCCGCCCGCGCCCGCCGCGCCGCCGCCCGCGCCCGCGCCGCCCCCCGCGCCCGCAGCGCCCGCGCCCGCCTGCGACCTGCCCTGCCCGCCGCGCTCGCACTGCAGCCTGCCCACCGTCGCCACCGGCGTGCTGCTCTCCAAGCAGGTGCTGTGCGTCTGCGACATTGGATTCTACGGTAATCACATTCATAACATGGATCGTATAGGTCGCGTCATGTAAAAAGAACGCTGGAAGAAAGTGGAAGGAGTATGTTTGTGCATGGGTACACTCGCGCACGAAAGTACTATATGTTTTATTTGCATATTGCTCATTGATTCATATATTTAATTCTTTATTGGTACATTAAAAACAAACTAAAGAGACCGAACCACCAAAGAGACCGATAAATCGCCTAATACGTAGCTTGACCGCTAGCGTTCTTTTTACGTGACGCGAACTATACATAATTATTCATCCGCTTCGTAATTTGAAAAGCTCGAATGCAAATAAAATAATAGTAGGGTAGGTTAAAGCCACTTGTAGGTTCACATTGTTCTCATCCAGCGTAGAATGTAGCGTGTGTGCGTGTGGACAGGCGCGCCGGGGCTGGCGCCCAACTGCTCGACGGCGGAGGCGGCGTGCGAGGCGGGCGTGTGCCTCAACGGCGCCACCTGCGCGCGCACCGCCGACCACTTCAACTGCACCTGCGCGCCCGGCTACAAGGGTACGTCCACACATTACGGTGCTCCCTCCCGACTGGGGCGTTGGCTCGCTAGCTAATCGGCTCGAAGGACCATTCATGATTTTCCATTTAAATATAATAAAGCTACTGGTAAATGTACAAATCGAGCGTTTACAAAATTATGTAATTAAATGTTGAAGGTGAGGAGAGATGTACGATGACATGGGACGTTTGTTTCCGTAGCGCGCGGCGCGCGGCGGGCGGCCGGCGGCGCGGTCAGCCAGTAGTTGGCCGCCGCCATCTTCCTTAGTTTGTTTATTTTTGTTCGAGAGAGAGAAAGAGAGTTCCACCTGTCCCACTTACCTCAGGTACTATCAGTGTAGCCGCGAACTGGCGACCGACGTAACCTCATAAGTCATAGTGCCTGTTCGTTTTTTGTCGTGTCAGTGTAGCGTGTAGCCGTCCGGTGAGAATGTGCGCTGTTTTTTCTCTTTTTTATAACTCTACGTATCATTCGTAAGTAATATCTGTGATGTGAATATTGAATGCCTTTAACGTGTATTGAATGCTTTTAACGGCAGTGGTAGAAGTTATTAGAATTTATATTTTTTACCTAAACATAGACTTGAATGTCCCTTGGCGGAGCCCGTAAGGGTGGTTGCATAGTCAAGCTTACCGCCAGCGCGGTTGACCCGCGCCGATGAATTGCGCTACAAATGTACGTAACATCTGCGCGGTTCATCCGCGCGGGTCTCTTTTCACTATAAAGAGGTACAAGAGACTCGCCCGCGCGCCGGTCAGCCGCGCTGGCAGTAAGCTCGACTATGCAACCACCCTTAGGCACTTCTCACACAACGCTATTCATGAGCTACGCGACTGCAACGCAATTCAAAATTTGTATGTATTTGACACTGTCTACTGACAGGAGTCGCATCGTAGACGTAGAAGTGCCTTAGGCACTTCTCACACAACGCTATTTATAAGCTACGCGACTGCAACGCAATCCAAAATTTGTATGTATCTGACACTTTTCACTGACAGGAGACGCGTCTACGATGCGATTCCTGTCAGTGAAAAGTGTATGTATCTGACACTTTATGATCGCATTATTATGAATCGCATCGTAGACGCGTCTCCTGTCAGTGAAAAGTGTCAGATACATACAAATTTTGGATTGCGTTGCAGTCGCGTATATAGCTTATAAATAGCGTTGTGTGAGAAGTGCCTTACGGTGCTTTATGTTGTAAGTTGTCGCGCGCGGTGTGACGCCGCAAGTCTCGTGTTGAGCTGGATGGTCTGTGCTTGCTGCATGCGTCCTCGGATGTTCCCTGTTGTGTTCCTAGTACTGTATTTCAATTTGGGACAAGTTATCGATATCGCCTCATATTAGTGAACCAATTATGACGCGATGATAGCGATTTGTCTAGTAAATGTTCCGCTTAATAATTTTTATAATCTAGTTAACTAGCTTTAAATATTTTCTACCGACCGCTCCCTGCCTAGTTTAGATTCAATCAGTTTTTTCGTACTAAAAATAATTAGCTGGATGAAGCCAAGTCCACATAGAGATTAAATTATTAATTTGTGACTCAATTTAAATAGTGGCAATGCTTAGAAAAAGTTACGATGCAATGTTGCATTATGTTTCGACGTATAGAAGTGTAATGTAATGTGTTTGGTGTGTTGTGTGCAGGTGTGTACTGCGAGCTGGGCCCGGCGGGCAAGGCGCTGTCGGAGCTGAAGGCGGAGCGCTGCGCGGGCGGCCCCTGCGCGCACGCCACCGCCTGCCGCGACCTCGTCAGTATTTACACTATCTACTCGCACTGTCCCTGCCGGACCTGTACATGGCTTTTAGTATTGCTGGTCGAGGGGCTAGAATATTTAGATAAAGTGACACAGCTTACAAAACCGAATGAGGCACGTCAAGGCTGCCTCGAGTCGCTGAACAGTGGTGGAACCGACACAGTCGGCCTACTCAAGCTTTTATATAAACACACATTGAAATGTCATTTCTTTAAATAATATTGCCAACTTTCAAATCATAGTGATTGTCTTTAGTTCTTAAAAACGATATAACTGATAATAATACCGGTAATAAACGATATTACAAATTGAAATTTAAAATAAACTCTTGCGAAACTAGTAGTATCAATTTGTGGTCATTTGCCTTCTTAATTCCGATAAGTTTTTAATTCATTTAGCGGATAGTGAAGATTTTTTTTACCAATAGAGAACAAATTTCTACTAAAATAATTATGTTGTTTCTTTATATTATAAATCTTACAATCTATTTACCTTTTTCTGCTCGCTGCTATTTACCGAATAGTAATATTAAATTTAGAGTGGTAACTACGTCTTTTGACAATTTGAAATTAACAAAATAATTAATTATTTAACTGATTTAAATAACTAGAATAACGAGATATTTTTGTCTCAGCACTATTTTTATTTCATTAAAAAGTGGCAACACTCGAAATGTCATTTTACTCCGTTTAATTATAAATCCGAGTATAGGTAGTTTTCATGTTTTGTATCGTTGTAAAACAATGCAGACGGGCGGGTTCCGGTGCGAGTGCGAGCCGGGCTGGGCGGGCGCGCGCTGCGACGTGCCCGACGACGGGGACTGCGGCGCGGGCGGCGCGGGGGGCTGCGAGCCGCCCGCCGACTGCCGCGCCGCGCCCTGCCCGCCACGACAGGTACCAACACCACCACCGACAACATACACTTTTTGCTTAATCTCTGTTTTATTTCAAAACTGTGGTACAATTGGAAGACTCGATATTCAGTTCCAAAGATCACGTAGCTGTAGGCCAGTTGGTACAGATACATTTACGTGAGAGATAAATGTGTGTCCTTATGTTAGGACCCGGTTGTTTGTGTCTCATTTGTGATGGTGATTTTTCATTTTTATGCCTTCAATTCTGCTTGTCACAAATAATTAAAAATAAAGTATTTAGGTTAGAAATAAATGCCTTCACTATAATAAGTTATTACGATCCCGGGTCGTAGTGGATGTTTCGTTAGTGTAACATGTGGCGGTGTGTGTGTGTGTGTGCGCAGGAGTGCGTGGAGGCGGGCGGCGCGTGGCGCTGCGCGGCGGCGGCGGCGGACAGCGCGTGCGCGTCCTCGCCCTGCCACAACGGCACCTGCCTCACGCTGGACTCCGGCCTCACGCGCTGCCAGTGCCCGCCCGGCACCAGCGGTACGTACGCTCGTGTGCTCGTGTCTTTACCTTCACCCTTATCGAAACATATCGACAACTATTGCAGGATGAGATATGCAGTATGGGTAAATATTATTTTCATCCCACCTATTCCAAAAAAACGACTTGGTTCGCACTTAAAGGCGCCCAAAGTTGGTGTTTTATAGAATTCAAAATTCATTCACTTTTTGAATTCAGTTCGGATTGTTAGAAATTATATTATTCGGATTGTTAGAAAATATATTATTATATGTATAAGTTATGCAATCTACTATTGTGTTTAAAGATTGATGTCCATTTGTGTTGCGACCGTTGCGGGCAGAGTTTCGAGAACAATGACAGTTGAAAATAAACACTTGGCAAAGGAGGATGGCCACAAATGTCCTGGGCCTCCTTTGGAAAAGTTATTATTAAAAAGTCAATGAATGTCTCAGCATGGCTTTAAAATGTTATATAACAGACATATTGTAAATGACTCACTTGACAGTAAGTGGTCCCCGCCGCCCCAGGTCGTCAATAACACTGATGCATTGTGTTAGATATGCACGTAGGAGCGGGACAAGTGAAACGCAAGCCGTTTACTAACGCACTGTTTTATTAGAGGTCAAGATGGTGGTGGGCGCGGCACGCACACATATACATGTTGTACCCACATACATAACGCATTGCCAGACAAAACAGAAAAGTGAAAAAACTTATATTAAGTTAAGACCCCAATTAGAACATACTATGCTGTTTGGAGAGTCAGAGGTTGAAAGCTAGAAAGACAAATATCAAGGAAATATATTTATATGAAAAAAGGGTAAATTCTAACTCTAAGTTCATATTGTATTATGTAAAGTACAGCAATAGTAAGACTGAATTTTCAAATAAAAACAAATTAATATAATGTAATATTTTTTATTACTTTAAAAAGTTTAAATACATACTAGCTCTTATCTTCAGTATAAATTTTACCTAATCTATAAGCAGGCGTGTCCCGCACTCTCTTGCCCTTCATGTTGACGCCATACGGCAGCAGAGAGGGGAGTCGCCTGTGTATGCCCCTGCCCTCCGGGGTCCACGCTGCCACTTTGCATGTCGTGTCCTTCTTTGCAGCAACTGATACCCAGGCAATAGAGGATAGAACAATATCCCCGCAGCACATTTTAGGACCTACTCCATTAAATTCTAATAGATCATCTTTTTTCTTCAATCCTGGCCAGTTACAGAGTCTTTCCATTCCACCAGTAGGTACCGCAAAAATTTCGGTACCTAAAAACTTATCATAGACATCATCAGCATCCTCAGTCTTCGTCACCGTTATGGGTAAGTGTTCAGAAGCGTAAACTGTGAGGCAGCACGGAGCCGAGCTGGACACGACGTCCACCCGACACAGGCCGGCGACAAACAATGTTGATCCTTCCAGTAAGTAATAGGTTTGAGGTCGTAGGACCGTCTTGGGTATCGTCAGCAGGAGCTCTTCTGTACTGAGCAGGGAGAGCACCTGGTCTGGGAGAATAACACCGGGCGTGTCATAAAACCATTTACTTTTAGCGAACAACTCGTGCTTCTCATTTAAAGTGTCCAAATATGATCGTTTTTCTGCAATGTTATCAGTCTGCACCACATAATCATTAAAAGTCCGCCCAATGTGACCCATGAGAGAGGGCGTTTCGGCAAACTTATGCCCTTGCAACTGTCCCTGCCTTATCTCATTTTCAACTTTCATAACCTTGGCTTCAGCTTTCAACCTAGTCATTCTCTCTCGCAATTTCCAACCCGAAGGTCTGTTGATTGGAAATTTAAGCAGATTCAGAGTAGTTCCTGGCCAGCGGCTCACTGTCGCTCTCTTGATGATATCTACTGCGTGCACTTTACAATAATCAGATTGCAAAAGTGCATTGAAAAGGGAGCTCTTTCCAACATTTGTACATCCCACTAGAAAAACATCGCCCTTGTAGAGCCATTTGTAGAACATGGAGGTGATGAGATTTTCGACTCCATAACCAGTCTTTGCAGATATCAGTGAAACATGCTTAATGTTCGCTTCGCCGAGTTTAGTTTTATTTATTTCTGCCATCAGAGACTGCTTGATCCTTTTCAGATAGCCCGTGCTGTCGCCAGGCAGGAGATCCACCTATAATACCAAGAAAATGTTAAGATTATAAAGTACTGTTTTTTAAAAGTATCCAGATTTAATTTAGATGGCATAAAACATACTTTATTTGCAACGATAAATATTGGTCTGTCCTTCCCGATGATATCAACAATGCCGGGCCACAGCGAGCACGGGAAGTCCAGCAGGTCCACCATGAGCAACACCAGGGATTTAACATGTCTGAAAATGTTAAAATAAATTCGTCACATTTCCACTGTAATATACATTATAAACAATATAAACATTACCAAGATACCAAAACTTGTAAATAAGGAAAAAAATCGGCCAAGTGCGAGTTGGACTCGCGCACGAAGTGTTCCGTACCAGTATGTATAAAAACGCCAAAAAATCTGGTCTGTTGTATGAAAGCCACACTTAAATATTTAATTGTTTTATTGTAGTCACATATTACGCACAACGCCATCTTTTGGACCGAAAAGTAACTAAACTATCGCTGAGGCGTAGAAAGTATGGGCGCCCACTTAAATATTTATTTTATTCTGTTTTTTAGTATTTGTTGTTGTAGCGGCAACAGAAATACATCATCTGTGAAAATTTCAACTGTGTAACTATTACGGTTCATGAGATACAGCCTGGTGACAGACGGACGGACGGACAGCGAAGTCTCAGTAATAGAGTTCCGTTTTACCCTTTGGGTACGGAACCCTAAAAAGTAAATATTGTACAGACAGAATCAGAAAGAATTTAGGTTTATTCATGGTTGTGTAGGATTGTTTTCATACCTTATAGATTGCAACAGCTTCTCATACTCTGCGGGGTCTACAGTGATATCTAAGGCTATGTTATACTCCTTTAGGAAGTGGCATCGCTGACACTCTGTAGTTTTTAATTCCTCATTTGTTCTTCCAATAAAAATTTCACTCGGCAAATAACCTGGGATTGATGGTTCACTGCAGTGCAGTAGAGCTCCGCAGCCTCCACATGGGACCCTGCTTATTCCTATGTTAGGGTTAGGGGTCCCATAAAACTTTGACCAGCCTAAATCCAGGTCCTCATCATCAATGTCCTCGGTTAGCTTGGTATCATCAAATAATTCATAGTTTTCCATCCAACGCTTTATGTTAGACCGATCAAATTCAGGTTGATCTAAGTCTGTGTTGGTATGTTCACTAGAGTTGGTACGTTCACTTCCCTCTTTGCAATTTTCCTTGTCTGGCTCCTGTGCAGTGTTAATATCGCCCATTGCAACAGGGGTTGTCTTAGCAAATGGCAGTTGGAAGGCATGATTTGATTCTGAGACTTCCTCGCACTGCTCCGACAATAATCTATCTTTGTCTACGTAATACCTCAGCGCTACCGGCAGCGGCGGCAAACTTTTTTCGGTAAAAGCGTAGGATTGTGCCTGCTTTACCTTTTTAATTACTTTCACATGATACTTCATATGACCTAGATTAATCTTTTCGCTTTCCAAGTGTGAATTAAATAAAATTTTATGTTTGTGTTCATGATACAATTTTCGGAAGTCCTTTTGGTCATCGTTTTCAATGATTCGGTCGCCGTTTGTGGCGGCCGTGTGATTAAAACAAAGGAAACAACTTCGTTTTGTCCGTAACCTCAAAATGTTTCGAATTAAATAAGACATGTTTTGAGATGTACATTCTCTAATCGCCCATATTAACGTGCTAAACGTGCAACATCCTAGTGGTAACAAACAAAATTCACTACATTACACATTTACACATGTTTTGTACAATTTACTTCGCATAGCTCAATACCTACTTTAGGTTTGACATTGAACTGAAAGCCGTAATGACGTTGACGTTATAAGCCACCTGACAGCAATGTGAAGTTGGCAGTAGCTGTCAGTCAGTTCCGCCATTCACTTCAAGTTGGCATCCACATGTTTACAATCACAGACTGATCAATACTTGACTGACAGTCGTAGTGTTGTGCCTTAGAAGTTTTTATGACGATACTTTATTGCTTCAAAAGTGGCGATTTACATTATTATGTCTGTTACACATTGCGTATTGAGACGATAAATGCACATTATTTACATGATTGGAATGTAATAATTAATTCAAATATTTAATTTAACAATGTACATCGTTTACAACATTTGACCTAAAATATGATGACACAGAATGCGAATCAACATAATTATACTTTCATTATATACCGGCGGCTTCAAACGATTAAAATCACTTGTGTAAACTGGTGGTGTAATACGATACGTCTAATTTCATTATACGTTTAAGATTTATACGATTTTAATTTAAGTACTTCTTCATTTCATACGTAACGAGTTTCCAAACGAGACGAATGGATCTTGTCCGGCATATATTATTATTATTTATTTTTTACTTTCAAGGTAAAGCTGACCTCAATAGGCTAACGAGGTAGGTACAGGGTAAGGCTAAACATTAATTGTTCGTCTTTCTTCACAGGTAGATTCTGCGAATTGGACATCGATGAATGCGAACTGAGGCCGAAAGTGTGCAACCACGGCGTGTGCGTCAACGTGCCCGGCTCGTACCAGTGCTACTGCATCCCAGGTAGGCCGCGCTCCCTCCACGTGAATACCGTGTGGTGTAGTCAGGTACAGCCTGTACATGTTGAGTTTTTAACCGACTTCAAAAAAGAAGGAGGTTCTCAATTCGACCGTATATATGTTTTTTTTTATGTACGTTCAGCGATTATTTCGTCGTTTATGGGCCGATTTTGATAATTCTTTTTTTGTTGAAAAGTAGATATGCGCAGTGGGGTCCCCTGATAAGGACACCAGGATCTGATGATGGCATCTCAGAGAAATCGAGGGGAACTTTCGAAAATTGTATGGACAACTAGTGTGTTTGTTCATGTTATCATAAGTAAATTAAAGCGCTCCCATTTCGTGAAGATCTGGAGTCGATCTGATGAAGCCGAAAGACAGTCGAGGGAACTCCTCAACGATTTACTGCAGTTATCTAGTGTTTGGGCTTGATTAATTTGTAGTGACGAGAACTTTACACTTACATGTTGAATTGAGCGCCATCTGGCGAGTAGATTTTGAGTTATCTCTACTTATCAAGATTGAAGTCGGTTATTTTTTTTGTAAAAAGCAATTATCTCGTTCAGGGTACACGGGCGACAGCTGCGAGCAGGACATCGACGAATGTTTGTCTTCTCCTTGTAAAAATGGCGGGACCTGTCAAAACTTGGAGAACAATTACGAATGTACTTGCATGGAGGGTTTTGAGGGTAAGGACTTCTTAATATTCTATAATATTTACTCCTCGCACATTTTAAGCCATCGCAATATACCATTGTCTGAGAAATTAGTTAGTTTATCAAATGAATGTCAGCCCGGTCGCGAATCGAACCCGGGTCAGTAGCGACGTAATTCAAGTGTTTACAGTGAATATTTATGGAATGACTCATCGGGCGATGTTTCATTGCGACATTTTGTATTTATTATTATGTTAAATCTTTAAATGGTATCGATTAATCCAATAACACCAAGATATGTGTTTTATGCACATTAAATTGGCCTTTCTTTCCTACATTCGATTTTAAATCTACTGAAGAAAGTTTCTGTTATTACTTTACTCGTGACTTTAATTTAAGATTTATTATTACAGTGCGCCCAACTTATCTCTGAAATGGCAAAAATTGGAACTAACGCCGCCATGTTAAAAAGTCATTCATAAGTACGTTTGTGGTCATTCATCTGTCAGATACTATTGTGCAATGATTGGTCAAATGCGTCCGACAGCGCCTCTCTTCATTTCAATCTTAAGTTGGGTTTACTATAAGATGATATCCTGTACTATTACAAGACTTCAAAAAAAAGTAGTTTGGCGGGTTAGTTTTCATGAGAAAGGCACTAAACTAAGAAAAGTCAATGAAAAAATATTGAATGTTGTTTTTTAAATCCTTTTTTGTTTTTCTATAAAAATATATTAAATAAAATGTATCATCTACTTATTACCTACATATTACCTACATTGATAGCTTTCAAATGAGACACCTTTCGGCTTCCTAACACGTCTACATCGATAGCAATGATTAAAGCAGTACAGGCGACCGAGCTTCGAGATTAAAAAAACAAAACGGCTGCCATTTAATCATGGAGGGGGCAAGAGAAAATTTGGACAGTGATTTGTCGATAAAAATACCATATTTCATCGGCCTTAAGTTTCCGACACTGGTGTCCAGACACATGGTATACAAATGGTCCGAAGTTAACATTCGGACTGCGGTCCCCAGGCAAGGGACCTCCTACCACCACTTAGCGGGAGATCCACCTAGCGGGAGATCTTCCCTTTTCCTCCACACACTTAAATGATTAATTAAGTAAATGATTGGGGTGCACAACGTTAAAGTAAGACGTGACGGCATGTGTTGTGTTGTTGGGCAGGCAAGGACTGCTCGGTGAACATCAACGAGTGCGCGGCGAACCCGTGCGCGGCGGGCGCCACGTGCGTGGACGGCATCGCCAGCTACGCGTGCGTGTGCCCGCACGGGCTCACCGGCGCGCACTGCGAGCTCGATATCGACGACTGCGAGGTACGCTTCACTTGGACAGTCCCGGTCCCGGCTTTGCCCTTTGTAACGGGAAGGGCCAACAAATTATATCACGGCAACAATTTCCCAATAGGGCGTATTCGACAGGTTCTTATGCAATAACTGCACCCAGGCCTCGAGCGTATGGGCGTATTCAAGTAGAACGCGGGTTACCGGCGCCGTTCTGCCTGCGCTTATCGGTACTGGTCCGTTGACATAACCTCAGCTCGGAACTTGTCGGCAACGTTCGACGCTTATCGGCGCTGGTTTGACACAAAGTATAGAGACTACTTGACTACCTTCGCGGATCGGTTCCGATAAGCGCTGGCAACCAGCGTTCGGCGCCGGTAACCAGCGTTCTACTTGAATACGCCCATACGCTCGAGGCCTGGGTGCAGTTACTGCTTAAAAACCTGTCGATTACATTAGTTTTTTTTTATTGAAGTAAGGTAACAAACGAGGCTGCAACATCTGTATTGCACTGCTGCCCATGATAACCCTGACAGACACAGAACAAGACTGAAATATGGACTAGGATGGTTAGTCCAGTTAGTAGATGGTGTTAGAATATTACTTGGTTAATTTTTTGTGAGGACTGTGGTAGGGATTGTTACTGATAATCAGTCCTTTTAGTTGTTGTTAGTAATAGTCCAGTAAGTAACTAAGGTTGTTGACTGAGATGATCGCATCTAAAAAGGCATATCCAGCTAGTATTGTATGGTTAACATTGATGACGTATTACCGTTACGTCCTCGTGTCCAAATACAATCGTTAACTTGTTTGGAACTTCGTCCCGTAAACTGATTATTCTCAGAAATAAATAATGGAAGGATCCGGCTCCGCGCAGCTTTGTTGCAAGTACAATTTCAAAGAGCTGTCAGTCGCTGACCGTGTGGTGTGAGTGTGAGTGTGGTGTGGTGTTGCAGTCGCAGCCGTGCCAGCACGGCGGGCGCTGCGCGGACGGGCTGGACAGCTACACGTGCGAGTGCGCGGGCACGGGCTACGCGGGCGCCGACTGCGAGCTCAACATCGACGAGTGCGAGCCGCGCCCCTGCCAGAACGGCGGCACCTGCTTCGACGACGTCAACAACTACCACTGCAACTGCTACCCCGGCTTCACCGGTACACCACCTTCACCGTCACCTTCACCGTCGCTACCTCGGCTGCGTGTCGGAATTAAATATGCGACGTTTTGTTGACGATTGATTGCACGTATCGATGGTGTAAATGACTATTAAATTGAATTTGATCGTAGGTGGGATGGTGGTGAATGGGATTGCATATTGTATTAATACTGTCATGAATGTTGCAGGTTTATATAGTTATCATAATATATAAAGCTGCAAAATTTACCAGCTACATGTGCAATGGATCTCTCCCCACCATGTCATTTTTTGCCATCTAGCGTCAACCGGTGCAATTAAATCTGAGAGCTATCGCTCAACAACGGGGTTGTTACCAATAAGGGGATAACTGTTCCCGTGAATCGGATACGCCCGGGACGTTTCCTCGATCAGGAATTCCCCAAGCGCGGGCCAACTGTTTTAAGTTAAGACGTGTGGACTCCGGTCAAGCGGAGGGTTGTGGGCGAGTGTTGATCGTGTGTGTGTGTGTGTGTGGGCAGGCAAGAACTGCGAGATCGACATCGACGAGTGCGAGAGCTCGCCGTGCAAGTTCGGCGGCGTGTGCCTGGAGCGCAGCAACCGCAGCCTGTACCGCGCGGCCGAGCGGCCCGTGCAGGTGGGCCCGCAGCCGCACATGCTGCTGCCCGCCTCCTTCTACGAAGACTTCTCGCTCGAGACCGCCAGCGGGTAACTATACCGTCTATCTATAATGAATGTGAACTTTCGAGCCGTCCATTGCCGACGTTATAGTATATTACTATGTCTGTGACGACCGCCTAGTCGCTTAACGTTTTGTTTTATCTAATATTTGAAGGAGCTGATAATGTAGGGGGTATGTGTTGCAGGTACGAGTGCGTGTGCGTGGCGGGCACGACGGGCGCGCGCTGCGAGGTGAACGTGGACGAGTGCGCGTCGGCGCCGTGCGGCCACGGCGGCAAGTGCGTGGACGGCGTGGGCGGCTTCGTGTGCGACTGCGCGCCCGGCTACCAGGGCGAGCGCTGCGAGGACGAGATCGACGAGTGCGCCATGTGAGTACGCCGCCGCCGCCGCCGCCGCCGCCGCCGCGCTCTTTGGGACTTGCATTCGCCCGTTTCGAAACCACATAACGAAAGTTTTAGTACTTCGCGACTTTTACCTTATTTTCATGTGGGTAGTAGCTTACATGTGAGCAAATGGGTTCCTTCCCGTTAGGTCGATGCCTGCCATAGACTTTTACCACCACTACTCCGTAACCGACACCCTCTTCGAGGCCTCCGTGGTTAGCTTTGGCTGTGTCCGCGTGCTCGCTTTTCTATACCTTTAAAGCCGCAGGGAATAAAAAGAGTGAACTCCGGCAGCTACAAGCCGTGCGTGAACGGGCGCTGCCAGGACCTGCGCGCCACGTACTTCTGCCACTGCGAGGCGGGCTGGGGCGGGCGGAACTGCTCCGTGGTGCTGGAGGGCTGCCGCGGGGAGCCGTGCCGCAACAACGGCACGTGCCTGCCCTGGCTGCGCGGCGACACCGAACACCGGTTCAACTGCTCGTGCGCGCCCGGCCACTACGGCACCACCTGCGAGAAAATCACCACCATGTCGCTGGAGAAGAGCAGCTACGCGGAGGTGAACACGACGCGCGAGGAGGGCTACGACGTGTCGTTCCGGTTCAAGACCACGCTGGGCAGCGGGCTGCTGGCCATGGGCCGCGGCCTCACCTACTTCTTCCTGGAGCTGTCGCACGGCCGCCTCAACCTGCACTCCAGCCTGCTCAACAAGTGGGAGGGCGTCTTCATCGGCTCCAACCTCAACGACAGCAAGTGGCAGAAGGTAACCCTTGACAACAGTATCACTAATAACGACTCGATTGATCCCAATATCATAATGTCTTTTAACATTTAAGTTAGTTTCTAAGTTAAAAAAGATATGGTAAACCGGTATGCTAATGATTTACCAAAAAACTTTTAAATGATTACGTAATTATGTACGCGGTACGCCAGGTTGTTGAAATTTGCAAAATTTTTGCGTGTGTTTAGACAGTAGATAACATTAAGACGGGGTGGTCGCAGGTGTTCGTGACCATCAACTCGTCGCACCTGGTGCTGGCGGCCAACGAGGAGCAGACCATCTACCCGATCAGCCAGAACGAGGCCAACAACTCGTCCGTGACGTCGTTCCCCGTGACGCGGCTCGGCACCGCCGGCTCCTCCTACGGCAGCTTCACGCACGGGCCCAACTTCTTCGTGGGCTGCTTCCAGGACGTCGTCGTCAACGGCCAGTGGGTGAGTGCCGACAGATTCGAGGGGACGTCTGCCAGCGTTAGACGGGGAGATAAATACAGCAATGATGTGTTCTGCAGGTGCTGCCAGAGGACTCGAACGCGAGCCTGGCGGAGACGGCGACGGAGGCGGGGGCCGAGGGCTCCGGCGAGCCGGCGGCGGACGGGTCGGGCGAGGCTGCGGGGGCGGAGGGCGAGGGCGGCGCGCGCGTGGAGCTGCGCGGCGTGCTGGCGTCGTGCCCGCGCACGCCGCAGTGCCAGCCCAACCCGTGCCGCTCGGGCGGCGCCTGCGAGGACGCCTGGACCTCGTTCGTGTGCACGTGCCCGCGCCCGCACCTCGGCGACACCTGCCAGTACAGTCAGTATCCGCTCCGGTGACGCTCCTCCCCCTCGCATCGTACCGTACGTAACGCGGCTGGTTGTCGGCAGACTACACGGCGGCGACGTTCGGGCAGGAGGCGGCCAAGCCGCGCTCCATCGTGACGGTGGCGGTGTCGGAGGCGGCCCGCAGCGCCGTGCACGCCGCGCTCGACATCTCCATGTTCATCCGCACGCGCAAGCCCACCGGACACATCTTCTACCTGGGCTCTCTGCCAAGGTAAGAACCTGGATGCTTGGGGCAGGGCAGAGGGTGAGGGAACAAAAGTTCGGCATACTGCAAGTTAATAGAGCGAGAATATCGCAGCAAGGCTGCTCGTACTGCATGTCTTATCGTCGCCCGCAGGTACGGGCAGACGGACGAGACGTCGGTGGGCGCGTCGCTGAAGAACGGCGAGCTGCTGGTGCACCTGCGGTTCAACCAGACGCCGGAGGACTACACGGTGGGCGGCACGCGCCTCGACAACGGCCACCTGCACCTCATCCAGGTGAGGCCCTCCCCTCCTCCCTCCCTCCCGGGCCAGAGGAGCTCGCTCTAACGCTGCGGTCTTTTGCAGGTCGTCCGGAACTCTACGCTGGTGCAAGTCAAGTTGAACGGCACCGAATACTTCCGCAAGTCCATCTCGGCCGCTAAACAGCTGGATGCTCAGGTGGGCTTCCTAAATATACCGATTATTAGTTAAGTACTGTAGGTGAAAGTAGTCTAGGATAGTCTGAGTACTCGATAATTACTCCTTAAGAATTGTATGTACTGTATTAATTTTTAGTCTGTGTTTTGTGGCAATAAACCATTTTTATTATTATTATTAAGAATCTTGGAGCTAGCGGTGTGTAAGTGATGGTGGAGAATCACTCCGTATACTCGCTGCAACAAAAGTTATAAAGAGCAGATTTTTTTTTATTATTTGATTACACGTGGAGTGTATGTGCAATGTGCAGGTGCTGTACCTGGGCGGGCCCGCGCCGGTGGCGGCGCCGCCCGCGGCCGCGGCGCTGGTGGCTGCGCTCGCGCCGCCCGCGCCCGCGCCCGCGCCCGCCGCGCCCGCCACGCCCGCCACGCCCGCCACGCCCGCGCCGCCGCACGAGCCCAGCGACGCAGACTACTTCAAGGGCGTCATCCAGGACGTGCAGGTACTATAGTTATTATTACAGATCGTTTTTTAGGGTTCCGTACCCAAAGGGTAAAACGGGACCCTATTACTGAGACTTCGCTGTCCGTCCGTCCGTCCGTCTGTCACCAGGCTGTATCTCATGAACCGTAATAGTTACACAGTTGTAATTTTCACAGATGATGTATTTCTG
Organism: Hesperia comma; assembly: GCA_905404135.1. Lineage (NCBI taxonomy): Eukaryota > Metazoa > Arthropoda > Insecta > Lepidoptera > Hesperiidae > Hesperia > Hesperia comma. The sequence continues at coordinate 21,482,208 of FR990017.1, read as the reverse complement.
TTGCCGCTACAACAACAAATACTAAAACACTGAATAAAATATTTAAGTCGAAATATGGCTTCGACCTTTCGACGCCTAAGCGATAATTTAGTTACCTTTCGGTCCAGAGATGGCGTTGCTTGTGGCTAATATGTGGCTACAAAAAACTAAAGTAAATATTTAAGTGAGGGTTTCATACAACAGACCAGATTTTTTTGGCGTTTTTATACATAATGGTACGGAACCCTTCGTGCGCGAGTCCAACTCGCACTTGGCCGATTTTTTAGAATAGACTTAACTACAAAACAAATCACTGGGTTTCCGAAACATCACATTTTCACAATGTTACATGTGTTAAACAACTTACAAACAGTTCAATCGGTTCACTCGCTATATTGCACATTGTTTTACACCACGGACTATCGGCTTTGAATTTAAAATATAATGCATAAATTTCATACATTGAGCAAATCCATGACAACTTCACTTTTTACAGATGAACCATTTCAACAAGAACTTGATATTGTTACGTGTCAGGAGTACTGGGTTCGAGAAAATGCCAAAATGTACCACAAAGACTTTTATTGTACTCGTAGATACACAAATTACACGACGTACACAGTACACACTTAAACACTCTGCACGTAGGTACTAGTCAACACACTCGTCGAACACTGTATCGCACGTAGAAATCACTTCACTTCTCACTGGTATCGCTCGTAGGTATCGCTGGTATCTTCCTGGTTTCGCTTCCGAACTAGAATGACCTGCCGGCGACCACGTGCCTCTTTTTATACCACTCGCCCACCATTCACGCCAATCCAGAACTTTCTCGCTAATTCCGGACGGACCCGATTCGTATAAAATTCGAGAACGTTCCTTGCAACCGAGTTTCGCCCGTATGACTATTGCCGTAATGGTCGAAGCGTCGTGCGTACTTTTGAGACGGGCAAGCGCGCTATTGTCCTATTGTTGACTCGATATGTTTATGGCCCCTATTGTTTATTGTTTTCGGTGTAGCGAAGTCGATGCGCCAGGGTTGTCACATTGCCCCCCTCTTAGTCATGCTCGTCCCGAGCATTATTCGATCCATGAAATGGTGCCAATCTGTCCACGTGCACGATCTTCGGCTTTCTTCTGTCCCCCTGTCTGATCCGGTAGGTCACGTCATTAATCCTCGTGACAACTGTGTAGGGGCCTTCCCATCGTGCTTGTAGCTTCGGAGACTTCCCTTTCTTCCGCAGTGGATTGTGCAACCATACAGAATCTCCCTCCTTGAAACCATGTTTCCGAGCATCGCGATCGTAGCGGGTTTTCATCTTTTCGCTGGTCTTCAAACATTGCTCTCTTACAAGATCATGTGTGTATGGATGTACGGGAGTAGTGTCTCGTACATTCAGTAGTAAGGGTGAGTGCGGGGGCAGCGTGGCCGGAGGTATATCACGTAAGTAGTATGGAATAAAACAACCGACCAACTCGTATGCTGCTGTGTATCGCACTAGATTTTATTAGTATATTAGGTATAAAGAAAACTCTTATATGCTAAGTAAGATTAATTGAGTAAGTACAGATTGAGGTCGCGTCAATGTACGCTCGTACATACTGGCAACTCCAGCAAGGACGAAAGGAAAGGGGAACAGTGTAAACAGTATAAAAATGTAAAGTAAAGATCTAAAATAAATGTAAAATACCAAATTAACAGTAAGTAGTAAAAGCAGTATAAATGTAAAATATCGAATTAATAGTAAGTAGTAAAAAGGTACAATAAATGTAAAATATCAAATTAAAACAGTACGTAGTAACAAGGTTAAATTAAAACATAATCAAAAACTTATTTTTCTAATGGACACGGGCGACTTCGTAACGCCCACGCTTGCGGTCCTGCGGCGACGTGACTCTTAGCTCCTCCAAGGCTATGCTGGTGGTGCTGATGGCTCCCGGCGGCGACGATTGTGATTGTATTGGATATTTTGTTATTATCCCACAACATCGCTGTCTGCACTTACATATTAAAATCGCAATAAGTGTTGTTGCCAGGACGGAGAGAATGACGTAGATAGTGATATAATGTGCTACGTCATCACTGAAAAATTGTTCCAATTCTTGATTTTTCATTACCTCGATGTTGTTCTGGATCTTGTCAAACTCTTTTTCGTGATCTTCGGCTACGAGGTTGATTGACAACGAGGTGTCTAGTATGTCATTCAATCGGGATGTTTGAGGGGTTGCTGTGACTATGCCAAATTGCATGTACACCTGATTTGCATAATTGTGTTGTGCAAATATGTTGAATCCTTCCCCTCTTACAACGCAACCTTGACCCAACGTCATAAGGCCATTGCCGTGCAATTGATTTGTAGACACACCGTCTGGGCATAAAGTTCTGACGCTGCATTCTGCGCAACATGAGAACAGCCATGTGTCGTGCGAGTGTAATTTGACCCATCTTTCTGCGCATGTTTTAACTTCCACCTGACAGTACCGTGTGTTCTCATTGTTTACCGCTATACGCATATTACAAATTGAATCACCGATCGTAAGTCTGTACATAGGGTGGTTCAGCGGGCATAGCTTTAAGTTATTCGCATGGTGGACACACGATTGAACCTCCATCTCTGACATAGGGATAACGGTGTCCTTTTTGATGTTGACGGCCAAATACTTCGTTTTAGTCGATGTATAGACAGTGCTCGAGCCGCGTCTCTGGGGGATGTCAATAATTTGATCGAGTTCAAATTGATCTCGGTTTAACAACGGTATCTGGATTTCCATTATTAAGAACTTCGTTGTAACTTTAGCCTGTATGTGTAAAAGTCCATATAGATCTCGAACGTTGTCCGATGGCAAAACTAGATCTTCCTGTAGGTGTCCCGATATCAATGTTAGCTGTTGTTGTACTTGTTCCGGCGGTAATAAATGTATGTTTAAGCGGCCGTGATAAATATCCGTGACGGTATCGACTAACGCTTCTTGAATTCTTCTTAGATTTGACAGAATGACGTCAGCTGATATGAACGACAAGGTGTTGTATAATACGTGTAGAGCATTTCTTGTCTCATTTCTCATCACCTGCATCTCAGAGGCAACACTATGTAGTGTGTGGTTAATAGAGGTGAACTGTTTGTTCATGATGTATTCGTTTCTCTTCAGGATGTTATTTTGCGCTTCTAGTACAGATGTTTGATTTTTGTATAGGTGAAAGATATGATCTTCCCGTCTTTTAATTGTCTCAATGTCCTCTTCATATTTTTGTGCAAACCTGTCGTCTAACACCCCAAATAAAGTGTTAGCTATGTACCCTACGCCGTTTATTAATCCACGACGCTGACGACCTGAGGACTGACTGTATAGTAGCGAATTGTAGTGACGTAACTCGTTGATATCATGTTCGAATTGTGCTACTATTGGTGCACACATAGTGTCGTTGTTACAGCATTGACTAACGAACTGCACGTAATTTTCTATGCTTCGTATGCCTTGCCAGTATGTTGTCATGTTGTAATAAACAATCATCTTCCATTGATCTTGTATGATCCTTACGTCTGATATTTTGTCAAAATACAGGGTATTATTGTTGTTAATGTCCCGTATGTTAACCTTTCCTTCTATAGAAGGTTTTATACACGTCAAAAGTAGCAGCAATGCCGAAACAATATAGTTTGTTGATGCACGTAGCCGTCTGCCTCGTATTCTGGGTTTATCTGGGTTGCTGGGGACGTCGCCATTGTTGGACGTTGGTTGGTCACTCTTCGTCTGTATAGGTAACGGTGCTACTTTGGTCACCGGTCGTTTAATTTCTCCATAGTACGAGTGCTCAATTTCATTTGTACTTATGTAGCTGTTGTAAGGAGGTGCATGATGGACAATGCCCTCGGTGTCGGGTTTCATTGACGCGTCATTCGTGGATCGTGTCGTCACGCGATGACGTAGATTTATAAAGCGACTCACGTAACACAATATTTGTAATTTGTATAATACGTGTCTTCGAGCTATGCTTATTCAACAAGTCCTCAATGAAAGTGATAGAGACCTGTGCCACGCAGGTTTGTTGTTTGTGTATCTTTTTTAGTTCATCCTGAGGCACGTCAATTAATTGCTCTATGTTTTGCTTGGGGATGTCCATGTATATGCGCGATGCGTCACAAAAGCCGTGGAGCTCAGTAGGCAACGTAAGACTTCCAATCCACCTCTGAACCCCGACCTTGTCAATGTATTGTAGATCTTGACTTAGTTTATTCCATTGCTCTTGCATGTCGTTACTTAGTTCCGAATTCCAGTCAAGTCCTTCATCCCAAGCTTGCTCAAACAGGATTTTCGCTCGTATCGTAACAGGTGACATTCGCTTTGTACATTTTGTAGGTATTTGCTGTTTGTTTTTATTACAAAACGTAAATGTGTCCGTAATCGGATTCCACCTTACGCCGAGCGTTTTATTAGAGTTGGTATTGTTAAAGTCCATTGTAGTAGGGTGTAATTTAGGGCCACATTCCATGAGGTCGTTTAGGCTGTATCCCGATGTAGTAGGGCTGGATGCGTTAAAAACAGTCCTTAGTTGTGTCGTCGTCGAATCCTCCTTCCTTACTCCATAATGTGGTAGGTAACACATAGGAGTTTGTTTTGTAATACATTCCTTCATATGTCCCAGGTTACAGTAGTCATTCATGAAGTTGTGATAAAGATTATGGAGCGTATTATCCTTCGCCAATCTGTGTTCTAATTGTTTAAACTGTGCTAGTGCTCGTGATTTTGACTGGCCCAGCTTGTCTTCGAAATCTTTCTTCATGGGTAACCGCACCTCATATCTCCCGTCGGGTAAACGGTTAGTTGTAATCAAAGTGGTTTGAGACCCTTGATCTATGAGAGCCCGGAGAGTGTACTCTTCGTTGTTGCCCTGGACGCATATCTTCACCGTTGTTAATAAATTTTCACTTTCATCGCTTGTTATGTTATTTGATCGGTGTTGTTGAGTCATAGTTGGAGGTTGATGACTTGTAGAACGTTCGTTCCCATTATTAATAAATGCCTCATGAAGTAATGAGTGATGTTTTTCGTTGCACAGTCTGCATCTTTTTATAGATGTGCAAGCGCCGCTTTCGTGAACAAATAAACAATTTTTGCATATGCGATGTTTTGTCACCACTTTCAATTTCGCAATTGCGGTCATCGCCTCAAATGTTTTGCAGTGATAGAGTGCGTGATTTTGGTTATTGCACACTACGCAATATAAATGATTTGAGGCGGTGTACGCCGATCTGGGAATTGTTAACTTTCGTCTTCCAAATGTGTCTCTATCCTTGTTCTTATAGCCAGGTTTCGATGGAAGTTTATCCTCTTTGGGTTTGTTGTCGGAAATAGGTTCGAGCGCCATAAATTTGCTTTCAATGAACAGAATAAATTCATCGAAGGTAGCTAACTCCCGGGGCATCTTTCGGGACTCCATGTACTCGCTCCTTGTAATAGGATCCAACTTTTTTACTAACAGGTGTACAAGTAAAGAATCCCACGTAGTTGTATCCACGCCCAAGTTATGAATGGCATGTATACTCTCCAGGGTGACATCATGTAGTCGTCGCAAGTCTGTTGATCCTTGCTTTTGTATGACGGGCTGGTTTAAAAATATTTCTATCTGCTTAGTAAATAGGATCTGTTTATTGTCGTAGCGATGGTTCAGTATTTCCCACGCTGCGTCATAGTTGTCGGAGGAGACGTGGAGATGTTGGATGAGACGCTGAGCTTCCCCCTTGAGCTTCCCTTTTAGGTGTTGCATTTTTTGCCCTTTCGACAGTCTAGGGTTGTCATGAATACTGCTCTTGTAAAGATCAATAAACGTAGGCCAAAGTGTGAAGTCACCATAGAAAGTAGGTATTTGCATCTGTGGTGTGGCTTCGTACTGATGAACTGTAGATAACATTTTCTCATTGATCCTCCTCTTTGTTTGTTTAAATGTTATTTCATGTGAGGTATATTGATCTTCATATTCTTGATCGGAACCCTGACATAAATTGTCAATCTTCCAATGCATGGCGTCAATGTTATTCCAACGCATTTGGAGATTGCGCAATTCGTCTTCCATTTCCCATTTTTCTCTCAGGTCCTCTATGTTGATGCCGTTTACGACCCTCAGGAACGCTCTGAAGTTGGTTCTCTGTTGTGATAATAGTTCTTCGATTTCAGGTAATGTGTTGGAAGGCCCGCTTGTCGGATACGTCACCAGGATATTTCGAATGTCCTCATAATTTCTTTTGGTTTCATCATAAATGTTTTTTATGAAGTAATCCCCTGTTTGGTCTGGCACTAAGATGAGTGCTTCATGGTTCCTCTTAAAGTCTTGAAACAGGCTGTCCAGGGTTTGGATTCTCTTCTTTAAGTAATCCTCAGTTTTCCTATGAGCCGAGTCCTTGTTGAAGTTGATCTTAATTTGTTGTATCATCTGTATAATTTCTTTTTGACGTAGGAGAGTTTGGTTTGCTTCCGCCATTGTTGTTGTTTTTTTTTTTTTTATAATATAGTATATAGGTATATAAGTTGTAGTATAGTATGTAGGTATATAAGTTGTATCGCTCTTTTGTTGCGAGCGAAGTCTTCTTGTTGCGAGTGTAGCTGTCAAATACTCGTAGATCACTTTCAGTGTCCTTACAACTTTAACGGGTTACGCGCCCTTCTCAACTTGGTTGGGGAGGTCCGCTTGTGGAAGGCCAACCAAGCCGATACGCTAGTCGTATAAAGCTGCTAAAACACTAAAAGGATAGTTGTTTTACGAGTATTTCTGTCTACTCGTCTTGAAGTTCGTAGTTTGTAACAAAATGGATGGTATCCTGTCCGTTGTCCTTGTTGTATCTTCAGGTATTGTACGTCAGGATCTTCACCCACTTGTCTATATGTAGCTGGAGAATGTAGCGACGGATTGATACGCCTTCCTCCAGTTGTTGGTGTAGTTGCTGTTGTTGTAGTTGCTGGTTGCTGTTGTCCAGTTGTTGTAGTTGCTGGTCGCTTTCAGTGTCCTCGCAGCTTCAACGGGTTACGCGCCCTTCTCAACTTGGTTGGGGAGGTCCGCTTGTGGAAGGCCAACCAAGCCGATACGCTAGCCGTATAAAACCGCTAAAACACTAAAAGTACTTCTCGAAGGACCAAATGTATGGATGTACGGGAGTAGTGTCTCGTACATTCAGTAGTAAGGGTGAGTGCGGGGGCAGCGTGGCCGGAGGTATATCACGTAAGTAGTATGGAATAAAACAACCGACCAACTCGTATGCTGCTGTGTATCGCACTAGATTTTATTAGTATATTAGGTATAAAGAAAACTCTTATATGCTAAGTAAGATTAATTGAGTAAGTACAGATTGAGGTCGCGTCAATGTACGCTCGTACAATGTGTCTCGTCCAATTGTTTCCGTAAGTCCGCGATGTATTCAACGGTTGGTTTCGGGGCATCTGGCGGTGTTCCGGTAAGCAAATCCAACGGCAGACGCATTTCTCTTCCGAAGTTAACTTTAGCCGGTGTAAATCCCGTAGACTCGTGTATGGCAGACCGATATGACATCAGGAACAGAGGAATGTACCGATCCCAGTCTCGCTGATGTTCCTCGACGACCTTGGCCAAGTGATTTTCCAACGTTTGGTTGAATCTCTCCACCATGCCGTCAGATTGAGGATGCGCCGGTGTGGTACGTGTCTTATTTATTCCCAAAAGATCACACATCTCCTGGAATAACGTTGACTCGAAGTTCCTGCCTTGGTCGCTGTGTAACTCCAATGGTACACCAAAGCGGCATACTACCTCCTGGACAAGTTTCTTGGCCACGGTCTTCGCCTCTTGGTTCGGAGTTGCAAACGCTTCCGGCCATTTACTGAAGTAGTCTTGAACCACTATGATGAATCTATTCCCGTCTTCCGTCTGAGGGAATGGCCCAGCAACGTCTATGGCGATTCTCTCCCAAGGGGCTCCGACGTTGTACAGCTGTAGTTTCCCTTTGGATCTAGTGCGGGGCCCTTTCACTGAAGCGCACACTGTACACTTTCTGCACCAATCTTCAACGTCCTCTCGACATCGCACCCAATAAAAGCGTTCTCGTATCTTTACGAGGGTCTTCTTGATGCCGAGGTGCCCACCGGAAGTGCCATCATGTACCAGCTTCAGCAAATCAGCCACTTTACTCCTAGGAATAACCATTTGCAGCGTTTTTTCCTTTCCGTTGAGTGATTCCCAGCTCCGATACAGCACGCCATTCTCCAATATAAGGCTGTCCCACTGAGCCCAGTATGCCTTAGTCGTCGCGCTCGATGCTGACACATCACTCCACAGGGGCCTCTGTCCTTTGGCTTTCCATTCCATGATCAGGCTGAGGTCTTTGTCTTCCTTCTGAGCTTGGCTTACTAGCTCCGTTCCCCAAGACTCGTCTAGGTCCTGCATCCTTATCACCCTGACCTCTTCTTTAGCCTCATGCTTGATGCAATGTCGACATTCTTCGGAGCAAGGGCGTCGTGATAGGGCGTCGGCATTCGAATGAGCTCTTCCGTTACGATGCTCTATTACGAAGTTGAACTCTTGAAGCTGTTCGATCCACCTTGCAACCTGGCCTTCCGGGTTCTTGAATTGCAGAAGCCATCTCAGAGCGGCGTGGTCCGTCCTTATTGTGAACTCGCGTCCCAGCAAATACTTGTTGAAGTGCTGAAGGGTCTTCACCACAGCCAGTAATTCTCGCCGAGTCACACAATAATTCCTTTCCGGTTTCGAAAGGGTCTTGCTAAAGTACGCAATGACCACCTGCTGGCCGTCCTGTTCTTGCGATAACACCCCTCCGATGCCAGTATTGCTAGCGTCCGTGTCTACTGTGAATCTGCCTTCTCTTCTGGGGTAGCCAAGAATCGGAGCCGAGCACAGACGTTCCTTTAAGTGAACAAACGCATCTTCGCAATCGGAATCCCAACTGAAGATTCTCTTGTCCTCCGTGAGACGATGTAACGGCTTGGCTATCTCGGAGAAGTTCTTCACAAACCGACGGTAATAGGCGCATAGTCCCAAGAACGCTCTTACATCGGTCTTGTTCTTTGGGGTCGGCCATTCTTGAACAGCTCTTATCTTATCTGGATCAGTGCGAACACCTTCGTCCGATATGATGTGTCCCAAGAATGATACTTCCTTCTTGAAAAAATCACATTTCTTCGGATTGAGCTTTAGGTTGGACTCACGGAATCGTCTGAATACCTTCTCTAGGTTTCGCTTGTGTTCCACAAAGCTTCGTCCCATGACTATGACGTCATCGAGGTAAACCAGACAAGCGTCCCCCAAAAGTCCCACCAACACTCGCTCCATGAGACGCTCAAAAGTGGCAGGAGCGTTACATAATCCAAAAGGCATTACGCGAAACTGCCACAAGCCATTTCCGGTTCCGGTGGTAAAGGCGGTCTTCTCTTTGTCTTCTGGCCGGACTTCTACTTGCCAGTAACCACTTTTCAGGTCGACCGTCGAAAACCACTTCATGCCACCAAGCATATCCAACGTGTCGTCAATCCGAGGCAGAGGGTAGCTGTCCTTCTTGGTAATGGTGTTAAGCATCCTGTAGTCGACACAGAATCTAGTACTGCCATCCTTCTTCTTCACGAGTACCACAGGTGAACACCAAGGGCTAGTTGACGGCTCGATCACCTTGCTGCGCACCATGTCCTCGATCATTTCTGCAACTTCGTGTTCCTTTGCCAGTGGTACTCGTCTCGGTCTTTGCTTGATCGGTGAAGTATTGCCGGTATCTATTGGATGAGTGACAAGATTTGTTCTTCCAAGGTCGCTATCTCCTCTGGTAAAGATGTCCTTGTAGTCCATCAACAACTTTGCTGCCTGAGTATATTCTTCAGAGCTCAAATTCCTCCTGGTCGCCTCCAGCAAAGATGTCATGTGATCCGTTGATCCAAGTTTGTCCGAGTTTTCTTGGACCTTCCTCAAGCTGTCCACGGCTTCACATCGGCCGATAACGGTATTCTTTGAGAGATGTATCGGCGTGCTGCTAAGATTGATGACCTTTAACTTGGCGTCACGTTTGGTCATGAGCAGTGTCCTTGCCGTGATCCAACTAGGATGATCTCCGTAGTCTTCTACTATGACACATCGATCCAGCTTTATCCCTTCTGGAAACCTAATCTGGACCAAGGTTTCCGATCTGGGTGCCAGCTTCACTGACCTCAAACAGTACACTGCTCCTGAAGATGAACCCTCCAAGAAGACTTCTTGATCCGGGAAGCTTAACACTCCTTTCGCTATGTCAACTATACAGTGATGTGCCCGTAGAAAGTCCAGTCCGATAATGCAGTCGTCGGTTATATTCGCTACTAAAACAGACTGCGTGTAAATGTCACTTCCGAGTTTCAGTCTTGCTTCCGTAACTCCTAGGACGGTCACTGGCTGGCCTGTCGCTGTCTGCAGATTACATGATGGTCGTCCATTTTCCCACATGATAGTCCGCTTCAGTAGTTCCGGTCGAACGATGGATTTCGATGCTCCCGTGTCAATAGTAAAGCGACAGGGTATGCCATTTATTTCTCCAGTAGTTACGAGGCTGTTCCCGTCACAAGCTTGTGATACCAATACAGTAGGGGCTCGACGAAGTCCAGCCAGTGCCCGCCCCGCGGCGCTGGCGCCTCTTAGTTTAACGGCTCCTGGGTGTCGACTTGGGTAGCGGTCGACACCGATTTCGGTTGCTTCCGAGTCCGGCAGTTGATCCTTATATGGCCTCGTTCGCCGCATCCGTAGCAGATAGGCCCAGTACGAGGTTGAATCGCTGCTACGACTTCACGCACCTTACAACCTTTATAGTCGCTTCGTACCGCTTCCACTTCAAGGGCATGCGCCAAAGCTGCTTCCAATGTTGCGTGATGCCCCAAGCGCACCGTTGCTCTCACCTCGGGATCCCGTATTCCGCTGACGAACGCCTCTAAAACTTTGTCTTCGACCGGTGTGGAACTCGACGCATAGGCTCGGCGTACGAGGCGCTCGATCTCCGTGGCCCACTGCTGCAGTCCTTCACTCGACTTCTGTGACCGGTCTTTAAGTTGAGCGCGGTACACGTGTTCAAGGTGCTTTTCCCCGTATCGAGCTTCTAAGGCCTTAAATAGCGACTCCAAGGTGCGTCGCTCGGCGGGCAGGTTCTCAAGCACCAGCAGTGCCTCTCCTCGTAGAGCTAGGGTGAGCGCCGCCAACGAATGCTCGTCTTCCCAGCCATTCCCACTTGCAACTACCTCGAACTGGTGCCTAAACGCTGTCCACGAGGTCGTGCCGTCGAAACTTGGGACCTTAAATTTCGGGGCCCCAGAGCATGAACTCGTTGCTGCCGTGCCCATAATCCTTATTTTCTGCAGCTTATTGTCCAAATCCACGAGCCTAGTTTCGTGGAAGTTTACCGACGCACTGAGGCTGTTGATTGATGCGTCATGGCTTTTGAGGGTTTGGTCGTGCTCGGCTGTACGCACCTTTACCAATTCCAGGTCCTCCTTCACGACGTTCAATTCTCCCTGGAAACCATCCAGCTTTGCGTCGATTGCCTCCATGGTTTTGCGCTGGCCCTCCAGTTTAGTTTCCAGGCTCTCCATTGCTTCGCGTTGGCTCCGCTGTATGGCTTCGCGCTGGCTCTCAATGGCTTCGCGTTGACTCTTCATGTCTTCACGTAGGCTCTCCATTGCTTTGTGCTGGCTCCGCTGTATGCTTTCCAAGGCTTCGCGCTGGTTCTTCTGTAAGGCGGCTAATAAGGAGGCCATATCCAGTGCACTCGGTGTCGGTGCTGACGCAGTTGATGTAGTCGAAGGTTCAGCGGTGGTCTCCATTTCAGTGCGATCACGCCCGGGCGACTCCATCCGTGCGGCATCCAATGCCGTTTGCCGTCGCGTGCGAATCCCCTCTTCACTTTGCGGTACTACAGGCATTCCGCTTCTGTCACCAATTGTTACGTGTCAGGAGTACTGGGTTCGAGAAAATGCCAAAATGTACCACAAAGACTTTTATTGTACTCGTAGATACACAAATTACACGACGTACACAGTACACACTTAAACACTCTGCACGTAGGTACTAGTCAACACACTCGTCGAACACTGTATCGCACGTAGAAATCACTTCACTTCTCACTGGTATCGCTCGTAGGTATCGCTGGTATCTTCCTGGTTTCGCTTCCGAACTAGAATGACCTGCCGGCGACCACGTGCCTCTTTTTATACCACTCGCCCACCATTCACGCCAATCCAGAACTTTCTCGCTAATTCCGGACGGACCCGATTCGTATAAAATTCGAGAACGTTCCTTGCAACCGAGTTTCGCCCGTATGACTATTGCCGTAATGGTCGAAGCGTCGTGCGTACTTTTGAGACGGGCAAGCGCGCTATTGTCCTATTGTTGACTCGACATGTTTATGGCCCCTATTGTTTATTGTTTTCGGTGTAGCGAAGTCGATGCGCCAGGGTTGTCACAATATGTTTGACATTTTATTCGATATAAGTGCCACCAACTTATCTCTGAAATGGCAAAAATTAGAACTAACGCCGCCATGTTAAAAAGTCATTCACAAGTACGTTGTGGTGATTCAATTCAATTCGTTGGTTCAATGCATTTGACAGCGCCTCTCTTCATTTCAAGGTTAAGTTGGTTTTACTGTACATGTGTAATTCAGTGTCTTATTTACTACTATGACTTGGACAATTATTGGCCATATTTGTTTTGTAGTTAACCCAAGTCTAAAAAAACGGACTAAATGTATATCCTTATAACGGTTACTGTGAGCCAGGATGACAGTTTTGCTCAATGAAATATTAAGGGTCAACAGCCGAAACACGATCAGCCAAACGAGTCACTTGATGAGCAGTGATTTACCGTTGCTGAGTTTGAGTGATAATTTTTTTTTTTCGGTAATTAATTAAGTAAGTGGCAACCCTAAAAGTAGCTAGTAAGTGGCAAAGTAGCTAGTGTCAGTAGTAACGTGTGGCGTTCTGGGCGGTGTCTGGCAGGTGTCGAACGGCGTGAACGTGACGATCGTGGAGTTCTTCCCGCTGCGCGTGGCGGGGCTGGCGCTGCCCGCGCCGTTCGGCGCCGTGTCGCTGGACCCCGCGGGCGTGCTGCGCGGCGTGGTCAGCGACGACGCGTGCGCCGCGCGCCCCTGCCTGCACAACGCCACCTGCGACAACACCTGGAACGACTACACGTGAGCACACACACACACACACACACACATAACGCCCAACAGTGTGAACCGTTTAGATACCTGAAGTTTATTTACTTCATTCATTGCACGAGATAATACAGACATACTTTGTGTTATACCGTTTAGATACCTCAAGTTTATTTACTTCATTCATTGCATGAGATAATACAGACATACTTTGTGTTATAGCGAGTTAAGGAAGGACCTTGAAAAAAACTGAAAATAATTTCTAATCTCCTTGTTTTTCTGTAGTAATTTTTTTAATAGTTTCTATCACATCAAAATATTTTTTTAACTTAAAAATAATCCAACATTTATATGTTGGTTATCAAACTGAATCTGATTATGGTACATCAGTAATACATCAGTATTTTTTCCAACAGCGATGCTTTGAATGAGGATGTAGTTTAGTAAGTTCCAACAGTAACGATTATTAATACGTAGGATGCAAACGTAGGAGCAAGCTTACAACGCACTGCGCGTAGTGACTGGGCTTCTGAACATGTAATACAATACGACGGCATACATTGCTTTGCTCGTTCGACCGCCGTAATCTACAGTAAGTTCATTGACTCGGCTGATGTGAACATAGCTACGAGTGGCTGCGCAGATGTCGATTTTAAGGCCAAAATGGTGAGTGAAGGCGGGGAGCGCGGGCGGTAGGATAGTTAGCCAATACGATGGGCGTAAATACGTTCATGGCCAATACGAAGTAGCGCATCACAAAACACTGTCAAGGCCACCGTGTTTCGATTGGTCAGTTACCTACGCAAACATCACGGAAAACGAAGTTCACATCAGCCGAGTCAAAATGACCTTACTGTACGTAACATTATGCGATGAGTCGTCGAGTGCGCAGGGCGGTCGTGGTGTAGTATGTAACTGTCGTGTGTGTGTTGCAGTTGTACGTGCCCGCGCGGGTACAAGGGCAAGCAGTGCGCCGAGGTGGAGTTCTGCCAGCTGCAGGGCTGCCCGCTCAACTCGCAGTGCCGCAACCTCGACCGCGGGTCAGTCCCACTCACTTGTCTCTTGGTTAAGGATGCGCTGGGAGTACTTCATAAAGCTATCCTATTTATCCTACCCTTATTATAAATAAAGTTAGACATTGGCGTGTTGTTGACGTCGTTGGATCCGCCACGTATTACCAGGAATGCCGGAGGAATGAGGGTCGCCGTTTTTGTGCTCACCAGTTGGCGCCACCGGCGAGGTGAGGTCCTGCTGTCAAAGCCCGCCCATACATAAACAGTGACAAATGACATTCAGACAAGCGAAAAGTGACAGAGAGACCTCACTTTTCACTAGCGCCTCTAGCGGAAAATTCACACGCGGTTACCTTCATTAGTAGAATGAAGTCGATGGAATATCATTTATAATTTTTTTAATGCAAATATTCCACTGAGGAGCAGACAAACCACTTGATGATAAGTTATCTACGTCGACCTCGAACACCACCAAAGGTTACCATATTTTGCGGACAAAAAAAGAATCAATGAATGTGCGTTCCTTCCAAATCTTATCTGCCATCAATATTGACATTGAAAAACGTAAAAAACAAGGTACGAGCCAGACGGACAACGTCCTTACTATCGCATGTGTTCGGAGAACAAGTACAGCGCGCATATACCTACCTACATATTATGTGTAGCTACAGTCAACGCCGGCGCAGACGGATCGCCGCGAGTACTCATTGGCCTGGTGGCGCTTTACGGGACGGACGAGCGTTCCATTTTATTTACTTTCTTTTGCAACGAAACCCATGTAAAATCTCTTATACTACAATATTATAGCGTGTCAAAGTATTCGCATCTTTTATTGAACAATCCCAAACAGCATGAGTAATCTTAGCATCTGTACTAGACGGACGTATGTATTCGGACTCCAGATAGACGGAGCTCCTGCAGGCCAGAGGAGAAGGCAGTTATGTTGTCGTGTAACGGTTAGCATGGTTGTGTTGGGCAGGTACGAGTGCGTGTCGAACGCGACGTTCGACGGCGCGAACACGTCGCTGAGCTACCGGCTGCGCGTGCCGCTGGCGGGCGACGAGCGCGTCGACCCGCCCGACCACCTCACCATCACCTACAGGTACCTACCCGCACATGGACACGCTCCATAACGAGCTTCAACTTCAAAAGTAAATGTTAAAATTGCAAAGATATAACACTCATTTGAACACCGCCAATTTGCCACTTTTACTATGGAATGGTTGTTGAAATTGAATTGGCATGGTTTTGACATGCCCATAGTAAATGGTGACGCCTCTTGTGTCGTTGTACTGTCTTTTAGTGTTTATTTTAAATGTGAAAGTCGATAAAAGCTAACAAAATGAACTATAACTAGTATGACTCACGTACCTAATGTCTTTGTACAGGAGCAAGGTGGGCGGCACGCTGGTGCGCGCGGCGAGCGCGGACGGCGCGCAGTGGTTCAGCGTGGGCGTGTTCCGCGGGCAGGTGGGCGTGCAGTGGCGGCTGGCGGGCGGGCTGCCGGCCGCGCGCCGCATGCGCGCGCGCCGCCCCGCGCCCGCCACGCACTGGGTCACGCTGCGCCTCTACGTCGCCAACGGACACATCCGCGGTAATCACTGAAATCGATTTACATTGAATTTTATGCGGAGATAATTTGCGGATAAATCGTCCCTTAACGGGGTAAAAAGGAAAGTGAAAAGAATATGAAATACAGCATAATGTACTTATCAGATCACAATAAACTCTGCTGCGTGTCAGAGCCAAGCCAAGTGCGGATTGGTGGACTTTACACACCTTTGAGTTTTGCGAACTTTCCGGCATGCAGGTTTCCTCACGATATTTTCCTTCACCGTTTGTAGCAAGTGACATTTTAAAAGCTTAAAACGCACGTAACTCCGAATAATCAGCGGTGCGCGCCCTGGGATTCGAACCCGGAACCTCCGAATAGGAGGCTGCATTCTTAACCACTAGGTAACTACTTACTACTTTACTTACGTATCACCGCTAACCGAAACGAGTTCATTTACCAAAACAATAATGGCATGTGTTGCAGGGGTGATCACGGACATGGAGGGCAACGAGGAGACGGGGCTGTCGGAGGCGCTGGACGTGGCGGCGTGGCAGAGCCTCATGATGGACGGGCTCATCACGCTGGGCGCCGCGCACCGCCCGCCGCCAGCCACCACCACCAACACGGTACGCATCCAGAGTATCACTGGTACAGTACCCGGCAAGAAATAATGCACATCGGTATTCAGAAAGAGATAATCTGTTAGTTTCGGCTTTGTACAGCGTTGTCACACTACTACTACTACACAGTCCTTACAATTGACTTGTCACTTTTCTTTCGAATTCGGTGGAAGACGGTCGCGTTCACTCATAAATAAATATAAAGAGTTGTTAAAACCTCCAATGGAACATCAATATTACTATTATAAAAGTACTTGATAGGGTGCTTTAGCAGCTCTTAAAGATATTACATTTTCAGTGCAATGTGCGAGAGAGACAACGCTCTACAAAGCCGTAACTAACCGATTATCTCTTCCTGAATACCGATGTGCATTATTTCTTGCCGGGTACTGTACACCGTTGACACGAATTTATCATTCAGAATAATACATACCGAGCGTGTCGGCTTGTCGTGATTCGTTCATGATTACACGATCATAATCACTACACCAGCCGGTCCGGGCCTGGTCCCACGAACTACCAGTTTGGGAATCCCTCAGGCCAATACAGTTGTTTATTAAGCGTGCAAAATAATATGCTATATTGTTTATTATAAACCTGGTAATGAGATGTATGAACGATGTTCTTACTCTGTATGTGTTGTGTGTGTGTAGCCAGAAAACGTGACGGTGACGGAGGCGAGCGCGGCCGAGCCCGCGGACGACGACGACTTCGACGGCGACAACCTCGCCGGGGACTACTTTAAGGTGACACACCAACAGTTAAAAATAATCTGTATCATTATAAGCTGTCTATAAAAAGTTATACTCGTAATTATTCGAATCCCGCTATATAATTTTTTAAGCGTACAGAACAACTTGTCAATTGTGTTCCGGATAGGAAGGTGTGGAGCCGGTTACACATTTTTAGAGGCGACCATCTCAGTCCTCAGGGGTAGCAACGCATCTGTGACCGAATTAGAACGAGACTCATTGAGTCTAGTTCTGGGTCGGTCACAGTTGTTATGGGCGGCAGCGGAAGGTGGTGCTGCATGTTCGTTTGCTATCTTAATTCCATTAAAAAAAAACTTGAAATGTGAACATTTTTATATTGCTGTTTCACAGCATTCTGTCTAAGAGAACTGATACAAATAAAAGTTCCAAATTAACCAAAAGCCTAGGCATGAACTGAAAGCTGGTACATGTGTGACGCGCAGGGCTGCCTGGGCGCGGTGCACGTGGGCGCGCTGCTGCTGCCGTACTTCACGGAGGAGGAGCTGTTCGTGGGCGCCGCCGCCGCGCTGCTCGCCGCGCAGCCGCACTACGCGCTCATGTAACTACCCGCCACTACCACCCACTACCACCCACCACTACCCACTACTATACTAACTGGGCGCGGTGCACGTGGGCGCGCTGCTGCTGCCGTACTTCACGGAGGAGGAGCTGTTCGTGGGCGCCGCCGCCGCGCTGCTCGCCGCGCAGCCGCACTACGCGCTCATGTAACTACCCGCCACTACCACCCACTACCACCCACCACTACCCACTACTATACTAACTGGGCGCGGTGCACGTGGGCGCGCTGCTGCTGCCGTACTTCACGGAGGAGGAGCTGTTCGTGGGCGCCGCCGCCGCGCTGCTCGCCGCGCAGCCGCACTACGCGCTCATGTAACTACCGCCACTACCCACTACCACCCACCACTACCCACTACTATACTAACTGGGCGCGGTGCACGTGGGCGCGCTGCTGCTGCCGTACTTCACGGAGGAGGAGCTGTTCGTGGGCGCCGCCGCCGCGCTGCTCGCCGCGCAGCCGCACTACGCGCTCATGTAACTACCCGCCACTACCACCCACTACCACCCACCACTACCCACTACTATACTAACTGGGCGCGGTGCACGTGGGCGCGCTGCTGCTGCCGTACTTCACGGAGGAGGAGCTGTTCGTGGGCGCCGCCGCCGCGCTGCTCGCCGCGCAGCCGCACTACGCGCTCATGTAACTACCGCCACTACCCACTACCACCCACCACTACCCACTACTATACTAACTGGGCGCGGTGCACGTGGGCGCGCTGCTGCTGCCGTACTTCACGGAGGAGGAGCTGTTCGTGGGCGCCGCCGCCGCGCTGCTCGCCGCGCAGCCGCACTACGCGCTCATGTAACTACCGCCACTACCCACTACCACCCACCACTACCCACTACTATACTAACTGGGCGCGGTGCACGTGGGCGCGCTGCTGCTGCCGTACTTCACGGAGGAGGAGCTGTTCGTGGGCGCCGCCGCCGCGCTGCTCGCCGCGCAGCCGCACTACGCGCTCATGTAACTACCCGCCACTACCACCCACTACCACCCACCACTACCCACTACTATACTAACTGGGCGCGGTGCACGTGGGCGCGCTGCTGCTGCCGTACTTCACGGAGGAGGAGCTGTTCGTGGGCGCCGCCGCCGCGCTGCTCGCCGCGCAGCCGCACTACGCGCTCATGTAACTACCGCCACTACCCACTACCACCCACCACTACCCACTACTATACTAACTGGGCGCGGTGCACGTGGGCGCGCTGCTGCTGCCGTACTTCACGGAGGAGGAGCTGTTCGTGGGCGCCGCCGCCGCGCTGCTCGCCGCGCAGCCGCACTACGCGCTCATGTAACTACCCGCCACTACCACCCACTACACACTACCACCCACCACTACCCACTACTATACTAACTGGGCGCGGTGCACGTGGGCGCGCTGCTGCTGCCGTACTTCACGGAGGAGGAGCTGTTCGTGGGCGCCGCCGCCGCGCTGCTCGCCGCGCAGCCGCACTACGCGCTCATGTAACTACCGCCACTACCACCCACTACCACCCACCACTACCCACTACTATACTAACTGGGCGCGGTGCACGTGGGCGCGCTGCTGCTGCCGTACTTCACGGAGGAGGAGCTGTTCGTGGGCGCCGCCGCCGCGCTGCTCGCCGCGCAGCCGCACTACGCGCTCATGTAACTACCGCCACTACCACCCACTACCACCCACCACTACCCACTACTATACTAACTGGGCGCGGTGCACGTGGGCGCGCTGCTGCTGCCGTACTTCACGGAGGAGGAGCTGTTCGTGGGCGCCGCCGCCGCGCTGCTCGCCGCGCAGCCGCACTACGCGCTCATGTAACTACCGCCACTACCCACTACCACCCACCACTACCCACTACTATACTAACTGGGCGCGGTGCACGTGGGCGCGCTGCTGCTGCCGTACTTCACGGAGGAGGAGCTGTTCGTGGGCGCCGCCGCCGCGCTGCTCGCCGCGCAGCCGCACTACGCGCTCATGTAACTACCGCCACTACCCACTACCACCCACCACTACCCACTACTATACTAACTGGGCGCGGTGCACGTGGGCGCGCTGCTGCTGCCGTACTTCACGGAGGAGGAGCTGTTCGTGGGCGCCGCCGCCGCGCTGCTCGCCGCGCAGCCGCACTACGCGCTCATGTAACTACCCGCCACTACCACCCACTACCACCCACCACTACCCACTACTATACTAACTGGTCGCGGTGCACGTGGGCGCGCTGCTGCTGCCGTACTTCACGGAGGAGGAGCTGTTCGTGGGCGCCGCCGCCGCGCTGCTCGCCGCGCAGCCGCACTACGCGCTCATGTAACTACCGCCACTACCACCCACTACCACCCACCACTACCCACTACTATACTAACTGGGCGCGGTGCACGTGGGCGCGCTGCTGCTGCCGTACTTCACGGAGGAGGAGCTGTTCGTGGGCGCCGCCGCCGCGCTGCTCGCCGCGCAGCCGCACTACGCGCTCATGTAACTACCCGCCACTACCACCCACTACCACCCACCACTACCCACTACTATACTAACTGGGCGCGGTGCACGTGGGCGCGCTGCTGCTGCCGTACTTCACGGAGGAGGAGCTGTTCGTGGGCGCCGCCGCCGCGCTGCTCGCCGCGCAGCCGCACTACGCGCTCATGTAACTACCGCCACTACCACCCACTACCACCCACCACTACCCACTACTATACTAACTGGGCGCGGTGCACGTGGGCGCGCTGCTGCTGCCGTACTTCACGGAGGAGGAGCTGTTCGTGGGCGCCGCCGCCGCGCTGCTCGCCGCGCAGCCGCACTACGCGCTCATGTAACTACCCGCCACTACCACCCACTACCACCCACCACTACCCACTACTATACTAACTGGGCGCGGTGCACGTGGGCGCGCTGCTGCTGCCGTACTTCACGGAGGAGGAGCTGTTCGTGGGCGCCGCCGCCGCGCTGCTCGCCGCGCAGCCGCACTACGCGCTCATGTAACTACCCGCCACTACCACCCACCACTACCCACTACCACCCACTACACACTACTGCACCAACTACTCACTTAACGATAACCACTTTCATTTCTATTGTGACAACCCTGGCGTATCTACTCCGCTAAACCGGAAACAATCAACAATAAGGGCCATAAACGTGTCAAGCGAACAATAGGGCGCGGCCGTCTCGAATACGAGCGATACAGTGTTCGACGAGTGTGTTTACGAGTACCTACGTGCAGAGTGTTTTGGTGTGTACTGTGTACATAGTGTAATTGTGTATCTACGAGTACAATAAAGTCTTTGTGGTACATTTTGGCATTTTCTCGAACCCAGTACTCCTGACACGTAACAATATGTACTTATACTCTATATGGAATGCCCTAGCAGAACAAGGGGTGAACTCTACCTATATTGATATCATTAAAATAATTTATAAGAACAGTACTGCTAGAGTTAAGATAGAGACACCAGGACCAAGTTTTAGTATACAACGAGGAGTAAGACAAGGTGACCCCCTATCGCCAAAACTATTCATAGCAGTGCTAGAAAATATATTTAAAAGCCTAAACTGGGATCACGTTGGACTCAAAATACACGGCAAAAACCTATCACATTTGAGGTTTGCGGATGATCTAGTGCTGCTCTCAGAAAATCCAAGCGAACTGCAATACATGTTCCAAACATTAAACAAAGAAAGTAATAGAGTAGGACTTGAAATCAACCAAGAAAAGACAAAGGTGATGACCAACGGCGAAAGAATAAAAATCGAACTTCAGTCTCTCTCGCTGGAATACGTGGAGAGTTATATATATCTGGGACATCAAATTTCGTTTGAGGATACCACATTAAGAGAAATAGACAGAAGAGTAGATAACACCTGGAAAAAATATTGGAGTATGAAAGAGATTTTTAAAAGCAAGATCCCAACTGCACTGAAAACAAAAGCCATGGAAATTTGCCTTATGCCCTGCCTCACATACGCTTGTCAAACCTGGACTATGTCGAAAAAGCTCTTACAAAAAATAAAAACTTGTCAAAGAGGAATTGAGCGCAGCTACTTAGGCCTAAAACTAAAAGACAAAGTAAAACATACGAAAATAAGACAAAAAACAAAAGCAAAGGATATTATTACACAAACCCTCAAACTAAAATGGCGATGGGCAGGACATATACAACGAACAAAGGACGATAGGTGGTCAAAAATAATAACAAATTGGTACCCAATAAATGTAAAAAGAAAGCAAGGGCGACCCCATAAAAGATGGTGCGACGACATTGCTAAAGTAGCAGGAAGAACGTGGAGCAGACAAGCCAGAGACAGACACCAGTGGAAACGCATGGAGGAGGCTTTTACCGCACTAGGCGGTCCTTACACAGATATTTAACAATAAACAATATAATTAGTAATAATTAATGTAAAAATAAAATAGTCAAATTCAAATGATTTAAATGGATTAATTAAATATACTTAGTAGGTAACTATAATTAATGTAACATATATAATACTCCAATTCAAATTATTTAAATGAATTAAATATATTTGGTAATTATAATAAATGTAATATTTAATAGTCAAATTCAAAAAAAAAAAAAAATTTAAAAGATATATATACTAATTAAATTGAAATACAAATAATGATATACATACGATAATTATACACTACATGATTTTTACTTTCATTAAATAATGTTTAAAATTATCGTCAAATAATGTAAAGACTGTAGTATGTAGAAATTTATTAATATTAATATAATTTTAGTCAAATATGTATTGTATAATAAATATTGCATGAGCATGAGTGTTAATTTCATCAAATAAATAACTTTATATTGTAAAATTTTAAGAAGACTGAGTGATGTGTAAATTTAAACGAATAGTTGAATAAGTACCAGTTGTAATTATGTAGTAAAAAATTAATAATGAAATATAAAAATAAAAATATATAAAGATAGATTAAATCATGATAACTTAATTTCACTTGCATGAATAATTATTGTAAAAAATGCATGACAGTACTTGATTTGTTAGTTTTATTAGGAAATGTAAATAAAATAATTATTAAATAAAATGTAGTATTATATAATTAAATAAAATATAATGTATGAAGAGTAGGTAAATGTATTGTAAAAGAATGTAATTTTGTAAGGAATCAATAAAAGCTTTTTATTTATTTATTTATTTTATTTACAGTAAGGTCATTTTAACTCGGCTGATATGAAGTTAGCTACGGGGGGCTGCGCAGAGGCCAAAATGGTGGTAGGAGGCGGGGAGTGCGGGCGGTAGGTTAGTTAGCCAATACCATGGACGTAAGTACGTCCATGGCCAATACGAAGTAGCGCATCACAAAATACTGTCATGATCACCGTGTTTTGATTGGTCAATTACTGTCCCTGCGCAAACATCTCGGAAAACGAAGTTCACATCAGCCTAGTCACTAGACTTCACCCCCCTATTTCATCCCCTTCGGGGTGGAATTTCCACAAATCCTCTCTTAGTGCCCCCTACACTCCCCAAGGAACATACATGCCAAATTTCAGCTTCTTCCGTTCAATAGTTTCGGGTGTGCGTTGTCTGTCAGTCAATCACGAGTAACGCAAGAGCTTTGTATATTATTAGTTCTGGGCGCGCGTGGGGCGCGGCGGAGGGCGTGGGGTGCGCGCTGTGCCTGGAGCACGAGTGCCGGCGCGGCGCGCACTGCGCCGACCTGCGCAACTCCTACGCCTGCGCCTGCCCGCCCGGGTACGCCGGCGACTTCTGCGAGGTAACCCAACACTCTATTATAACAACTGTACAATGAGGTGACAAGAAAAAACCGGCCAAGTGCGAGTCGGACTCGCGCACGAAGGGTTCCGTACCATTATGTATAAAAACGCCAAAAAAATCTGGTTTGTATGTATGAAAGCCTCACTTAAATATTTGTTTTATTCAGTTTTTTAGTATTTGTTGTTGTAGCGGCAACAAAAATACATCATCTGTGAAAATTTCAACTGTGTAACTATTACGGTTCATGAGATACAGCCTGGTGACAGACGGACGGATGGACGGACGCACAGCGAAGTCTCAGTAATAGGGTTCCGTTTTACTTTTTGGGTACGGAACCCTAAAAACTACTTTTAGACGAACATCAGGTAATCCTGAATAATGGATTTATAATGGCTTATTACCAGAACAGTCGACGATTGTCCGTAGTTTCTCTTAGAAAAGATGAAGTGTAGTCATTTATCGTTCCTTGTGCTGAATGTGAGCCGCTGTGCAGGTGGACATCGACGAGTGCGAGGACAACGAGTGCAGGAACGGCGCCACGTGCCTGGACGGCGTGGCCAACTACACCTGCCAGTGCCCCGCCGGCTTCGACGGGCCGCTGTGAGTGCGCCCACTTCATTTATTCACTTTAAACTTGCTATAAATACCTGCGTACATTCAGCTTCATCCGTTATTTTTATTACAACTAAACTCCGTTGCGCCCTAAAAGAAACTTAACGCCGACTTTCTTTGTGCGCCATGACCTCATGCCTTCCGAAGACCGAACTCAAGAGGAATCATATTCACATTCAAATTTCTCAATCACCCAGCCAAGTCTATTAAAATATACAGCGTCTAACGCTCGCATAGCTGCAGGGCGACCGAGAAGGTTCCGATGAACCGGAGCTAGTACAATACAGCACTAGCCGTCAGTAAGTGTGTGTTTGTGCGCAGATGCGAGCACGACATCGACGAGTGCGAGTCGGCGCCGTGCCTGAACGGCGGCACGTGCTTCGACGAGGCGGGCGGGTTCCGCTGCGCGTGCGGCGCCGACTGGGCCGGCGCGCGCTGCCAGCGCCCGCGCACGCGCTCCTGCGCGCACCGCCCCTGCGCGCCCGCGCGCGCGCTCTGCCAAGACGTGCCAGGTGCGTTTATCGAATACTACAATTTTAATACAATTGATAATTATAAAAATTTCTTTAAAATTTGCTACATAACTTCCAACTGACGGTATAATTATAATGCGTCGCATGCGCAGACCCGGTGAACGGCAACAACTACACGTGCGTGTGCGCGGAGGGCTACGCGGGCGTGCACTGCGAGCGCGCCTTCTGCGAGCTCACGCCCTGCGACCACGGCGTCTGCAACGTCACCGCCACGGTAACACTCCGACACTGTTAAACCTACTTATTATTGTTTGAATCCACAAAAAAAATACATTTTATAATTTATCATTGCTGATAAGTGAAAAGTAAATGTGTATGTGTTTGTGCAGCCGCCGGTGTGCGTGTGCGCAGCGGGGTGGACGGGGCGGCTGTGCGCGGAGGAGCGCGCGCAGTGCAGCGAGTGCGAGCACGGCGGCCGCTGCCGCGTCACTAACGCGCCGCCCGGCTTCGTCTGCGACTGCCCGCCAGGTACACACTACACACCACCTGGTGCCACTATGTATCTATGTCGTTATGTATGTTTATTTATACTATTGTGATATAAGAAAAGTCACGTGTTGCGTATGTATATTTATACTATTCAATGCTAATGATTGATGTCCAAAAATAATCTGAACATAGTATATCGAGAGATATTTACATTACACTCGAGACACTACGGCCAAGAACTGTCCCGATATTTTCACATGGCGCTGAGTCCTGGAACTCCCGGAAAGGGCTTCGATGCTTTTTGTTGTTTTGTTGGCGCCGCATATTGCGTACCCCCTTGGTCAGAGCCCAAAAATATCTATGGTTCAGGTATCCCAACAATCAAGAACTATTTAATCATCAGACTAATCGAAGCCATACCGTACGCGCGACCGACCCAGACCGCGGAAAATAATAACGCTACATGCTCATAGCAAATAAAACTAATGATGAATGAATGTGATGTCACCAGAGTCAATATGTAAATGTATTTATCGAGGATTGCGAATGTGTAACCCGCGTCACACGGTGACCTCATGTATTCCTCCTTTAAGGATCGCCTCGCAAGGTGACCATCGGGGGCGGGCGGGGGGAGACGCTTGTGTTACTCACCGCCACCGAACTGACGTCGTCGCTGATTCATCCGGCTTTATTTACTTTGCAACTGTCTCATGTTATCTAACGCGTGGCTACAGTTGGAACAGTCCGTGTACCGCTAGCGCGGCGAGTGTCGCAACACAACGTGGATCCCACGTAGCTGGCGTTATCGCCGCCGCCTATCGCCGCTATCACCCGCTATCAGCCGCTATCGGCCGATCTGCGCCGAGATAACGCCGGCCAGCGGCTCCCAACCTGCGGCCCTCCGCTCGACTTTTCCACTAACCGCGATCGAGTTAATCGAGCTAAATTAAAATCAAGAGACGAGTGCTCGATTGAAATTTATATTGTTCTGAAACTTATTCTTTCGCGGCGAAGTCACTAGATAAATGTATTATTTCCTGTTTTAATTTTGTTTTCCTCTTGTAATTGTACAATTGAATAGTATTACCGACAACCTCGGTCGCGAGGCGTCGATGGTATTTTCCCGGTAGCGGGCCGCTAGTTTGCGAAGCGCTGTCGGCGCGGCGGCTGCCCCGCGCCAGTGTAGTATTCGTGCTGACAGCGGACGCGCGGTCGACAGTGATGTGCAGTGACTTGTGTGGTGGGACTCGGTGACGGTCACGGTGGTGGTCTGGTGGTGGGCGGCATGGGCGGGCGGCTGGCGGCGCTGCTGCTCGCCGCGGCCTGTCTCGGTACGCCCCGAACTCTCCTTCCGTGTCTACACAACGATGTTGTAGAAGAAAAGTCACGTGTTGTGTCAGCCGAGTAGCGCTGCGCGGTTGCGGCCCGAATATTAGTTACAATATGTATGCAGATATTCGTGGTGTGTCCGGATGCTCCCGCGCCGAGTGCAGCTCGTGACGGTGGGAGGCCGCGGCGCTCGCTTCGAACCATAGAGATATTACACTAGAGTGGGTGAGCCATACGTCTGCCCATACATTGCAATCGCCCCCGGTTAGAAAGAGAAACAACGATAACGGTAATTACTTATCTCTCTCCGATCCCGATGAGCCAGAAAGAGAAAGGTGATTACTAAAGATTTCGTCTCTTCTTATCCGAGGTACGCTCTGAAGCCTGGCTTCTGCCCTCTATTGTAATATCTCTATGCTTCGAACACAGTGTACACGGTCCAATAAAATTGACCTCATTGAGACGATTCCAGATGAACACCTACATGAACTTTTGTTCAAGAAACTAATTAATTGCAAAAACTGACTTAAAAAAATCATAAAAAGTTCAGTAGTATTTTTCCTCAAATGAACGGTTCGGCTTTAATTCGTGCAATCTAATGTCATGTTCAAAGTAATGTTACCAACTTTCACTTTCAAGTAATAGTGATTACCTAAATGATTAAACGATGTTTGACTGTTCCTTTCCCAATGTATCTATTTTGATACTGTGAGTAATATCAAAAACAACAGAAAAACATGAAATAAATTTTTGATGTGTAATTTATTGATTCTGTAACAATTTCATTAAGTACTTTAGCAATTTGCCTAATTACAAAACGATTATAATCTGATCAATATCATCATCGTAATCAAAAATAGATTGAAAAAATATAAATTGTAAGGTATATATTTATATATTATGTATGTATATATGTGTGTCTATATACCATACGATGTAGGGTGAGTGACGAGGGATGGTTATTAAAACGACGATTCACATCCACTGGTTTATTGGCGCAAGCGACCGTGACGTGTCGCTGCGCAAGCGTCACTGTCTCACATTTACATATAAGTAACAATCAGGTAAATGTGTGTACATTAAGTCTTACACCAAGATTTTTCAAGAAACAACTTTATTGAAGCTCCTTTTCTGAAATCCGCTAATAACACAAGGGTGAATTTCACTAGCCGTGAAGTTTTTACGGGTTACTTCAATTACTTGGGATTTATGGACACCCTAACTAACAAGCTATTTATTTATGGCTAATAAGCTGGTTTTACTTCGGAAATGCTTTGTAAATTTTATTTATGAAATAAATTATTTTGGTAATAAATGATCGTATAGACATAGTAAATGCTATCACAATCATTTTTTAAAAATATCGTCTTCGTGAGGGATGTACTCGACCCGGTGTCTGACGGTTCTGATCTTCTGATCATGTGTTCGGAAGCGAATCGAGGCAAGGCGAGGCCGCGCGCTGGACGGAACAAAACAATAACAATTTCACGGTCACCGGCCGCGCACTAAATCAATTACAAGCAAATGGTTCAATCGATTGCCAATGATGTAACAATTAACGACGTCGCGCGCACCGACCTTCACTGGGCTATCTTCACGTTGCCGGGCGCGGGGCACCGCCGTGTGCCATCATTATCGGAGGCATCACAATTCAATTTATTCTAACAATTACTAATCAACTAACTGGATTTAATATTACTAACAGTCTCTACTACAATCCTGACACTTATAAATAAACCAATCAAGACAGTAATATCTGTAAATTAGTCTATACCTACTAGTCCCGATGGGAGGCTTGATTCTGGGTCGGTCACAGTTCATATAGACAGCAGGGGAAGGGTGGGGGCTGCCTGCTAGTTTGCTGCCTTCATTGCATCAAAAAGAGTTATTTAAACTTTGCTCCTTTTAAAATTTAACATTTTTGTACAGAGTTAGTTATTTAAAATTAAATAAAAAATGATATAGCCACGGAGCCTTCGGACTGAGTAAAATCTGTTCGCCATTGATAATACAAGTTCTGCATTTCATATAACTACACTGGTAATTTTAGGGTTGGCTCAGGGCCGAGGGCACAGAGGAGTGACGGTGCGTGTGTGTGTGTTGCAGGGTGGAGCGGCGCGCGCTGCGAGAGCGACGTGGACGAGTGCGCGGCGCCGCGCTGCGGGCCCGGCCGCTGCCTCAACACGCCCGGCTCATACATGTGCGTACCCATCTAGCTACCTAGCTACCTAGCCACGCAGTCCGCCCACACCAATACATTACTCTAGCTCTCCCACGTTACGTGCAAATGTCTATGTTCTTATGAACGAGTCGGTAGAAGCCAGCCTGGCGCTTTGACTCCGGGATTAATCTGGTGGTTAGCGAGCTCGGCGCCTCCAGCCGCTGCGGCTTCGGCCGGGATTCACTTCCAAAGTTCATGAAATAAAATGCTTCCATTATTGAGGGACTCAGTGATCGTGATAACGTAGAGCGACTACTGAACGCAAGAAGCTAAGACTTTCTCTATACATTCGTAGGGGTGCTCAGAGAGAATGTTAGGAATAATTAAATTTGGAATAAACTGAAACTTTTTATTATAAAGGTTCCTCTAGTAATTATAATGAAATAATCGTTTTCAGTTGCGAATGCGAGCCGGGCTTCTGCGGGGACGAGTGCGCCCTGCTCGACCCGTGCTACACGCTGGGGCCGGGGGCGGAGGGCGAGGGCGAGGGCGGGGGCGCGGCGGGGGGCGCGAGCGGGCCGTGCGAGAACGGCGGCGAGTGCCGGCAGAACTGCTCGTCGGTGGCGGACTACGAGTGCCGGTGCGCGGGCGGCTGGGCGGGCCGCAACTGTTCCGCGGCGGGCGCGTGGGCGCTGGGCGCGGGCGGCGGCGCGTGGCGCGCGTGGGCCGGCGCGGGCGGCGCGCTGGCGGGCGCCGCGCTGGCCGCCGCCGCGGGCTGGGCGCTGGCCGCGCAGGCGCGCCGCAAGCGGGCCACGCGCGGGACCTACTCGCCCTCCGGCCAGGAGTACTGCAACCCGCGCGCCGAGATGATGCACCACGCGCTCAAGCCGCCGCCCGAGGAGCGGCTCATCTAGTACCGGTGGCTTCCTTAAACGATGCCGGGCCTGTAGCACCGATTTTATTTTTAATTTCCGGCCCGGGGTGAGGAGAACCCGAACGAAGGAGCCGAACTAGTGACCGGAAAGAACTTTCTGATGCATATCGATGTTATTGACCAAATGCGAGTGTGTCTGGACGTGCTCGGCGGCGCGCTTACGTGTGCGACGTGCGTGTGTGTGTGTGTCTGTATGTGTGCGTGTGGGGCGGTCGCTCGGAGCACGTCAGTGACGTTGTGTATAAAAATAGTGGACCATTAGAAGTATAATAACGTGCGTTTGTCACTTTTTTATATTTATTAAGCGGGTGAATCAAATAAAGTGATACAAATAGGAATTATGTAATAAAATTTTACACTGTGACTAGTAACGATAAGCTAACTTGTTACATCATTTTTATATAAGTGACCATTTAACTTGTAAGTTATTTAGATGAATTTTATATATTACTCCTGTACTGAAGTATTATTTTATCGTGAAGGATCAGTTCCGTGTATATAATATACTGAGGGCGGTCCGACCGGGTCGTTGTAAGGTAGGCCGGGGGACCCCTCGTAGCGTTAAGGATGAATAAAAAAGCGTGAAAGATTCTAAATTACATGATAGTGAAGGCGAGCCGCCCGCGACACGCCCGCGCGTCCGCCGGGCGCGGCGGCCGCCCGTGCCTTATACTGAAGTCTGTATATTTACTAGCTGTAGGTGGCCCGTGATAAAGTGTACTTAATATTGTATAGTCCGCCCGCCGCCCGCCGCCCGCGCCCGCCCCCCCCGGGTCCCGTCCCTATGTATGTATATTACCGATGGCCCCGGGCCGGCGGGCGCCACGGGTGCGGGCTGCTCAACGTATACATTCCAATCTATATTAGTAGTAGATATACGATATCTCGGCGTCGCGAGATCCCTTCGATATTGTGATATTTTTAATGGCTCCGCCGCTCGCCCGAGCGTTCGCGCGGAGCCCCGGTAGGGCGCCGACCGCAGTCAGGTGTGTATGTATATAGTAACTTACCGAGTGTACCGCGTAGATATTAGGATAGGCATATTTATTTGTTCACGGGCAGGATGTTTCCAAAGGATTGTTGCACGATAGTTTCTAGCGTAGAGAGCGGGCGCGTTGAGCCCCGCAGTAGGGGAGACCGCTGGCGACCGACACCCGGGGGGAATGCGACGTCATTCATAAGCATCGTGGATATCGGAGCAATTGATCTAAAAACCAACGCATTGGTATGTCGCTCGCATCCCTCCCAAGGGTGCCCTGACAGACCGTCCGGGGCCGTAATTTTATGTTTTGACTCAACGTATTGGGTATGTGTAATATTATCTAATGTGCCCTGGTACTGGGAGCACAGCAGCGATGGTCCCGTGGCTATAACCACGAGCCGAGCGCGCCCCGGACTGGGTTATCCGGTAGCGGCCTTTCCCAATATTTTAGCGACCGCTAATCCAGTAGGTAACTTAGTAAATAGGTAATGACAACTAATTTTAAATTCATGACAACACAATGAGGATTGTGGATGTATAAAATATTGGGAGCGGCCGTAGGTAGGTCGTAGTGTGGGGGCAGGTCGGTCGCCAGTCGACCAATGTACGCATGGATTCGATTCTTGTCTGGATCCCGCGTAACCGGCGTAACCCTCTCTGTATTGAAAGTATTGTATTATAATCACACGCTCATAAAGAGTATTATAGTTAGTTGCGGCGCGGTGTGCTCACTCTGATACATTGTAGTGTGTCGATACAAAAATTAAGTTTGCAGTTCTCTTGTAGATTTGATGGATACCATATTTATTGTAATTTGGATTTCCTTCTTTTAAATGTAAAAACTAATAAAAACTTTCTACTGATGTGACGTCTTTTTATGTAACCTCCCTACACTGTCCAGGTGTCTAGCACAGGAGCAGTGCCTTTTTCAAAGAGAGTGCGGGACAGTGGTCCAACTGCTCTGTCCAACTAGTTGGACCACGGGTATTTACTAGGGGCAGTTGTCCAACTTTAAAAATAGTTGGACCACAGCACCATTTGAGAGTTCCGTGGTCCAATTCATTTAAAAATAACTTGTCAACACTAAAAACTGCATCTTTATGTGTGTATGGCGTACACTGTATATTGATCCTCTGAAGCAAAATACCACAAAAATAAAGTCTTACAAACAAAATTTAATATTTATTTTTAACAGACTTCAAAAAAGGAGCTTCTCAGTTTGACCTGTATATTTGTGCGCGATTATCTCGCGTTTGATTGAACCGATTTTGATGCGGTTTTCAGCATCGTGTTTATCAGACTTAGGAGAAGTATTTAGGAATATTAAACGCGTTTAACTGAACCGATTTTTACTTTTCGGCGTTAAAGGTTCTATTTTGTTAAAAGTTATTAATTACAATTGTTTAAAAGAAAAGTGGTTATTGCAAGACAATCGTAAGAGATAGAGACATGTTATCGCGGACTTTTTTGTAGCATATTTATAGATCTTGAATTCGCTTGTGCATCACTCAACTATATTTGTGCTAGTTTACGCGGCGTTTGCCTGGAAAGCTCCCAGTTGGCGAAACCTCTTCCACAGAATATATATTGCCGAATTTCTGTTAATTTACATAAAAGTATAATAAATTATATACCCTATAGCTGCCTGAAGAATTATTCTTTCTACTTATTGTTGAAAACCGTATAAAAATCAGTTTCATAGTTTTCGACCCTGCAGCCAGTCCGATCAACTAAACAGATCAACTATTTTTTATTCCCAATGAATCAACTATTTAGTCAAATCAAATCAAATTATTTATTTCTTCGAAGTAGGTTTTTACAAACACTTTCCGAACGTCAAGCTACGCCATCGCTTCAACAAATCCCTACGGCGAGTGGTCTTGGAAGAAGAAGCGGCAAGAAACTCCCAAGGAGTCTTTTTTTTCTCTTTCTCCACTCACAGTTACAGTTGCACTTACTACTAATTACGGCTAAAATACGAAACTCATGTCCAAGCTGATTTATCATTAAAATATTCATCAAGTTTGTAATAACCTTTCGTCATAAGAATGCTTTTGACATGAGTTTTAAAGGAGGATGCCCGGTATTGGCTCTAAAACGCACTCAAATGAAATTATGTTGAAAAAAAAAGATTAAAAAAATATAATATGTGCGTATAATATCTCAATATAGGAAGTTTGCCTAACATTGCAGTACAATAAAAAGTAATGGAAATGATTTAATAAATATTTATATTTTTACGTCAGTTTTGATTATTGTTAGTTGTTGCCATCATAAAAACATTCTGCCGGATAAAATATTATCGTAGACAAAATTCAGCAATAATAAAATGTTTGCTTGTCTTGTAATTTTTTAAATATATAATGGTCGACTGAAATTATACAATATGTAAAAACCATACATATATTTAATCCTACACATACAAATTGGACTTGTATCGATCAACTTTATTTTATTATTGATTTTTGTAGTAATGGTAACTTCGAAAGCTATTGACGTTTGTCAATTTGTCAGTCTGAGAATGTCAAACACAGATTTCCTGTTTTGGCGTATACCAAATGACACAATAATAATTATATTTCTTGCGGGATATATACCAAATAAAACAAGCACTTGCATATAATAGTGAGCATGTAAGGCGTAACGGTGCTATAAAATAGAGTTCCCAATAAAGAATAACTCTTCTTAAATAGGGGAAAATTGTACGCATGTAAGTCGAACAGTAATACGCATAACTTCTACACCCAAACTTTGTTTCGTAATAATCTTTCACAAAACAATTCATACTATCATATACTTACTAACAATGTAGCATATTTTTCTATTGTGCATTTAGAGCCAATCTCTCTATGAGGGATGGGCATCCCCCTTTACAGTACGGTAGTTGATCCGATAGGAACATTTTAAATAATCATTATAATATTTATAATATTCCTAGACTCAACTTGATCAGGCATAGTATATAAACTTTTTTATAATATGTAGGTAATTGCCACTGGCCACTTGTAAATAATAGATAACACGCTATGTCTAAATGATTGAAGTATTGACTCATTATTAATGTCCGAGACAAATAATAACAACTTTCCCAAAGACACCAGTGCTCCAGGAGCAGCCATTGCCGGGATATCTCGGTTCGAAGTTTGACAGCTGTCATCCGAAATGTAGGTCTCAACCAGACCTACAACTTTCCCAAAGACACCAGTGCTCCAGGAGCAGCCGTTGCCGGGATATCTCGGTTCGAAGTTTGACAGCTGTCATCCGAAATGTAGGTCTCAACCAGACCTACAACTTTCCCAAAGACACCAGTGCTCCAGGAGCAGCCATTGCCGGGATATCTCGGTTCGAAGTTTGACAGCTGTCATCCGAAATGTAGGTCTCAACCAGACCTACAACTTTCCCAAAGACACCAGTGCTCCAGGAGCAGCCATTGCCGGGATATCTCGGTTCGAAGTTTGACAGCTGTCATCCGAAATGTAGGTCTCAACCAGACCTACAACTTTCCCAAAGACACCAGTGCTCCAGGAGCAGCCGTTGCCGGGATATCTCGGTTCGAAGTTTGACAGCTGTCATCCGAAATGTAGGTCTCAACCAGACCTACAACTTTCCCAAAGACACCAGTGCTCCAGGAGCAGCCATTGCCGGGATATCTCGGTTCGAAGTTTGACAGCTGTCATCCGAAATGTAGGTCTCAACCAGACCTACAACTTTCCCAAAGACACCAGTGCTCCAGGAGCAGCCATTGCCGGGATATCTCGGTTCGAAGTTTGACAGCTGTCATCCGAAATGTAGGTCTCAACCAGACCTACAACTTTCGCAAAGACACCAGTGCTCCAGGAGCAGCCGTTGCCGGGATATCTCGGTTCGAAGTTTGACAGCTGTCATTGGAAATGTAGGTCTTGACGAGACCTACAACTTTCCCAAAGACACCTGTGCTCCAGGAAACTATTTTTAACAAGAACGGGTTTTAACTGTAACATAATTAATAATAATTAGTTTTCATCATAAAACACACCCTAAGTTTTTTTTTTGTATAATGTTATCGTCAATTAGATAGATGCCTTATTATTTTATTCTCTACTATGGAGAAAGCAATGTACAGCGAATTAAAGTGGGGGCAATGACTTCCCATTTGCCGCCGGTGGCAACTGGGAATAAAACCGCCGGTGGTAACTCGGAACTTTTATTCCCATTTGCCTCCGGTGGCAATCGCGCGGGGGCAACTGGAAATCAATCAAGGTTTGGAGGAACATTTAAAGGTTCCGTCCACAAAATACTCATGTAACTTTTTCATTAAATCTCTTT